>OX183133.1:37473188-37831318 GCA_945261195.1 Cryptosula pallasiana
GGCAGCGAGTTCTGGCAGCAGAGACCTCTAATTGGCGATGAAGAGTTGGGGCTGCAGTGAGTTGTACAAACATTACTTTCATATCTGTTTATTCAACTGTGTTTTTAGATTTTGGTCAATTTTACTTGCTTCAGTTTTCAGTTTTGTTATAGTTATTAATTGACTTTGAATTTTCAGGATGAAATTAAAAAAAATAATAGATTCTTTCGCTGAATTACTTTTGAAGTTGGCCTCAATTCTTTTTTTACTTATCCATTTAAATATTGCTTATGATTTTAACATTTCCTTCAAGTTCAAAGAAATAACGTCAATATTCTTATCAATATAGAATTCATGATTTGAAATTTTGCAAACTTGAGAAAAAGTTAGTATAATAATAATTATTTTCAGTCTAATGTTAACTATTGATACAAAATGCTGTTCACCCTCACATACTTTTGTATTATATTATCTAGCATGACTCTGAGCCAGAGCCAGAGAGGTTATCCCCCTCCTGTAGAGCATGTAGATATACCTACCACTGTTAGGGCTGAGAAAGGTATGCAGAAACGACCTCAATCTGCATCACAAAACAAACCGTGGCGCAGGGTATGTGAAATTTTATAGTCAACAATTCATCAAATTTATGGGTTGCACCAAAATAGCAAGGAACAACTTTCATTGTTGCAGAACAATTTCCTCAAAGAAAGACTATCAGAGCTGGGGCCAGTGATGAAAGACTTAGATCCACACAAGCCAGACTCTGATGGTCTAGAGGTCATTGGTACTAATAACCCACATGCTAGATATATCAGAGCTGCCACACCTATCAGTGAGAGGCCTGAGGTGCCTTCAGATAACGAGGCAGACGAGAATCAAGATCCCTTGTCCAAGCACCCAGATGTGTACACCACACCAATGTTTGGCCCTGCCATCAAGTTTGCTGGGGAGATGCTTCAGTGGGCGGGTGATAGCCACAGTTCTATAGATAAGATTGCTGTTGATGCTAGGGTGACATTTGAAGCATTTTCTGGCTGCCGATCCACATCAATCTTGGAGATCATCAACCTTGGAACCACAGCTATGTACTTTAGTTGGAAGGTGAATTTTTATGCAATATTTCTACCTTTTTGCAAAATTTATTTTGGCCGTACTTGCAAATGAAATGCGTTTGCTGCATGGAATTTACTTTGATTTTAGATGCTACCGAAGTCTAACCCATTCGACTTGGTGAATGCCAATGTACAAAGGTTCTACTTTAACACGAGTAGTGGAGTTATCCTTCCTGGGCAGACTCTAAACTTCCCGTTTGTATTCAAATCAGACAAGGCTGGGGTGTTCAGCGAACAGTGGCAGTTTCAGACGCATCCGGTCGTAGCTGGTGGAGCAGCTCTTGTTGTAACACTTCGGGGTGTGGCCCTCAGAGAAGACAAGCTAAAGAAACATCGAGACCTTATTGAGGTAACCAACAATAGTATTATTGTTTGAAGTTGTCTTTTTTGCTACTTGTATATGAAGAGGAAATAACTCCTAATTTTGACATCAGGTCAAAGTCAAGCTTCTGCTATCATAAATTTATGACCATATTTTAGCTTACTATTTATAAGTCAACTGAATGGAATGTTGTAGAACAAATTAGAGAAGAACATTATCTGGAAAAATATGAGGCGCCTGGTGGAGGAGATTGTGGAGAGCGTTAAGTCTCCAGAAAGACCAAAATCTCCAGTAGATTTGTATCTGACTGATGAGGAGATATTCAAACGGCAGAATCCGCAGGTAAAACCTTAACGATGATTAATTGGCCCGCATTAAGGCTATATACTTTAATCTATTTGCTATATACCTACTACTTTCTTCTATAGCTGCACTATAAGCATGACTTGGTGGAGAAACTTAGAGATATGTACAAGATGCTGGTAGATCCGCCCACAATGGATGGAGGTGAGGATGATGAGAGACGGGAGGACACACCCGCGTCTGTTACATGGAATCTTAATGTAGCAGAGTTTAAGGGGGTGAGTGTAGGTCACATCTATCTTTGCTAACTCACAGTTTGGTGTTGTCGGATTACTTTGTCCAAATATAGTTATTTAAAAATGGCGGCCTGAATGTGAGTTTGCATAGATTATGTAAGCTGTAATTTCTAGGAGGTGTTAGAGTTGAGCGATGAAGATGAAAGAAAATCTTCCTATTTAGAGACTATCAATGAAGCGGTGATGCAGCTATCCTTCCCACACATGAATCCAAGGCTAAGAAAGATGTACAGAGCTTGGTTAGTAGACTAGTAGATTTCTTTGGGTTTGTGGTTTCACTAGAATGTTTTATCTAAGTACCCGATGCTGCATCAACTTGTTTTTGTATGATAACGGCGTATGTTTTAGTTATCATATCTTCTCTAACACGGTGGATAGTATCGGTAGTCACTCTATGCAGTTGAGAAATTTATTAGGTCTACCCGAGAGGGAACAGGAGGATAAACTGGATGAATCGACTCGTAAGTTATCGACTTATTTCAATTTCTTCACACCCGGTAGTCTTTTGCATGCCAAATTCTGCCTTTACCGAGTGATTCCAGTGTTTTAGAATTAAATATATAGAAGTTATATTGTTTATTGCTGCTATAAATGCATGAAGCTTGTTTGTAATTTGGAGTTGTCTTTTCACAAAAAAATTACAACACAGCACAGCACAGGATGTTGTGATCGTGGCTGTGTATTGTTAGCTAGTTGTCTGGTGGTAGTAATATACTTTACCTACTAACTGTTAGGTGATGAACTATTGATATCTCCGACAGCTAGTCGTAGATTGTCCAATCATTCAACAGCTGCTCTGTCAGCTGGCAAAAAACGATTGTCAATTGATCAGACAGCGTTGTCAGGTAACAGAAACATTAGTTGTTTTTTTTTCTTTATTAGTTGATGCAAGTTGCTTAGCGCTTTGCATTACATATCTTTACTGGTTTAGACTGGCTAACTCGTAACCCCAGACAAGTGAAGATATGTTTTGCAGCAATTCATTGCTAAAGCTTTATACTTTAACATATCCTCTGGTCATTCAGTATTTATAAATTTCTGAAATTAATTGAAAGTTTGGGTGAACTGGTCAATTACAGAATGGCTAGAGATTTATTATTTATTATATTATTTTCTGTAATAATCGAGCTTCCCTGTTCGCTATGTTCACAGAGTTTTAGTTGATTCCATCTAAGGCATCACTAGATAACAATATATTCTACTACTAGTTATGTAACATCTTATGCATGCACTCTTATTGTTAGATATTACCTTCCTGACTATTAGCATCGCTTCAAGTTTTCCTCTTTCTAATTCTAATGTTAAAACATAGACTACAATGATTCATAATTCTGAATTTCTAAACATTTTCTTTCAGAAACTTAAGCGGGATGTATTGACAATAAAAATAAAACATTACACTCAATAAAGCACGATATTTATTTGGCCATTCTTTCCTCGCTTGATTGATTGCAAAAATATAAGTTAAACACATAACACCGAAAATATGCAAAAAAGGGCAATACATCTATTTACAGTATCTGTCAAACTTGGTGTCGCTGCATCCCTAGATTTAGTTAGATGTTCCTATTTCTAATAATGAATCCATCAATTCCGTTATAAATTATTTTATGTTGTAATGTCAACCTTTGTAAGCTTTGTATGTGTTTTATTTCGACTGCTTTTTTTAGCCAAACACGCTTTCAAGAAAGCTGTTGTTAAAATGATTGGAGTTGCCAATCTAAACACTGCTGCAGCTGCAGCAGGTGATGGTAAATTCCCACTGCCACACTCTATCCTGCACACTCTATTGTATACACTTCTATCCATTGAAGAGTGCATAGACTTATCAATTCCCTGTGCTCTAGGGCGCTTGCATATAAGTGTATCCTCATTGCTATAACGATACGTGTTTTGGTTGTCATCAGCAGTTGGCTGCATATTACTGTTTATTATTTATAGTCAAATTTATTTACTAAAGTTAAAAAGCCCTTGTACCATTTTAATGAATCAATTAGAACCTGTTTTGTTACATTTAGTTTGCAGTTTGTTACCAGCAAAATACTTAGTCTTAGTGTATAACAAAAAACGTATTTTGTGTTTTATGAATTGCGACAACGCATCTAATGTTGCACAGAAATATTTTGTTGTTTATACAAATTTTATCGTAGGTGGAAAAATGACTGCATCAAAGTCGGCCCCCAAAGCAGGAGCTAAGGAAGAGAAAAAGAGTGGTAAAGCTGAGCCTAAGAAAGAGACAAAGGTAAGCAGACGCAATACACGCATGTGTACTTGTCAGTACGAGCTAGTTGTGTGCCTTAGTAAGCCTGATACTCGGCAATATTGATCCACCCAACTCATTTATGAAATGTGTGAATGATTTAAATCATAAATAATTTTCTTGCAACATAACTAAATGCTTGCCAAAATTTTGGTTCAAGCTTTCACAAATAGAATTGTAAATTCAAACTTTGTGCTCTATAAAGGTTCTCTGTGTATTTAGATGTCTTCACCATTTGCTGACGTTTGCGTACATTGTAGGGAAAAGAGGCAGCGAAGAAGAATGACCGAGCATCCCCTACTAAGAAAACACCTCCAGCTAGAGCTGCTGGAGGTGCTCATTCTTCAACACAAGTGGCTGGAGCAGAAGGGAGGATAACTCCTTCCATTGCAGCAGAGCCTGCTACTACAACCGTAGGGGATGTGAAGTTAGAGAAGAAATACAGAGAGAAGCTGACTGCTCAGGTATATACTGCTTTACTGGCAACAGAAAAATTAGTTGCTGCGATGCTCTTTCATTTTCATATTCATTTAAATTTCATAAGTTTAGTCAGTTTAAATTCATAAAAGTTTGTGAGCAGTTAAATCAAGTTAAAGCTTTTGCATCAATAGAGTATGGTGGCTCATAACGTTAGACGGTTTCATTTTCAAAGCGTATGAACGGATTTGAAATAGTCTAGACGGTTTGCAAAGCGTCTTTTAATTGGGTAATTGTAGTAAAATAGCCCAAGAAACTACGTTTAAAAACGAGCTTGTTGGTTATAATAAATTAATCCTCAGGAATCATGCTATAAAACTGTATTTCCTGTCTAACAATCGTAAATTCTGCAAACTGTACAGTTGTCGCAAATAATTCAGACGGTTTGGAAATGATTTAGATGGTTTAGAAAATTACAAACCGTATGAACGCTTTAGAAAGAGTATGAATTATTTACAAACCGTATGAACTATTTTGAAATAGTTTGAACTGTTTTGAATAGTCTAAACTATTTTGAAATCGTTGGAAAAGTTTCCAAAGCACATGGCTTTTGAACCAAAAGCGATCGTCCTCATTTTATTTATAGCCTCTAAGCAACTTTATCAACATAGACGCAGATCAAAGACATCGAGCGAATTAATTAACTGTATAAAATTGTTGTTGAATATAATCTCTAAAATTAATTTTCTACAATTATAATTAGGTTGTAGTAGTTACTATTCAAAATAATATAAAACAAATCATATTTGATAAATGAAAACATTTTTTTATTTATTTTAAGAAAATTTAACTGTTCGGTGTTTAGTAAAAACATTATAAATCATAAATGGACTGTAGATCTATGATCAATAGAGTGAACCAGTAAATTGGCTCGGATTTTCAAAGCCTACGAACAATTTCAAAAGCGTTCCAACGATTTGCAAAACTTCAGACTATTTCAAAAGAGTTCAAACGGTTTGTAAATCGTTCACACGTTTCAAAACGCAAAGTACAAAACGTTTTGAGCAACCATAATAAAGTGTTGCAAATGCAGAATGATGCAGAAATAATATAAACTTTGATGTATGTATTTCAGGCTTATACAGAGATGGAAAAGATGATAATCAGTTTAACAGAAGTATTTGAGCAGATCGGACTCTCAGATCACGCAACTATCAAATCTTAACCAATTTTTTTAAATCATCAGTTTTATGTGCAGGTGGTCTTCGTATTCACTATTGCATATAAGTACGTTATATAATTTATGAATGGAAGTTGATAAAATACAGGAAATTGTATTACATAATTCTGACATCCGCTGCTTGCCTACCCTCTGGAGAAAATTACATCATTGGTAGCTTTTGCAAAGAGGAGTGTGAGAAAATTTAACTTTACACAAAATCATTATTGGCATTTCCTGGTTCATCGTTAGCGAACTTTGAGTCATGATTCATCAGTATTGACCTAGGTACATGTACAATATATACAGATCACAGGCACACTTATTGACACAGTATTGATTGAGTTTGAGTGTTAGTTGATAAAAGTTTTGTATCAACGCTGCTGTCTGACAAGGTGGGCTGCCTCGCACAGTTCACTTGTGTAACACATTGAGCATGTTTATTAAAACTCCACAAACAATAAAACAATTCAACCAACTGAAAGCATTCCATACAAAGTTATTAAAACTGCATTCTTTATACAACTAAGGAAATTTATAGCAAAATAAAGTAGAATAAAGAATCTTGGCACTCGAGTGAATTGCAGTCGTTTTACTATACACTAGCATTTGCAACATTTTACACTAGACTACACACATGCAGCTAAGCTTAAACCATTGCAAATAGCTGAAAACTCTCCCTCGAAAAGTTCAGATTGCAATAAACTAGTGACAGTTTTTGGAATACTTATTTTGGCAGACGTTTCTATAAATAAAAGAAATACAAAAGTGTTCAGATTTTTGCAGCGGGCTGATTGTTTTGTATCAACTGTGGTCATCAGTTGACAAATCTCGGTGAATTTGTTGCTGGATTTCGCTACGCCTTCGAGCGCGCAATAATGCTCCCGACGTAGCAGGGAGTGTGGATCTACCCTGTTGATTGGCCTGTGTGCTACTGGAGCCCTGCTGACTGGACTGTACGTTATTGGCAGCAGATGTGACTGGCTGAGATGAACTGTTCTGTGTTGTTGTACGTGTTTGATTGTTTGAGGAGGGGATGCGACGTCTTACTCGAGTCGTGTTCAGAGGACGTCCTTGGTTTACTGGAGGGGCAGGTCGTCTGTGTGGTGCAGGAGTAACAGCAGGTCGTGTGCTGGTGGGTTGCTGTGGTGTAGATAACTCCTACAGAATACTCAATGTTATATAATATCTAAGGATTTGGCTAGATGCCAGCTCTAGCTGGTCTAGTGCTGGATGGATGTACCATGTCCATCACACAAGGCTCTATGAACAGACTGGGTGTAAAAATAAAAGTTTTGTTCATGCGCAGACATATGCTTGATAAGATAAGATAATGTTTCCAAATTATTTTTCCAGCTTTTCCAAAAACGGAAGGAGAAAGGACCAAAAAACTAATTAAGACTGCATCTAACTGTAACAAAACATCCAACTACAAAAATAGAAACTTAATAACCATGTTGATTAACTTAGATTGGCTCGTTGTAATTTATTCAACGACTAATGTCAGCTGACAAATATCAGATGATTACTTCCTAGCATGTACAGTGGAAAACAAACAGAATCCAAGGACAACAAATAATTGATAAACTCACTTGGTCAGCAGAGGAAGTTGAAGCAGCAATTGGTGGAAGTTGTTCCAACGCTGACTGGAATGTAGAGCTAGCCCTAGGCATCATATTAGTATTTTGCAAATCTATTGGAGTTGAAGAATTCTCTCTTGGAATATCTTGAATAATTTCATTTCTATCAATACTGGCATGAGCTCTGCGTACAGAATTAACCGCTGTAGTGTCATTGGTTGCAATAGAGCTCAATGAATTATTAATTCCAATCCTATTGGCACCAGTGCGAGGTCTGGCAGCAGCGGTTGTAGCCGAGGCAGCACTGGATGATTCTGTAGTACTTGTTATATTCTGTAACTCTTGTCTGATGTCGGAACGCCTGGTTGTTCTACTGGGTGGACGTAATATACTACTTATTGTTGTACTAGCAGCAGATGAGTTGGTATTTCTATTGCCAGTAATAGCTGTATTCGTCTGCTCCCTCTGTCTCTGAGTATTTCGTTGTGAAAGTCGATACTGTGAGTCTACAGCAATAGATTCACTGGAGTCGCTGTCATCACTATCTGAACTGCTGTCATCATGATGCGATTGTCCGGGAAAAGTGTGCATACCACCAACACGCCTAATAAAATAATTAATTATTTATAATTGTTTTTGCATGAATACAGCGAGCTAGGTATAGCTTTATAAAAATATAGAGACAAACCTTTGTTGTGCGGGAATGCTAAAGAGGATGTTGAGAAAGCCAGTGATCTCTTGCATTTGTTCCTGTATAGCCAGTACTTCGGTCATATGCCGATCTCTTTCAACCTGATTGGCTGTTATATTGTTACCCGCAGCCGTAGAAGAGAACCTATCGATAGCTCGACGCCTCAACTCCATCTCCAGGTGAAGCACCAACAGCATGTCTTGAAGCAAGTTTCGACCCTAAATATAAAACTTCACTGTGTCATTTTGATCGATTTTCACTTCTCGTATTAAGACTTTAAAAAAATATTAGTAACTCCGTGGATTTGAACATAAATGTTCAAAAACAACTCACGTAAACACAGAAAAGCAATTCTAGAAAAGATACAGGCTTTTATTAATTAATGAATAAAACTTCAAAAGAAAAATTATTTTCAAAACTAAAAATCCAAAAACAAAGCATTAACAGATGAACTGGTGTCACAAGAAATAGTGAACTCTACTAAATTTGCGGACACAAAAAGGGATTAAAGTCATTCTATGGAGAGATTAGGTTGCTAACCTCTCGGACAGATCCTTGTCCAGCCGCATTGCCTCCGTGTAATGTAGGTAAAAATACTAGCTCAGCTCCAGCGGATAATGAACCTATAGGTGGGGGGCGTCTAGTCTGCCTCACATTGTTTATAGCATTGGAGTCATTATTAGGGAACAACTTCATGCCATGGCTATGTTGTAGAAAGTCTTTGAGAGTACATCGCAATGCACAGCCGACCTCAGGACATTTGACCCATTTCATCGAGATTTCTGATCCAATTTTTACATCTTTTAAATACTCGCGTTGCTTGGTTCTACAAACGGGACATTTATCACTGTTGGCTCCGTATGTCATTGACCAGGCAAAGACACAAGTGTTACAAAACTTGTGTTTGTTATCGCATTGTGTTGGGTCCCGCAACACCAGATAGCTGCAAATATAAGCATTTAGTCAAAACATGTTCTATGGATACAAAGTTGTCCTGCAAGGTTTAATCAAACAGTTAAATGCTATAAAAAGGAAATTTTAAAAACATGCCACAGAGAAAGTCTAATATTCAGATGATAAACTCACCAAATATTGCATTGCCATCTTTCACGATCTTTCTCGTCCATTTCGATAAACAAATCATCTGGGTAACCACCAACTTGTATGCCCTGAGGCTTTAGTATGGTATCCACAACATTTTTAAAAGACATTTCTTGTACCGTGTCAGACATGATTGATTTTAAGCTATCTTCTCACGAAATGTGCAGTAGTTCTACCTGTGTACGAAATACTCTTTGGCTACATGGTCAGCTGAAACCATAGCTGATCATTGACCATCGGACCAAACTAAAAAAGAACGCCAAAACAATGTATGATATGTCTGTCCAACAGGTAATAAGAAATGAGGCTAAGAAATGAGAGATATAATTATGAGCAATGATGATTGATCATTGCTGTCAATCATCATGGAAAGTTTATAAATTAATATTTTTTGTGTATTAAAACATACTTCATAACCAACAACAAGCATATTTTCTTAGTATAACAATTTATAATAGCAAAAATTATAAAACACATTTCCTAAAATCAAGAATAAAGTATATAGGAGAAAACGACATCAGGAAGAAATGCAAACAAGCTTGGAAAGAATGAAAGATTCTGCCAGAACAACATTTCAAATCAATGTCTATTGCGATGTAAAGGAAAACCTTCATTTTGTGTGAATATTTTCTGCTTTACCATATCATATTTTTTATCTACGTTTGTTAAAAACCCAAGATTAATCTATCACTCTGTTTTTCCGCAATGGAGTTTATCACTGAGAAACAATAACAAATCATTATCATTCTATTTATTATTAAACACGCACCAATTATCACAATATTTACTCGTTAAAGTTGAATTTAGCCACTAAACTAAATAAACAATACACACTGAAACAATTCAAAACTGGTAAAGAAAAAACAATTTGACAAATAAACCACTGACGGACCTTATTATCATAATAAATAATAAACTCGGTAAATTGAAATGAGACTCGAGAATTAGTAATTATTATTTTAAAAAGTGCTGTTATTAGTTATTCATAACAAAACTTAAAATTTAATTTTACTAATCAAATTAATAATTGTAAAAAAACTATTTATTATTTATAAAGGCCTATGTTCAAGTTGTATGTATGTGTAAACTTACAGAATTACTCATCATCATCATCCAAGACTACTAGTGAATAATTTAATAATAATTAAATTGGTATTATTATTACTACTATTATTATTGTTATAACTATTATTATTTATTATAATAATTTATTATTTATTTATTGCTTTGTTTGTTTTTGTTTTTTAGCTTTGGTTAAAGTTAAAGCAGTAGTATTATTTTTTTGTGCATTTCTTTATTATAAATTATATCTATTAAAGATTATTTAATAAATTATTATTAATTGTAATTCTTATTATTTGTGCAAGCTGAAGTTGTTCTGCAATTGCCATTATTATTATTTAATTATTATTAATTAATTAATTAATTGTTGTTGTTGATCAAATCATCAATATTCAAGCAACATGCCTTTTTAGTGATTGCAACTAACAATTAAAAATTGAAAAGCACAACACAATACTTGCCTTATGCTAAAGTGGTATGATAGTGTCAAAAACTAATGCACGTCATTGCAAATATCTGTTAAAATGATCTTCTCAACAATTTGTAATCTTTACAGGCAGCCATATTGAATAAATGTTTAGAGAGATAACCACAGTTCCTAGTGACCTCGCAACAATAATTGACCTCTATGACATGCTAATTCGAGATTATCTGAATGAGTTTACAACATAAAATTCATTTAGTATAAGAGATCAATTATAGTTTTTCCATTATTTTGGTAGCTCAAGTTTTAACTATTATTTATTTATTATTTCCGGTAGTTTTACGCACACTTGCTTTAGTTTGGATTAATTATTAATTATTATTAATGTTGTGATTTAAATATTAAATTGCTATAGATAAGTAATCTATAATCACACTATATTTTACTATTATACAATTCCAGAGTCACTCAGACACATAAAATTATATGCCTCCCATTCTGTGACAACTTTTGCTGCACACTCAGCAATTATTATCATTCATCATTCATACTACTGATAATACTACTACTGTAACTTTACTACTACTAGTTGCTAGTAGTAGTGTGACGGACGGCGGCCATATTAAACCCGTATGACATTCTATGGCTACACTCAATGACTAATCACTCTATGAACGGTATACATATATTTTATTCCTTCATCTTATATGCAATCTTATATTAGCACCATGTGCATGCACTCATTGTCAACCATAGCTGTAAAGCCAGCCCATATCTTTTCCTATTTGTCTAGTCTTATTGTCAGGCGTGGCTTACAGCATTTTCTTTGTCTTGTCTTGTTTACACATTTTATATTACATAACTGTCAGCATAAATACCCATGTCATGTGAATAATAAATCAGAGTCATGCTTGCACACTCTCAGAAGTTCTTTTGTCTTAGCAAACAATAAACTTCACTTGCGCTAAGTACATGCACGTACAAACAAAGCACATTACTACGACTAGTAATTACTAAAGCAGTATACCGAACCTCTGCTGGCCGAATCTAGCCAAGGCTGATTCGACCTTCAAAGTTTGGGCCACCGGCTTGCGCTCAGTAGCAGTTTACGCAACCGGCAGTTCGGCAGCAGCCTGCAATGGTCGATCACTATTGCTAAGGAAGTCTGTCGATCTGTGGGCGGGTTGTATAGCTGTTAGCTATCACACAGTTCGGGCAAAGCTGTGCAGGTAGGCCGAAGCTACCAAACAGACCTACAGTGAAATCCTGCACATTGGTGGCAGCAGTGGGATTGGAGACACCCACAAGCAGAACCCGACTGAACGATGGCGCAGAGGAGAAGAGCGCTCAGCACAGACAGGGACCCATCCGGCATGCAGATGATGAACACCCTCACTCACATCTTGGACAGGATGACCATGGCCTCCACCAGAAGCAAGTTCAAGGTGCCGCAGTTCAGACTACTTCTTGCAGCGGTTTGAGGAAGTGGCCGACGCCAACCAGTGGCAACAAGATGACCGAGTAATACACTTACGGCAAGCCTTGACAGGCAAGGCCGAACAGTGTGGAAGAGGAGAGACAGTGGAGGAGGTGACCATGAAACTACGAGCTACCTTTGGACTCACACGTTCTGAAGCACAAGCAAGACTGCTGAGCTACCGACGAACGACCAGGGACAGCCTACGAGATCATGCGATCACCGTGGAACGCCTCATCAAGGCCGCCCACAACAACCTCCCCAGGCAGAACCGAGAAGAGTTGGTGCTCCAGACGTTTCACAGCACGCTGGGACACACCTACCTGCAGCGACACCTGTTGGCTGTACGCCCCCAGAGCTTGGAAGAGGCGATACAAGCAGGCAACGAGTTCTTGCAGGTGCCACACCAGCCGCTAGGAGGACCACACATTCGGACAGTGGAGACCGACCCCTATGACTTAGCTCCGACCCCACCAGGAGAGACTGCTCGTTCACAAGAGGTGCAAGACCCTCTTACGCAGCTCCTTCGCACGGTAGAAGGACTAAGTAAGGAGATAGCGGGCCTCAAAGCAGAATAGAAAGACGAGACTCCCAAGAGATGCTGGGGTTGCCAGCAGGTTGGACACCATCGGAAGGCATGCAAAACTGCTCCATGGCCCAGCCGCCAGGGAAACGACTACCGCCCGCAGCAGTAGGGAGGCCTACTGGCTGTGTACGGGCACCTCAAGAGAAGGCGCAGGCACCTCCTAGGAACCAGGATCAAGCACGACGGGTGACTCCTACTTTGGACCTCCTGACCAGTCCTCCGATCGCTCTGTACAACCGATTCTCCAGTCTGTCGACACCCGACAGCCCTGTCACACTGGAATCGGAAAGCGAGGAGACTCTCGAGCAGCAGGAATTGACCAGGCCCAAAAAGAAGGACAAGCAGACCCAGACGCCACCACCCAAGGAGGAACGGTTCACTCCCAAGCCTGTAAACCTTCAGACGAACCAAGTGGAGCGACCTTACCGCTCCAGCTACTACCTGCCAGGACGGATAGAGGGAGAAGCAGTCACCCACCTCATCGACACGGGATGCAACACCAACTTGTTGGCAAAACGTGTCTTTGATCGACTACCCTCTCACCTACAGCAGGATCTACAGCCGTACGATTCTCACGGTCTCATGGCAGATGGGACGAGACTACCCTTTTACGGATTGCTAGCCCTGAAAGGACAAATACGGCATGTCAAGTTCACCGAGACCTTCGTGGTGAGTCAAATCAATGAAGACGTCATTCTCGGGATGCCATTTCTGACGAGCCAGGAATGCCAGCTAGGGTTTGACCGACCTGTATTGATGATACAAGGGAGAGAGCTGGCCTGCACAGATCGGCATGGAAGGAGTCTAGTCTCCAAAGTACAAGTTCGGCAAGACACCAGTCTGCCCCCACAGACGGAGGTCACCATACCCTGCCACCTGAGTTCCAGAGAGACCTGTCCACAGGGAGTGATAAAGAGTCTGCAGGGTGGATTACCGATCGCCACAAGTGTCAACAGGCCGGACGCACGAGGACGAGTGTTGGTGCGATGCCTAAACCCGACGCAGGACACTCTGAGGCTGTCAGCAGGAGAGGTGATTGGCACCTTCACAGGAGTAGATGAAGGTGGAATCCAGACGCTGAATGAGCCCAGGAGAGCAGATGAGCGAGCAGCGGCAGGAGGAAGAGTGCCCCCCCCCCCCCCACGTGCAAGAACTCTTTGACAAGGCCAAGAGAGGGTGTCAGACACCCCAGCAGGAAAGACAGCTCAAAGAGTTGCTGCTCCAGTACCAGACGGTGTTCAGCAGCCACAACGGAGACTTGGGCCGAACCACCCTGGCCGAACACTCCATTCCCACCATAGAAGGAGCTCGACCCATCAGGTGCCCCCCCCCCCACCGGCTGGGACCCGAAAAGGAAGCAGAGGCAGAACGGCAAATCAAGGACCTTCTGGAGAAAGACTTGATAGAACCCGCAGATGGAGCTTGGAGTTCCCCCGTTGTCTTGGTCAGGAAGAAGGACGACTCGTGGCGGTTCTGTGTCGATTACAGGAGGCTGAACGACATTACCAAGCAAGACGCCTACCCCATTCCCCGCATAGACGAGTCTCTGGACGCCTTGGCCGGCAGCAAGTACTTTACGACGCTGGATCTCACCAGCGGGTACTGGCAAGTGCCTCTGGACGCAGACGCTCGAGACAAGTCGGCCTTCACTACACGCAGTGGACTGTGGAAGTGGAAGGTGCTGCCCTTTGGATTGACGTCGGCTCCTGCCACCTTCCAAAGGCTGATGGAGAAAGTATTGAAGGGTCTACACTGGAAGACGCTGCTGCTGTACCTTGATGATGTCATCATCATCGCCCCGGACTTCGAGACACACCTGCAAAGGCTCGGAGAAGTATTGGGACGCTTACAGCAAGCCAACCTGAAAGTGAAACCCTCCAAATGTGAGTTGCTTCAGAAGGAAGTGAAGTATCTGGGCCACGTGGTGAGCGCCCAAGGAGTAGCCACCGACCCAAGCAAGGTCAAAGCAGTAAGGAAGTGGGAAGCGCCCAGAGAGATGAAGGAACTGCAAGCATTCCTCGGGACGGCCGGATACTACCGACAGTATCTTCCGGACTATGCTACGATAGCCAAGCCGTTGACGGTGCTCATCGGAAAGGAGATGCCCTGGAAGTGGGGAGAGGAGGAACAGGCAGCATTCAACCAGCTCAAGGCACGACTGATGCAGGCTCCAGTGTTAGGATACCCCGACCCCAGTCTGCCCTACACTCTCGATACTGACGCCAGTGCAGTAGGAGTCGGCGCAGTGTTGTCGCAGGTCCAGGAGGGAAAGGAGCGAGTGATAGCTTATTTCAGCAAGACCCTAGCTCCTGCAGAAAGAAACTACTGTGTCACTCGGAAGGAGCTGCTGGCTGTAATCAGAGCGGTCAAACACTTCCGCCCCTACCTCTACGGACGAGAGTTTAAGCTCAGGACCGACCACGCCTCCCTACGCTGGTTGTGTCGGAGGAAGGAGCCGTCGAACCAGATCGCCCGTTGGTTGGAAACACTAGCTGAGTTTCGATATAAACTGGAACACAGGGCAGGAGTACACCACGGGAACGCTGATGGGCTCAGTCGCCAAGGAGTGTGCACGGACTGTCGCCAATGCAGTTCTATCGAGCAGAGAGACGGAGGACCCTCACATGCAGAGCTCGCCCAGGAAGTCCAGTCGGCCCCGCCGAAGAAGGAGAGAGTCAACATTGCGGTGACCAACCCAATGCAGACCACCAGGGACTTGGCTAAAGAGCAGCAGGAAGGAGGAGGACCAGTGGCTCGGATCTACGCCGAAGTGAAGCGGCCAGGGAGTGTATCTGAAAGAGAGCTGGCGGAAGGAGAGCTGGAGCTGAGAACCCTGTACGAGAGACGGGGAGCCATGAGTATTCGGCCAGATGGCATACTCACCATAACGCTCACTCACCCCACCAAGCCGAAGCAGTGCGTGATCTGCCCCCCCAGTAGGAGAACACAGGTTGTCTGGGAGACACACAGGATGGCACACACAGGGATACACCGAACCAGACAACGAATCCTTTTGGATTGGTACTGGCCGGGTATCTCTCCGTTGGTGAGGCGACTCATCAAAGACTGTGAGGTGTGCCAGGTGGCGAAGAATGGCAGGAGAACAGAGAACCCCGGAAGGCAGCGGATGTACGCAGGACGCTCCTTTCAGAAGTTGGCAGTCGACCTTGTCGGCCCCTTGCCGCTGACGAAGAGGAAGAATCGCTGGGCCCTGGTCTTAACCGACCACTTCACCCGTTGGCAGGATGCCATCGCACTTCCGGACGCAACGGCCCCCACGGTTGCCACGGCACTGGACGAGAGAGTATTTGCATACTGGGGACTGCCCGAACAGCTGCACTCTGACCAAGGCGCGCAATTCGAGTCAGTACTCTTGGAGGAACTATGTAGTCTCTGGGGAGTGAAGAAGACGCGCACCACACCATACCACCCGCAAGGGAACGGAGTTGTGGAGAGACAAAACCGCATCTTGGGAGACGCCCTCCGCACGCTAATTCTGACGAAAGGACAGGACGAGTGGGACAGCCTACTCCCCCAGATTATGCAAGTATGCAGAGGTACACCACACTCCGCCACAGGAGAGACGGCCAACATGATGATGATGGGACAAGAAGTACGCCTTCCCGACCAGTTGACAGGAACACCCCCATCGCTGGACCCCCAGAACATCACCGAGTACACGGCCGAAGTACAAGAGAATCTGCAGAAGGCTCACAGCTACCTCCGAGAGCGTCAGCAAGAGATAAGGAGCCAGGAGAGCGAGGAACCCCCCGCGTTCCAGAAGGGAGAGCTGGTGGTGCTGGAGAACAAGCGCAGAGTCAAAGGAAGCAACCCCAAGCTACAGCCACGGTTCGTCGGACCCTACCAAATCGCCGAGGTATTCCCGAACCACACGTACAAGTTAGAGCGGAATGGGCAATGGTCGATCCAAAACGGCCAGCGGCTGCGACCCTACCGCACCTGTGAAGAGCCTGTGGGGCGAGCACCCCCTTGTCGAGAGCCGGCACTGATGCCGAACATGAAGGGAGCCAGGAGAGGTCGCCCACCAAAGGCAAAGCGTCCTCCGACAGGACCGGACGAAGATATCGCCCCCTTGTCGCTGCCATTACATTGGATAGAAAGGCCACCCACTCCTACGAACGTGCGCCGACACCCCTACGCACTGATGAAGAGGAGCCCCCGGCAACAGTCGCCGAAGAGAGGAGGGCGCCAGAAAGCGCCGAAACCCCTGAAGAGCGCCAAAGAAGCACAGAAGAAGAGACACGGCCGATAGGAGAGGAAAGGAGCGAAGCTCCGCCCCCCGAGGTCACCCAAAGGTCAGCAGTAACCCCCGACCTAGACGCAGACGAGTGGCCACCACTCAACCCCAGAGGAGAGACAACCTCCCCTGTGAACCGGCCTACAAGGGAAAGAAATAAACCCAAGAAGTTAGATGATTATCATTGCTATCAAACAGAAGGTCATTCTAGCCCAAAGATAACACCTAGCCAAGCCGAAGGGGGAAAGAGAGATGTAATACCAGGAGACACCAACCCAATCACCAAGACTGCAAAAAGTTGCGAAGAAAACGGTTGGATAATGGTAGAACGAAAGAAAAAATGGAGAAAATACGACCAAAATCAACAAAACTGTCAACAAACAGTTGCAGAAGGACGAAAATTCGGTGAAACACAAGAGGAGACAACTCCCAAGATAACCACCGACAATCCACACACAAACCCCACCATACCACGTCACGAAGCGCCAATCTCGGAAGTTGCACAAGGGAAGACAACCCTCAAGGAAACCGCCGGTGAAAACCCTGCAATAACCGCGGTACTACGTCACCAAGAACCCGTCACGTGGGAGGCAGTACTGAGAGAACACGTGGGAGATGGAGCACATAACATTAAAGAGCGAGGGAGAACTCGCCACCACTCACTGCCCAGCCAGCAACGAGAAGAGCAACACGCAGCAAGCAACAACACACAGCTGAAATTATTATTAGAAGGAATCGCAAAGCTAGCCGAACAACACAGCCAGGTCGACGTCATATCAACGACTAATGGTGAGCTACCTGAGGATTCGGTACAGACGCTGACACAAGCGCTCAAACACACCATTAAAATAAATAATATTGGCATTACAGACGAACCGACCGAGCCATTAACCGCTAAGTCAAGGGAGATCTGGCTCAGCGGTGCAACACTGTGGAACATCAAGAAGGCGATAGAAAGGAGAGACGGAGGGATATGGAGATGCAAGGAGTGCTGATATGAGCAAGACAGGGAGAAGGTAGCATACCACGTTCGGCAACACTACACGTTCTTTTTCTGCCTATGTGGCCAGAAGGACTCTTGCAAGAATACCATCCGCCAGCACATCCACGCACAGGAGAGAGCAGCCGAACATGGAGGGAAGAATAGACCCTTGTACGAGGTCGACGCAGCCAGGTACGACGAGTTCTGCAACACCATGGAATGGGCGACACCCCCGCCGTTCGGCATACCGACCCCCCAAGTAGAGGTCGAACCACCCACCCCTCGAATACGGAGACGAATAACACCGCCCAGGTTGACAACTGCCAACCGACGAAGGCAGGCCACCCCCACAAGAAGGAGGAGCAACAAGAGGACAACGAGAAAAGAAAGAACGGTGGAGACACGAGAAAGTAGGAAAAAGAGAGACCGAACCAGGCAACTAGACGAATACAGGAAGGAGCTCCACCGCACAACACATGACGCCCTCACGCTATTGAGACGAGCTGAGGCTATCAAAGGGAAGATGAGGAGAGAATGCTTGTAAGAAGGGACATACCAGCACCGCCGACCTTGTTTTATTGGCCACCATCGCCAATGGGGGGGGAGTGTGTGACAGACGGCGGCCATATTAAACCCGTATGACATTCTATGGCTACACTCAATGACTAATCACTCTATGAACGGTATACATATATTTTATTCCTTCATCTTATATGCAATCTTATATTAGCACCATGTGCATGCACTCAACCATAGCTGTAAAGCCAGCCCATATATTTTCCTATTTGTCTAGTCTTATTGTCAGGCTTGGCTTACAGCATTTTCTTTGTCTTGTCTTGTTTACACATTTTATATTACATAACTGTCAGCATAAATACCCATGTCATGTGAATAATAAATCAGAGTCATGCTTGCACACTCTCAGAAGTTCTTTTGTCTTAGCAAACAATAAACTTCACTTGCGCTAAGTACATGCACGTACAAACAAAGCACATTACTACGACTAGTAATTACTAAAGCAGTATACCGAACCTCTGCTGGCCGAATCTAGCCAAGGCTGATTCGACCTTCAAAGTTTGGGCCACTGGCTTGCGCTCAGTAGCAGTTTACGCAACCGGCAGTTCGGCAGCAGCCTGCAATGGTCGATCACTATTGCTAAGGAAGTCTGTCGATCTGTGGGCGGGTTGTATAGCTGTTAGCTATCACACAGTTCGGGCAAAGCTGTGCAGGTAGGCTGAAGCTACCAAACAGACCTACAGTGAAATCCTGCACAGTAGTACTACTAGCTACCTACCTACCTATCTACCTACTACATGATCATCATCATGATGACGAATGAATGAATATTATTATTATGATGAATGGTGGTGGTAAGTAGATGAATGGATCGATGATGAGCGATGCTTTCGCTTTTTGGAAGTGCCATGATGATTATAATTATTATTGCTAGTATTTTCTGGAAAGAAATCAGCAATTACTGGACGAGTACCAAGTAAGTAGTAAGGGTGATGATGATATAACATCCACTGCTACTAGTCAGTATTGTTTAGGAGTAAGAAGTTGGTTTGGTAAAGTTGGACAGCTTCTACTGCAGCGTGTGCCTACTGTTAGGTCCAAGAAGTGGTAGGCACCTGTTGGCCAGCCCTGTATTATGTATGTGTGTGTACTCATAGCTTCTATCTGCAAGTCATCAAGGATGTAGTGTGCTTTGGAGACGCTAATAGTGTACGATCAAAGAGAGAGAGAGGGAGTGCTTGTATGAGAGTAGTTTATTGTTCTTTTTTGTACTTATGACTGAACTCTTCCTTCCTCCTACCTCGAAGCAGCAGAGAGCTTCAGCCAGCTTTTGTACAAAAAAGTTACGTAGGAGTTCTTTGTGATATAGCAGGTAGCCTTAGATAATGCTACAAATGTTGGCCTGCTTTACTGAAGGGTATAAAATCTAAAAAGAGTGATTATCAATGATTTATTTGTGGATCGATCTATGAAATATGGAATAGTCAGAGTCATTCCCTGTACATTATTATTAATTTAATAATGTTTTGTAATAACTATTATCATTATTTAGTTTTTTTGAGCTGTCAAAGCAGTATGAAAAAAATTTGACATCGAATGTTAACCAAATACGAAGCAACCCTACTATTCACGAACATCGAGCAAATAAAGCCACTGGTATAGTCAACCACTGTTCAGTTGAAATCCTTTGCTCTGCATGTCCTTCTATTATTATTTTTAAATCAATCTACTCACTGACTTTATTTTATAAACTTTTCCATCACCATATTATCAACTTCTCCATGACAATGGATGAGACTGCCATCATCACATCGGTACAAAACGCTTGATGTGCCAACTCTTCTTCCAACTACTACTAAAAACCAATATCTGGCCTCCTTATTCTATCAAAGCTACTGCTAAAAATCATATTATAAAATAATTTTTTGAGCACCTCAAAAAAATAAATTTTTGGTATTGAAGCGCAATCATGTTTTCAGAAAACATCACTTTTGTGTTGCCACCATGTGCAGCTTACTCTCAACCTGGGCAGACTACTTAGACAAAAAACTCAACTATTTTCTTCTTCCTAGACATTCAAAAAGCATTAAGCACCGCTGACTACCATACATTCCCCACAACACTTGAAAGATATTGGTTTAAACTTTAGTTGCTTTCAACTTATTAAATCATAACAAAAAAGCCAAAACAATGCGTGAAAGTCCGCCATGACTCTCCCAAATTTTTTTCCCAATCAGCACGGGTGTCCTACAAGGCTCCAATTCTCTCCTCTACTCTCTCAAGTTTTTATAAATAATCTCCTTACGTTACCATTCCATTCCTCTGTGCATGCCTACACCAATGACACAACATTATACAATTCTGGCAAAAAAACTTGTATAATTGCAATCCCTATTTTAAACAAAAAATGGACTAGATAGAAAACTGCTGTGCAGACAATAAATGGCTTTGATCATCAAAAAGTCACATTACCTCACCATTAAAATACCCCAATAGCACCACATACTTGCCCACTTATGTGACCAACTACTGCAACAACAAAAAAATCCCTAAACTCCTTGGGTTTATAATCAGCAAACAACTGAAGTGGAAGGGTCATATCTAAAATCTTTCTCACAGTATCTTAACAAAGCCCAAATAGCTCGACAATATACACCATCTCATGAACGTTGCTATAGCGAAGCACTTCTATTATAACTTCATTCAATGACGATTATATTGTGGAACCAAATATACGACTCCTTGTGTCTATCTCACGCACTAACCCCTACTATCCGTCTATGTAGGCTTTCTCCTCTAAAAAATAGCGCTTTGACCAGTATTTGATTACATTTTTGTATATGCTATCTATGTAAATCATTTAATGTATAATATTTAGCGTATTATAATAATTGTGACATAAATAACTATATTAATTTTGATTATTTTTAAAATTACTTTTGTTTTTATTATTGTGATGATAAGTCCAAACACAGCTGATATGCATTTGACATAAGAATGATTCATCCTATAAATAAATCAAGATTGTTGTAGTCTTATGAGCCTTTACTCACGCAGCATCCATTCAATTTAAACTTAGCAACAATATCTGAAATATTCCTTTCCTGCAGGGTGCTGTCTCAGATCGTTTTTGGTGAGAAATAAAAACATAAGTAGTCTTCTTCCTCTCAATCCTGATGGAATGAGGTTGATTGAAAGATTTTCATATCATATTAATAAAAGTTGCTGTATATATTACATTTAGATCCTAGTGGCAGTTGTCCTGATAGGTTGTTGAACAGAAAGAAGTGCCACTATGGGTGGACGGGGGAGAGGAAGAGGGCGAGGTGGATCCTCCATGTCTGTGAATATTGAAGCTCTCGGATTTAGTAGAGGTGAAGCTCTGCCTTCTGCGTCTGTGCATCCCCCACCAACGTTTCCTGTACGTGAAAATTACGCCTAAATATGGTCAATACATGCATTTTTCCCTTGTGTTTTGTACATTGAAATCATATTTGTATATACTTATGATATATAAATGTATAGCTTACTCGACTAGTAGGAGTGCTCACATCGCATCAACCTATTTAGTAGTAAACGCTTTGATACTCAATAAATTTTACTCACATAATTCAATATTCTCGCTTTAAATAACATTATCTAGCAGTTTACTAAACGATACACAGTTCATGCCTATACATAAAATATATCTGTATGTATGCCATACATATCTGGGCATATGCTTATGCACTTGTTTTGTGTATAGGTTTTGGAGCATCATCCATTACCATTGGAACAAAATGAAAAGTACAACTACCTCATAGATTTGAAGCGATATTTTCAAACGTCGATGGAGGACTCACCGTATTATGTAAAACGTGCAGACGAAAAAAAAGACATTACCCGATATACTGATAAGTACAAATTGTCTAACTCAACATCTGCTGAGACCAGTATGATATGTAAGTGATCGTTACAATATACACAATCTATAGAATAAACATCCAAGTGTGTAACATAATAATTGGTATATCTGTTCATGTATGAGATACAATGTTGGTTTACTTTAATGGCTTTTTTGTGGAAAGAGTAAAAATTAGTTGTTGCTAACTCACAGATAATCGTGTACTGTTAGGTTTGGGGGTGGTCTGTTAACCATACAATAATATGGGTAAGTGTTGGCCCTGTTGTAGTATACTCTCGCGTGCCCGAGGAGCTATGGCCCCAGAAGAAAGCTAAACGTACAAAGAAATCAAAGTCTACACTCAAATCTGTACAGAAAGCTATCCAACAGTTGGAGCAAAAGGAGGTATACCATTGGATTTCATCATCATTTTGGTTGTTTCAACATCAATGATAGGCGGATGTTCGTGTGACATATTATATATTGATTTTAAAGTCCTAGCGTTAGTGTAATGTGTACGAATTCTTTCGAGCTAATTATATGTTAGTGTTTATACTGGTCAGGGTGAAGGCAGCAAGGTTGAGTCAGGAGATGAAGGTGCTGCCGGTTCTGATGCCGATAAATCAGGTGATGAGGATGAGAAGGAAGTAGGAGACGAGGAGTTAGAATTGGATGAGGAGGAGATGGAGGAGGTTTGTCTGTAAACCATTAATGCTGGTCATGCCAATCAGACAGTGCTTTGTGCAAGTGGGGAAAACTTTCTTGTTTCATAGTGATTCAAGTTTTAACCTTTTAAACCTCGTCAAAAATATTTATTTGTGCTTTCCTGAGACTTTAAAATATGGATAAATATTTTTTGACATATTGTCATTTTGTGACAAAATAATGGTTTTATATGATGATAGTGGTGATATAGTGTCTTCCGCAACTTTTGTAATTACTACAAATTTCATTTTGACTCGAGTGTTTTTACTTAGAAATTGGAACTATGTGACCCAGAGTTTATATAGTAGTTGTACCTGTTATGTAACCAGCAGTTGTTGTGTAATATACAATGACATATTGTTTGCTACAGGAGAATGACTACATACAAGAATACTTTGATAATGGTGAAGACTTTGGTGATGTAGATGATGGCGATGATGATGGGCCAGTATATTGAACATGTGCTTGGTTTGTTTACCTTTGTATCGCTGACTGCTGCCTAGGCTAACTGTTTATTTATTCATTGAGGAGACAATTCCCAACTGACTGAGGTCTCCGATTTGATTATGTCAAGAAATGTTTAGCGTGTCGAGGACTTTGCGGTGATATGTAGACTCAGATGGTTGCTCGTACTCGAACCTCTTCAGTTATGTTAGAGTTATGGCTTCCATCACATGCTCTTTAGATACCTTTTTTTGGTTTTATGCAAATAGCAGAAGTTTTATTGATCTCTGATTGAACAGCTTAAGGTTAAAAAAAACTGATGCAATTCAAAATATCAATTCGTATAATATTTTAGATGTAAGTAAATAAGTTGCATCACGATGTACTGGGGTATGTTTTGTTGAAATATTGTCCGACCCATTCATAGTGCTAACAAAATATAATTGCTGTTTTATTCTGACAGGATACGGTTTGTACGCTCTAATATATACAAATGAAAGTAATGGAATTGCCATATTGAGCTTGGCTTGCCAGCGGCACTGTCCCTTCTCATTCATTTCCTTTTTATTGATAGACGGTTTGTGTGTGAAGTACATTATCTGCTTGTTGTGTTAAACTGCATAAAGTACGCCGCTGTGGGTGGGTTGGTGTACACCTCCTTATCTAAGAACTCTTTGTGTGAGTTCTGTTCTTGGGCTAATCTACGATTGTCTATAGCCTGTTGCTTAGACATCTCTTTCTTTACTCTGTCTTGTTGTCTCTCCAACAGTTCACCAGCCCTGGCCATGGCGACCCTCTGTCTGTCCCATTCCTTGGCTCTCAACTCTTCCTCTTGTCTCAATCGCTGAGAAAAAATAAAATAAATTATTTTCAAGCATTAAGTCTTAGCTGGTCTGTACGATTGCTGGGTAGTGTAATTCGGTTTCATGTTTTCACAATTCAACATTTTTATTTCATTAACCAATCATAAACCTTGTAAGATATATATGCTTTGTGTTATACAATTAGATTGGCTTATCAGCTGATAAGACATTTACCTCATTCTCCTTCATCTGGTCCTCTTGAGTTTTCTTGATCTGAGCAATCTGTTCTGGGCTCATACCTTTCCACCTGTCGGTGATGACTCGATGGGGACCCCAGGCGCTCTGAGCTACTGCTGGATTCTCTGTCAAGATGTCTCCATAGATGTGATTGGCTATCTCTGTCTGGTTATCGTCTAACTCTTGCTGCTTGTGCAGTCTTCTCTTTTCGCTCATTTCATTCTCCTGCAACAAGTTATTGAAAATTTTGCAAATTCCCTTCTAACGAACTACAGACTAGATATACATATTTATTTTCAAGGCGTGGCAGCCTCAGCAATAATCAAACATCACGACACTCACTAGAGCCTTATTGTAGTCTTTGGTAGCAATGTTAATAGCACGTCTGCAGTCTTCTTCTGCCTTGGCTAGCTCCATCGCTCTCTCATCCAACTCTCTCATCTTCAACTCATAGAGTCTATCGGCCTCTCTCTGAAATATAACGCATCAATTTTAAACATTTATTTTAGGTATTCACTGAACTTATGCTTGAAAGTTTTTATACAAAGCTCTCTGGTAGTTATTGAAGTTTTTATTTTAATAAAGTCACCTGATTAGCATCAGCCTGTTCTCTCTCTAGCTTTTGCTTCTCTGTCCATTCTCTCAGCTGCTCTTGTTGGTATTTGCTTCTGGCTTTGTTGTTCAAATCTTCTCCGTCAAATCTTTGCAATCCTATGGGTCAAAAAACAGGCTAACAGACTTTCTCTAGATACAGTATTTTACTTCTACATGTAAATAATAAATTTTCCATTTGATGAGGTATTATTTGGTCTTAATTACCAGATATGGTCAATCTCGGGTCATCATCGTGTACCCTGGCAGGTTTATCTTTCTTCAGATAGTCAGGGTCATAAAGGTCAAACTCCCGCCTGCCATCTGGCTGCTGATGCATCATACGAAAATCATTTAGTGCTTTGTTCAGCTCCCTAACATCAGACTCTTGTCTTTTCTCCAGCATGCAAGCAATCTTGTCATTTCTATCAGCGTCCGCAGCTACAATAGTTATGGTTAGAATATTGTGCATCACTCAAATAATCATTTAAAGTAGCACTCAGACACAACATCTTTGAAATGGCCAATAATATATTACTAAATTGTACGTCATATAATCATTATGCATGTGGTTGTGTGTCGCTCTCAATGAAATTAATAACTCCGTTAAACGAATCTCGTTACCAAATGCTTCAGATCTGAGTCTTTCTTCTTCTTCCATCTGTTTTCTATCTTTAACTTGTTGCTCAAGACCTTCCAAATCAACCTAGGAAGAAAGGCATCAGCTAGTGTTCTCTATCAAACAGCTGGTGCATGTGTCAACAAGTATTACATTGCTTACTACTCTTTTGTGTTAGTTTTTTGAATAGTTAGTAATAAAAATTAATAATGTTTAGTATTAATGCAGGTAGATTATTATTTTTTTTCATTATTATTATAATATTCACTGTCATCTCATCTCCTTCTTACACCAGTCTTGATGCTGGTGTGGCATAGTAGAACTTGTCAGCATGATGTAGGTATGAAGTTTCCCAGTAATAAAGCTTTATCTTTTAGGCTATTTATTTTTTTGTTTTAAATAAGAATTCAAATTATTTTCAATACTAAATACTATTAACTGCTAACTGTTAGAACAACTTTTTCATTCATCGCTGTAGTAGTTACTCTTATTTATTAGATTAGATTTATTTATTTAGTAGTAGTAGACCTACCCCAATTATTCTAGTCTTAGCATTAAATATCCTGCTTTGTCTTTGTGCTTCCCTGTTTCTTCTTCTAGCAATGGCTGCTGCCTCAATGTTGTCTATTGGAAGATCAAGCTTATACATTTTGGATCGTTAAAAGCAGTAGTCCAATAGATAATTAAAAAACTCGAGAAGCTAGTGTATCAAGACTAGCAAAAGGTACCATTCAGTTAGACTGTTGCTTAGTTACCGAGGAAACGCCGAACGAGAGAAATGCTCATTGAGCGAGAACAGTTTTTTCGTAATATATCATTTAAAACCGACAATTCAGAGAGATTTTTTGGTCACTGATGTCTTTATTTAAGTAATCAATGAGCATATAATAAACCAACCTCCAATTCATAACAGCTCAAGAAACTGTCGTCGCTCTTTGCCATAAAGGGGCGTGTCATCTAAAAGCCTTCTGCAAACTTTCGCGTATTCGATAGTTGATTGGCAGATTTTACCCACACTGATAGCAGTAGAGAACGATACAGGAGGAACGTCAAGTGTCCCATCTTCTCCGATAATTAATAATAATACTACAATTATTATTATTTTACAAGATTTTAGCTTATTATTTTGTTTGGGTATGTACAAATAATAACGTGTATGGAAAATTGCACTGTCTGTTTGTTTTTGGTCTAAAAATAATAATAGTAGTAGTAGTTGTTACATTATTATTATAATAATTATTATTATCATCATCATTGCAGTAGTTGTGGTATTATTTATTATGTTTTTTTATGTCATTGATTTATATATTATTATTTAAGTAAGTATTACTTAAAGTTATTACTACTTCTTACTTATTAACCTAATTATTAATACAACAAACAATGATGATGATGATAACAATTATTATTTATTATAATAATTATTATGTTTATTATCAATTAGAAATGGCTATAAATTAAATTAATTAATAGTTAATAATAATAACCGATGATGATGATCACAGGCGGCTCCTATCATCATCTACTGGCCTGGCGGTGGAAGAGGATATGAGAAGAATAATATATATATGTATTATTATTATTATCTTTATCTCTCTCTATTATAATTATTAAATTTATACACTCAAATCCACTCACCCACCTGTGATGATGATAATAATAATGATAATTAATTTACTCTTATTATTACTATTATTATTTTTTTTGTTGGTTGTAATTTTTTACTGTAATAATTAATAATAATTGTTGTTATGATTTAATTTTTAGTTTTATATGATATAAATATTATTATTATTATTATTAATAATTGAGTATTTTTTTTCTTGTATTATTATCATAAACAACCACTGCAAGACAGTGTCTGTGATAAGTTTAACCACAGAGTTTGATTATTATTAGTGTTGATTATCAAGCTCCATGGTTTATTTATTAACTGACTGGCTTTTTTAGTTTCAATAATATTATTATGTAATAGTAATAATAAATCTATACATGCTGCTAACTAACAATTTCAATACTCCACAGACACATCTACATTGCCATCTGTCGGACAATAATAATTTGCAAATGTATGACCCATTCATAAGGGGGGAGGGTCAAAATCTTGTGCATAAAACTACAGGCCAGAGTCTTTAACCAGCATATCTCGTGTAAAATGTTACAGCACATAATTCTACCCTATGAGTACAAAGCGAAATAATATTCTGGCACAAAACCAGACGAATGGTTTTGGAAAGCTGTTTCTTGTACTACACGGCACAAAACGTAATGCAGCAAGTTGACCTGAGAAACTATGTCAAAGCAGTTATAATGGGATTTTTTGAAAGCATTTGATGAGTGCGGCACAAATTGCTTATGCAGAAAATGGAGGAGTGCAGTTTTACTATTGAGATTTTGCGGTTGGTTTTGAGATTTTGTTCACACAGAAGACAGAGAGCATTGCTGCAAGGTCATGCCTCTGATTTCCAGACAGTTACATCGGGTGTTCCCCAGGGTTCTGTCTTGGGGCCTGCCCTCTTTTTGATTTACATCAATGACATATCTGTAGGATTTTCACCCATAATAGCACTTTTTGCGGACCATGCATTAATGCATTAAACTTTGGCAAGTGAAAAAGACTGCTAGGGTTTTTCAAGACGATCTAAACAAACCAGGGGTCTGGGCTGAAAGGTGGCATATGTCTTTTAAAATGCCCTTTGATAACTTTTACCAACAGAGCAGGAATAGAAGCTCTTGATTTTAAATGAACATTAGGCAATGTAGAGGTAATTGAAGTTGGTGTGA
Source organism: Cryptosula pallasiana (assembly GCA_945261195.1). Taxonomy (NCBI): domain Eukaryota; kingdom Metazoa; phylum Bryozoa; class Gymnolaemata; order Cheilostomatida; family Cryptosulidae; genus Cryptosula; species Cryptosula pallasiana. The sequence goes on from OX183133.1 coordinate 37,501,840, forward strand.
CAATCTTGCGAAAGTTTGATTTAGGTCATCATATCACAATCACAACAAAGTGCTCCAACTCTCTAAGAACTCTTGGGCTTTTGCGTCATGCAATCTAAAGAGCACCCAAGAAAATTAAGGTACTGGCGTACTAAACTCTATGTAGGCCTAAACTTGAGTACGCGGCAGAGTCTCGGGACCCTTTCCTAACTAAGCACATATATGACTGGGCTGGTGCAGAATTACGCAGTGCGTTTTATTGGGGAAGATTGGGAGGCACCAAGAAAAAGAAAGAAATGGCTCAGAAATTGGTTCATTTATTAGTGAATAATTCTAAAAAGCGTCTTGAAGAAATGAATGAAATAATAAGCCAGTTTTTTCCACCCACAGTCATGAAATAAAAACCCAGGCGCAGGGTATTCCTGGAGCAGTTTTTACAAATAGTAAAATTTATTATAACAGTTTTCTAATGCTAGTAGGCAGAGATATAGGAGCTTCGTGTTACGGGAAACTAATTTCAGTGTGTTTCTTTTAGATTATAATTGGTCACCTCTTCCGCTCAAAGAGTTGTCTAGAGATTCTATTTGAAGCTTAAACTTGAAATGATATATTTTTATAATGATATCAACTTATGCATTGTTGTCTCCATTGTTGTGAATATCATAATGCCGTAAAATAATAATAATTATAACTTCTTAAATGTTCCCTGTTTACTTAGCATTGTTTGAAATTCAAAGATTATAATAATGATGTTTAACATGAAGTAAAAGAGCTTTACTACTAGTAATGCGAGTTGAAGAAATGCATGCATCTTGGAGATGGCCGCTGGGAATATTGTTATAACTGGTTTCTCTTAAAAAAAAATATTCGTCGGGTAAATCGTTCGTTACTGCATTGCACTCAGGCTTATATTATATACGGAACGGTGAATGATTATTATGAGTTACATCAATGGTTTAACTGCATTTTTTGTAATTAGTGATCTTGTTCCCCTAGTCAACCAGGTTTACTATTTATGTTCCTTTTGTCTGTCTTATCACAGTCTGGTTTGCTGATAGTGTCACTGTGACTACTACTAATAGTTACTAGTAATACTAGAGTGCAATGACACTAAGTTAGCTGCTTATTCATTTAGTAAAATTGGTTTCTTTATTGAACACCATTGTTATGATATGTGTAATTAATATAATCCTACCTGATTTTGTGCTAAATGATTTAACATTAGTGTAATTGGCCTGGGAAAGTTCTGTTGGATCTGGAGGCTAAATGTGTTCTTACTGTGGGTTGATTTCATTAGATAAATAATTCCATCGGTCCAAAAAACTGGTGCAGTAAACTACAGCGTTGACTTTTTGCACATGAAAAATCAGTTTTTTTATTTAAAGGTTAAATTATAGCGCTACAACGGTGTAAGCTATTACATGGGACAGCGTGCTTGTCTAAACCACCTCATACAGTAATATTTTTTGTCATGCTTTAAAACTTTGTGGTTGTAAATGATTATCTCCTACAACCATTGAATCGCTGCGTACACATAGTACTGACCAGTGACTTTATTTGTAAAATCTGTGTCAGGGTCTTAACATGGATGTTTATGCAGGCCCCAGTTTTAAAACTTGTGTCATACACTTTGATCGTATCATTATTTCTATGTACAAAATAAAACATGATTGAGATGTAACTCAACAGAACCATATATATGTTTAACCATCGTTCATTGATGCATAAACTATTGTCCACTTGTGGGCAGAGCTAATTGCAACCATAATGCAATCAATGGGCGAACATGTACAAGCTCATGTTTAAACAGCTCTACACTGCACACTGAATGGTTTACTGCTTATCATATGCGTTTTGTTTGTATAGTAATTTGTTCTGCGTGCTTCAAAGCTGTTTAGTGAGTGGCAATGTATGGTGATTATGAACACAAAATGTCAGATTTTTTATAAAATTCTTATGTACGTGATTTCTGGCATTGTTACAGGTTTTTATTATGCTATTTATTAATATATTCATTGCTCAAATATTCGAGATAGATTTGGGATTATTGCACTGCAGCTGAGCAATTACCCATGCAGTAGTTAGTAGTTAGTTGATGCTTGCTACTGAGACCTTCATTATCTCACGCTCTCGATTGGTTCTCATTGACTCTTGTATACTCAGTTATTCACCCTACTTGTGAACGCATACTTCATTTCACATAGAATCTTTCTTTCAGTGTGCAGATCATTTGCATTTAATAATGACTTTTAAAAGGGTGAATTGTTTGCATTGAAAGCCCTGGGCACTCCATGGTTTTGTATACTAGTTTAACCCATCTAACCATTTCTTGTGCATCTTTGTCTCGTCCTACTTTTCAAGTCAACGAAACACACGACACGATGGCAGCCAACAAAAGTAAGGTGCTGACTCTAGATACAATGAATCCTCAGGTGAAGGAGATGCAGTATGCCGTCAGAGGGCCCATCGTCGTGAAGGCAGCGTCTATTGAGCAGCAGCTTATTGATGTACGTGAACTTTCTTTTCAGCCATGTTTAGCGGTTTAGGCTTTGTATGGATGATTGCTGAATGTAGCTGTGGGATAGATAGATAGATAGATAGATGGATGGATGGATGGATGGATGGATGGATGGATGGATGGATGGATGGATGGATGGATGGATGGATGGATGGATGGATGGATAGATGGATGGATGGATGGATAGATGGATGGATAGACAGATAGGTAGGTAGGTAGGTAGGTAGGTAGGTAGGTAGGTAGGTAGGTAGGTAGGTAGGTAGGTAGGTAGGTAGGTAGGTAGGTAGGTAGATAGATAGAGGCAGGCACATTTCTTTCCTTCAACGAAGGTGCTCAGACTTGTCTGAGGGTTGAAATTCTTCATGAATCTTGTCTAATGGCTCTTATTGTAAAGTTACCAGCAACATACAAGAGTGCATGCTTTGTAGGGAGTGGATAAACCATTCACAGAGGTGGTGAGGGCCAACATAGGAGACTGCCACGCTACTGGACAATCCCCTTTAACATTTATCAGACAGGTGAGGAACGTAACCTTGTATTTCTTCTCCTGGCCTGCATAGACCCCAGACTGACTTCCCATGGTGTCCTTGGCACACAGGATTTTGTATGTAACCTGTTGTTTCCCTCCAGGACGCTATTTAGTCTTTCACTGGCCTGTCAACTACCGCATAGACATTATAGAGTTGCATGCGCAATGGCGATTAAATGTGCATGTATAATGTTCTTGTGTACCTGACCAGGAAAATTGAAAGCAGGCGCACTGTTTGGTATTATCCATATCAGCGTATGCATCAACACTGTATATATTCATAACAGTATTTATTGTTTTAATTAAATCTGTCCACTCAAGCTACGGCGAGAACTGTGTAAGCTTTTGGAAACTTGCCAGCTGTCAGTGCTTTGTGAACTCTGGTTTTCAATTAATATTTTATTAAAAAAACTCATCCTTCTGTCCACCAAGTATGCAATATTTGCTTTTAAGACGTTAAAAAATGACACCAGTGAGTGCTAAATTGAGCACTTGGTCATTAGCGCCTATACTTTGTGCTGCGTGCTTGACATCAACTTGTGTCTCAATACAGGAAGTAGTAAGCTATGATAACTTGTATATAATATAACCCTGCCGCTAGGTTCTGGCTCTGGCACTCTATCCCAAGTTACTAGAAGATCCAAGTTTTCCAGAAGATGCCAAGGAGAGGGCCAGAAGAGTTCTCAGTGGTTGTAAAGGAGGCAGCGTTGGTGAGTTGGTTGGTTGGTTGGTTGGTGCTGTCAACAGAGAACTCGATATAACGCGTGATATGAGGTGCTGATACATGCGCTGGCTGCAATAGTCTAGACTCACTTGTCAAACAATGTTAGTAATGCAACGAATAATTCATATGGACAGGTAGTTAGTATGAAGTGATCATTAGTTGTTGAATATGAATGTCAGTAGTAGTTTAGTCAACAAATAGGGTTTTCTGGCATGAGCAAATCTTGTACATAATTTCTCTAGTAATTAGTAAACAGTGATAACATCATCACCTAGAATTGCTGCAGGCTCGTTCAGCTCCCGATTTAGTATGTTGATTAATCGTATTAATTATCTCTTTCAGTAGTTTGTGAATGCTTGTTATTATGTCATGTTTACAGGGTCGTACAGTGACAGCGCTGGAGTTATCATAATACGGAAGGACATCGCTAATTTCATTGAGAGACGAGATGGATACCCAGCAAACTTCAACCATGTGTTTACTTCCACTGGAGCCAGTGACGGTATCAAGGTCATTGCTCTACTACTACTAACTAGTAGTATTACTTGTGTACTGTCTGATTGCCATCACGTAGTACTTGTAACTTATCACGTATTGGCATGGGATAGGCTCTGTAAGTCTCATACACTCGTGTTGTGTTGTGATAAGGCTTGGCTCTAGCACTCCATTGTAATTTATGATTGTAAAAAGTTCAATTAATTGAGACTGTTAGAAGACTATTGGTAACTTTCAATGGTGAAGACCAGCGGCTGGTAGAAAGCCGGACATACCCATTACTTTTGTGGTATTTTTTTTTAAATATTGTGGTTTATTTGAGCGTAGGAATTAAACTGATAAGTTAGGCAGCAGATGGAGATGTCAAGTCGTTAAATAATTTGTTTCACATCAGCTAGTTGAGGTTTGACTCACCAGAGTGTAGACTCTGAGGGAATGATGTAATGACATCTACATTTTACATCATCTTGGTGTCAGATAAAAAAAATTTAAATTAGCGCAACATCAAGTCACATATGTCATTAATTTGCAGATCGGAGAAGCATAACTCCAACATTGGCTAATCACTGCTCTCTCCTTTCATTGGTTGTTGAAAATCTTGTTGCAGACGATACTTCAGCTGTTAAACTGTCGGGGTGCAGACGGTAAGAAGCCAGGTATAATGATACCCATACCACAATATCCTCTCTACTCCGCTACCTTGGTGGAGTACGACATGCACCAGGTAAGGTACACGCGCTTCTTATTTTCTCTTGTAGAAGTTGTCTGCTCAATAATGGGCAGACAACTTCTAATTGATGCTTATAATATGTGTATCAGCCATTTGCAATCTGTGTTGCCCACAGATAGAATACTATCTGGATGAGGATAACCACTGGTCACTAGATATGGCAGTGATGCAGAGTTCTGTGGATGAGGCAAGGAAAGTATGTAACCCTAAAGCTTTGGTCGTCATCAACCCTGGAAATCCCACAGGTATGCGGAGGTAGAACATTTATGTTTGCTTTATTGTACAAATGTTTATGTTCATGCACACTATTGGCTTTTGTTATATGTTAGTGTAACACACTGTTGCCTTTTGTTCTTTTTATTTTTTTTAATGTTTAATGTTTAACATTGGTGTATACATACAGGTAAGTTCACCTGAGGGTGCAAACATCCATTCATCGATCGTAACTAATTTGATCCCAATTCTACTGATTTTGCAATTTACAAAGAAAATTGAGGGTAATTTAAATACAGCTAAATGACAGATCAATTCTTTTATAGCTTTCTAGGATTGCAGATTGTCAGATTATGCTTTTCCTCGTCATAATAGGGGTTGAGAGAGCAACCTAGCCGCACTGGTACTAATGGACATTGCTATTGTATGAGGCCATTGCAGTAACAACTTGGGTAGTTGAAGCTAATCTGCTTGATGTTCATTGTAGTGAAAAGATCTGTGAACCACAATACAACAAACCGATTCTGAGTTTTGCCGATTCAGTGAATAAAATCTGGCGATTCAGTGAATCTGAATTGTGGCATCTCTAAACATGAACATTTACTTTGATACTCAATAAATTTTGCTTTCACATTTCATCAATTTAATACTATAGGTAGTAGATTTACCTACTTGTAGGTGATATATCCATGTAGGTGACATACACGTACAGGTAATATATACACATAAGCATGCTGTTGCTCTAGGTCAAGTGCTGTCCAGAGATAATATCGAATCTGTTATAAAGTTTGCTCACAAGGAGAAACTGCTAATTATGGCCGACGAGGTTTACCAACACAATGTCTACGACCCAAAGTGTCACTTCCATTCATTCAAGAAGGTTCTAACGGCGATGGATGATGAATATTCTAGTAATGTGCAGCTGGTCAGCTTCATGTCTACATCCAAAGGATACATGGGAGAGTAAGTACATCCAAATGTAGTTCCAACTTAGAGTTCTTTTGGTCAAATTTCTTTTTGTCACCTGCCCACCTTTGACACAAAGCAATTCACAGTCTATTTAGCCTACATCACCTACTTAGAACGTGTGTTCTAGATGTGGTCTCCGAGCTGGATACTTTGAAGTCGTCAACTTTGATGAAGATGTATTGTTGATGTTGAACAAATGTATAAGTGTGAAGTTGTGTCCCCCTGTCACTGGTCAAGTAGCCATGGAGTGTGTGGTAAATCCCCCACGGCCTGAGGAGCCCTCCTATGAGCTACATGAGCAGGTAACATGTCTTATTTGTAATATGCTGTACTAATACTACCTGCGATGTTCACTCATTGCACAGAACTAAGACTGTTTTGTTTGAAAAATTAAGTTATTCTAATTATGAATAATTTATGCATATGGCCGTGCATGCAATACAAACCAAGCCATTTTAAATTAAACTTGTTATCTGTGTTGCCAGTATTAGGCCGAGCGATATCTAGTTAATTTTATTATGGAGACAAAAATTTGGAGTTGTCTGCTTAACATCACAAATGGGACAACTCTTTCTTATTTATATTTTTGTTAAAAATGGAGTATGTTAAAATAGAGTTGGGCCTAATGATTATAATATTATGTTGGTTGTAGGAGAATTTTATTATGGAGACAAAAATTTGGAGTTGTCTGCTTAACATCACAAATGGGACAACTCTTTCTTATTTATATTTTTGTTAAAAATGGAGTATGTTAAAATAGAGTTGGGCCTAATGATTATAATATTATGTTGGTTGTAGGAGAAGAAGGCTGTGTTGGAGGGATTAAAGACTAAGGCTAAGCTAGTGTCTGGTACATTTAATGCTATAGAGGGAATAAAATGCAATGAGATACAAGGTGCAATGTACTGTTTCCCTCAAGTTTCACTGCCACAGAGAGCTATAGAACATGCCAAGGTATTACACATAGATGTAGCTAAACACACATATTACACAATAATACTAGTGTCTATGTAGTCAGCTGTGCATTACGGTTCATTTAATGTTTTTATAGTCTAATCAGCAAACACCAGACTCTTTCTACTGCTTTGAGCTTTTGGAGAAAACGGGCTTGTGTGTAGTGCCTGGCTCTGGATTTAAACAGAGGGAGGGAACTTACCACTTCAGGTACGTTATAAGTTATTAACTAATAATCAGGGGAGATAACTGCTAACAAACATCTTTTAACTTAGTTTGTAGTTTGTTTTCGATTGGCTCAGATGTAAGTGGAGTTTATATGGCCCTAGACCAGTAATCTTTCCTAGTTGGATGTTCTTCAATTCCATTGCTAGCGATGTGTTGAATTTATTTACAGTGAAATGCACTTGACATCGTTTTGGTGATTAACTCAGCATTATTTGATGTTATTGTTAAACTAAATTAGAAGTACCGTTGAACAAGTTTTTATGTTTCATCATTATGTTATTCACAGCAAGTCTATTGGTGTATGTTAGGCACCATATTAGGACATTGAGGAGTTATCATCACATGTGTGTGTACATTCAGGAGTTATCATCACATGTGTGCGTATATTCAGAAGTTATTATCACATATGTGTGTGTATTCATAAGTTATCATCACCTTAGCCAGGGTGGCTCTCTATGAGGTGCGGAGGGGGTGAGGGAGAATGAGAGCCAGGAACTCACTGACACACGGTGGGCGGAGAATAACTCGTAGTTATTCATGAATCCTGTATTTTTTTAATCGTAGTGCCACTAGAAAACAGAATAAATCTATCTATAAAGTGAAGGAGGTAGACGTCTCACTTAAAAAGCCTGAGTGCATTATCATTATTAAATCCTTGTCATCATGCCCCAAACATGGACATCTATCTCAGTTTATGCTCTAAATTGAAAAGCTTTCATTTCCGTTCTTAAAATCCCCCATTGAAGACGTCAATGTGGCACAATCTGACGATATGGGACCTTCATACTCACTATATTATAAATGCCTACGCAAACTTGAAATCAAAGAATTAACTGAACAACAAAAGAATATAGTGTCAATTCTGAAATCTGGTGCTGATGCTTTTATCGTACTGCCTACGGCATCTGGGAAATGCTTGGCTTTTCAAATTGCTCCGTTTTCATTAGTAGCTAGGCCCACGTAGTATATATAATAATTATTAGGTTTGGCTAATGATTCACTTGTTGTAAAGTTACTTATTATTATTATTATTATTATTATTATTATTATTATTATTATTATTATTATTATTATTATTATTATTATAATAATGAGCACTACTCTACTGCAGCAACAACAATAGATAATAATAGTTTGTTATTATTTATTATTATATTAATAATTATCAAATTTAGTGTTATTATTATAGGTATTTATTACTTGGTATTGATGAGTAGTATGTCCATCTAGGTTATTATTATGCATGATAATTATTGTTGATTCAATTGAAAATTATCTGTTTTCATTGTTATAAATCTATACATACATGTGTTATTAATTATATGTTATTAAAGGGCTTAGGACGGGCTTTTCAAGACGCACTTTGTGTGTAGAGTTGTTTTCTCATCAAGCATTGTAAAACTGTTGAGAAAACTCACTCGCGTCAACAAAACACCAATAGGTATCATGTAGAAGTCTATGGAGGTCTATGACAATGCGTTCGGCAGAAGGGACTATCTGCATTATGATATTATATAGTATATTACAGCAAGTAGTTTGTACTATTTGTGTTACTTTTTCAGTTGCAAACTTCTTTTGAAAAATCTTAATTATTATTATTTAGTGCTTGTGAAGTTTTTTCTTGGAAAGATAGCTAGTATTTCAGATTTAATTATTATCGTTGTTGTAGAAAAAAACAACGCCGGAAATACAATTTCGGCAATGTTTTTTTTTCACCTAGTATTATCATGAAAGTATACTAATGTTATTGTTTGATTAATTTTTCACATGAAAATTATTATTTTGATAAAAAAAATTCATTATTTCTTTTGATTTTGATGACAAACACTATCACGTGAACGCCAGTGCATACATAGTAGCGAGCTTACCAAAGATAAAATAAATTGCTGACTTGAGAAAAACAGCTCCAAAAAAATTAAAAATTGTTGCAATATCATTTTTTTGCAATCAAAAGAGTCTCTGCACAAAACTAATATCTAGGACGCCCTATTTCTATGCGAACAAGCCAAATTTGTGAAAACTCGCTTTATAGCTCTATATAACTTGGTGCGTCTTCGAGAAAAAAAGGCGTCTTGGCAAGTGCTGACTGTGTCTATAGGAATCGTCTTACTAGTGAGAGGGCAACTCCAGATAATTTTTCTGAACACATTTCAACCTCAGAAAGTTTAAATTAAATCAAATCCTCTTCAAATTAGGCGTCATAGGCCCTTTAATTATTCCCCTCCCCCCCAACCCCCCAACCCCGCCCACTATTGTAAACCCCGCCTCTTGAGATTCACCCCGGCTATCATCGCATATGTGTATATTCAGAAGTTATCACTGCATGTGTGTGTTTATGCAGATCTTATCATCGCATGTGTGTGTATTCAGAAGTTATCATTCCGTGTGTGAATATTCAAGAGTTATCGTTCCGTGTATGTATGTTTGCAGATGTACAATTCTACCCCAAAAAGAGAAGTTTGATGTGGTTATGGAGAAATTTAAGCAGTTTCACAAGGACTTTATATCAACATGGCAGTAAGGGGTGAGGGCAGGTGTCCTCATATTGTGGTAATAGGTGCCTAGGTCTTTCTCAAGAACAGATTTTATATAAGGGTATATACTGACTAATATAACATGTGTTGTATGTATTTAATAAAACTTGCCTGTTTGGAGTATGGTATGTATTTTGTTTGTCCTGGCAACATCATAGTATGGCAATTTTATGACACGGTATTGTTGGCTGCTTGGGTGATTTGTTTTTTGTTTTTTTGAGGATAATAATTTATCAATTCAATGTTTTGGTATACTATTGCAAATGGAGAAAAGGTAGCATTGTGTAGTATTTATTTTTGTATTCACTTATCCGCAGTAATCATATCAACAATCATGTATGTAGTAGTTGTTGTGCATTCTGTATACCTCACTCACTCCATGCCTCTTTATGGCACCTACACGAGCTGCTGGCTGAAGGAACCAATAGTAGAACTGATGACATAGTTTGGTGCTAGCTGGACACAGATACGTGCACATTATATTTGTAAGAGCGCATTTAGTTTTGTTGCACATGTTTTAAATAAAGTTGTCTTGCCTTGTTTTCCATCACAAATTTTTGTTAGCTCCTTTTCTGTCGTGGTAACGCTTGGGTATGTTATATGCATTAAATCTGGAGTTGAGAATATTTCTTGATTTTGCTTTTGGCTGTCATTTAATCCTACTGCTATTGGTGATCTATATATTGACTCCCTCTTTATAAATAGTTAGAACCTGGTTGTTAATCTATGACAAATTCTATTGGCTTTAGTGCAGGATTTCCAAACGTTTGCAATGTAATTTTTTGGCTGCTTCACCTTTATTTGTTACTGCAAAATCAAATTTGTTATCTCTGCAACCAGCATCTCTTGAATTCACCGAAGTATTCATCAATTGCGTGGAAGCTCTATATAAAAACAGAGCTACTGCTATTGTTGCATTAGTGCACTTATCGGGTGCAAAGTATTTAATTTGGAGTTGTCTTACATTAGATTGCCTTTGGTGTTGCGCTCTCATTGAATAAATAAGCAATTCTTCGAGGGCAATTACAGCATTGATAAATTTTTTTGTCATTTGATAACACTTATAGTTTATCAATATTCCTTGTTAGAGAGTTGATTTTCCCGATTTTGTAATTAGCGCTTTTGTGTTTAGTCTACAAAATACAGAGCACATGAAAAAATAAATCATTCAAAATATTTTCTTGCTCTTCAACCCTTTTGAAAGAATGAATGAAGTTGATTGCAATGGCGTGATAGTCACTATAAAGTGACCAGATTAAAGTAGGCTATGTACTAGCTAAGTGGACAGACTAACAGTTCATGGTTGTACGAATTTAATTGTCAAGTAGAGAGAGCTTGCGTGCAACGGTATCGATCGTTTATAAAAGCCTTTTTATAAACATCGCATTGTGACTATGAACCTAAGTGTATTCTGATGCACCGCTACGTGCAATAACCACAATATTGGATATGGTGTCCGTTGTCTGTGCCATTGTTTTACCATTTATACATTACAAATCTCTTGATCATTCACACTAGCTATAGACTGGACACAGCAGTTGTATGGTACTGTGGTATTGTATGTTTAGTATATAAGGTATTGATTGAGGCCTGCGCATGTAATACCCTCATGTAGATCATCAATTAAGCTGACCTAGCCATCTCGGTTGGTCTTGTAAGCATCGATGGGCTCTAATCTGCATATTGTGTCACACACATTCTCATTCAAGTATTTGCAAGTCGAGCATCTATGGAGAAAAGTAAGTGTCTTGGTTTCGGCATTCAAATCAATGTTTATAATTCCGGTGAATATATAATGCCATGTTTTTTATTAGCTTTTTATATCATATTTGCATTTTGCTGCAACTTCTTTCGCAGTATTTTTGTAGCATTTAAAAGTAACAACTGTACAATTTCGCATTTGGATATCAAATTGCGCAAAACTGTATTTACTGTGGAGTTGTCTTTACTTAGTACTATTTGCACTCTGTTTTGGTGAAGTTATTTCTTGTGTGGAGCTCTTGTTCATCAAAGGTATTGATTTATTGACACCGCACAAAAGATTTCTCTATGGATCAACTACACAAAATATGCGTCAGCCTCATGCTTTCTTGATAAACATGTTTTTATTCATGAGTTGTCCCAGTAGAATATTACGATCCTCAACCTAGGCTTACTTGTTGGCCTCTAAATGGCATGACAAAATTTTTTCTAGTTTTATCTAGTAGTGCACTTTGAATCGAAATAACGTAATACTAAAATTATCATACAAACATAGTGAAATCCAATAAGACAGACTATTGGTCTTTTTACGTTTGTCGTGTGGCTTCAAGTTACTATTAGATGTGGGCAAATAATCATCAGTTTTTTTCCGATATTTGCCGTCTAATAATTATAAAATGATACGAAGCACGCATTACTATATACCATTAATTATTTTGCAGGATTGATACTAACTACATTTAGTTAGCTAGTTAGCTACAACAGAGGGTGTACCGCTGACGCACTCGCATTTTTATTAAATTTGTAACGGACATTTGACTAGCAGCATTCACCTTGGAAAAAAGTCGGATCAACATTTTCGCTGGAGAAAGTAAAGTCGATGCATTAACGGAGACCCGCCTGAGGCTAATCCGGGAATCTAGTTGACTAATCTGATTACTTGGGTGGTCAAACCCTATTACTCTTAGTTAATACTACACATCGGAAAGTAATCCTTTAACAAGACTTGTCGTAACTGATAAGACTCGCGCACAAACTTGTATTAATGAGAAGAATTGGAAGTTATTTGTTGATCCGATGGCTAATTGGGGTGTTGCGTTAGCTCGGCCATTGGTGCCAATCAGTAGGAAGAAGAAACGTCATGTACAAAATACAGTCATTATACCCAGTCCGAGTCTCCTCCTCTCTGATTCTGAACCAATGGAGCCACCTTTCCAAAACTACGGTAACGTCTTCAGACACTTGTGCAGACCAGATGAAGGGGAGCACGACTGCTATCACAGTGGATGTGATAGAATTACTGTTAATGTTAGCGGTTTGCACTTTGTTACTCGTAGGAGCGTCTTTGAGGCCCACCCAACTACTTTACTAGGTAAGCGAGATCTTGTGCTATCACATTCTCCATTTTATTATTTTTCACAAATTGTCATTATTGTAATGCTCAGTTATTTCCTAATTCTTTTTATACTATCTTCGTTTATTTTTATTCCTAAATGACAGTCTAAGTATATATTTTTTTAAGTCAATTTCTTTCCTTACATTCATTTTTACATTTAAGTTGAGCTTTTTTTGCATTGCGACATGCGTTGCTGAGAAGGAAAACTGATGTTTGGTAGTCAGTGTGCGATGTGATGTGCAAGTAGCTCTCATTATACGCATCCTTTGCCTATAATTGATAATCATTGTCACTGCAGATGTCAGTGTATTCTCTTGAGAGATTATTATAAAAAAAAAATACGCGCAATAGCTTTGCATTTGTGAGGAACTGTTGTATAAATTGACTGGAACGCCACGCTCTAACATCTATGAATAATATAACACATAATCTCATACTTGAGGTGCTGGAGTAGCCAGTAATGGTGCAAGTCTATAGACTGTCAATTCATAATTACTGATTGATGCAAAGCAAATATTGTTTTTATATCAGCGATGTCATACTTTCTAAGTGCCAACTCGTAAGTTTTGATACATTTCACAGAGTTCTCTTGGCCATTATTGAATCAGGCTAACTGCTTGCTGTGCAAACTAGGAATATCGTCAGCGTTGACAATATTTTGGCACTCGCAATTTGATAGTTTCAATTAGCGTATTGTTGATCGTTCTCTCAATTACCTGAGCTTCCAATAGTCAAAGTTTTTTTGTAAACACTTTTTTGCAACAATAATATTTTCAAAGTCGCCTCCCTAGTGCTAATGCGGCTGCAATCCTTGTGGATTCAACGAGTTATGACAATAACCAGTAGACTTTGGCAGCTTCTATGACACTATATTATATAAAGTAAAGGATTTGGTATAACCCTAGAAGTTTCAACAATACAAAATAGCTGTAAATAGTGCAAAATATATATTACTTGGATTTTTAGATATGATAAAATTGTTGTAGGCAATCCTGAGAGACGAAAGCCATACTACGATCACATGACAGAAGAGTATTTCTTTGACCGACACAGAGCCACATTTGAGTCTATATTTAACTACTACAAGTACGGAGGCAAACTGAAGAGACCAGCGTCAGTAACGGATGATGTATTTCTAAATGAACTCAGTTTTTTTGAAGTAGAAGAAGAAGTAGTAAAGGCTTACAAAAAAGAAGAAGGTTACACAGAAACCAAGTACGAGTACCCTGACAATGAATTTCTAGCTAAAATATGGGCCTTGTTTGAATATCCGGAAACGTCCCGTCTAGCTTTTATAATAGGTATAGTTTCAGTGGTAGCAACTCTAGTGTCTATTGTCACCTTCACCCTTGAGACCCTGCCAAGGTTCAAATCTAATTGTACGGAGGAAGCGCTAGATGAACAAAATAGATTGGCATCTTACAACGCTTCCGCAATCTATCACATTCAGCGAAACACAACACATGGAATCAATGACTCATTTGTGGTAGTGCACAACGAGCCTTTCGACTACGTAAAGCTCTTTTTTGGTATCGAGACCATGTGTAATATTTGGTTTACATTTGAGGCCCTTGTACGTTACATCACTTGCCCTGATAAACTCCTCTTTTGGAGAGATGTCAAAAATATTATTGATATAATGGCGATATTACCGTACTATGTAGCGCTGGTACAAACATCGAATCCATCTACTAGTAAATGTGGCGCAGGAAATGACTTTGCCTTTCTGAGAGTTATTCGACTTATACGAGTGTTTAAACTGACGAAACATTCGCAAGGACTTCAGATTCTGCTGCTAACTTTTCAGTCTAGTATGGAAGGGCTGACTCTGTTCGTGCTGACTTTGATGGTGTGCATACTAGTGTTTAGCAGCATGATCTACTTTTGTGAAATCGATGAGCCAGATACTCAGATTACGAGCATTCCAGATGGTTTCTGGTGGGCTGTGATTACCATGTGCACCGTAGGGTACGGAGACGTTGTACCAGTCGGTACCGTAGGTAGGTTAGTGGGTGCCATATGTGCTTTGTCTGGCGTCCTTACTCTAGCTATACCAGTACCGATTATTACAGAAAATTTTAACAAGTTTTATGTGCATAAGCAGAGAGCCAAATCAAAAGATGTAAGCAAGGATAACTTTATGGACAAGGCTCACGAACATATTATGAAAATCGCCAGCTGCTGCAAGGAGAATGTCAACTGTAACAGAGATGGAGAATCTGGCGAATTGACGATGACAGCAACTAATATCTGATTGGCTAACTAGTGCGTCTTTGCTTAACTTTGGTCGTTTCTAAAATTTTCACTAACTACCAAGAAATTTTTCTTAAAAAATGTAATTCTGTGTCAGTACTTTCTAGAAGATTGCGAATTGTAATCTCTCTACTAAGACAGCGCTATGCAATGCACCAAATAATCACCTTGCACACTTCACACACTGTTGTAACGTATATATAGCCTTAGCTACCTATTATCTTTTTAGATCACAGGCTAGTTGCCTATTGTCTTTTTAGATCACAGGCTAGTCTCCTATTGTCTTTTTAAAAACACAGATCACAGGCTAATGCTTGACTCATAAATGTTCAGCACTGAGCACAGTTTGTAAATCACAATTATACGTGACATACTTTTCGTCTTCCGTTGATTCTGTTTTGCTGTAGTTATGCAAGCTCAAATTACTCATAAGTATCACTTCTCCTTCAGAAATAAAGCATCTGGCAATGAGCTTGTACATTCAGTCAGTAATTGTTTTCTATGCAGTAAGTTTAATAATAAATGTTTTCTTTTTGGTAATAAATCAAGTAATTGATTTAAATAAAATATAATTGTATTTATTACATATATTTACAAACATTATATACATTATACACACTGAGATTTTATGCAGTATTTTATCACGTCTTGTACGTTTCGTATTACATAATGGTATATATTACATACAGCTTGGAGATATTAATGAAGTTATCCCAAGTAGTATTAAAATTGTACATAAAGCAGTTCAGTAGCTTGTATAAAGATATAATGACACAACCACCATTGATTATTGTTTTCAATCCCGGTTTTGTGTTAAAAATAGTTTTCGTAGGGTACTAATGCATAAAATTTAGAAAGTTTTAATATCAAAAACAGTAGAATGCATCAAGTTTAGATTGTCGGTACAAACAGATAGTTTTTAATTAATAAATACTTGGTTTTAGAGGAGTTTTTTATCAACTAAAACTTTTTTACAGATCATATTCATTATTTGGGTGATGTTTTTCGTGTGTCATTTCCACAATTCAATGAATTATAAATAAAAGCTAGTTTGTTACAAATATCATGAAGCAGACAGACTAATGCTAATTTGAGATTGCCCAAAATATATTGTGTTCCGCTCATCTCCTCTCATATGGTCATTGTGTAGAAAACTCCTATTAAAATAGCAAATGCACACATATGAGGAGTTGCCTTCTCACTAGACACGGAGCCATTTGTGTGTGACAATCTTGTATTGGATTCAGCAGTATTAGTTTTTACCCATCGCACAGGTTCATTGTCACAGCTTTTTAATTTTGGCGTAAAATGTGTCACTTGATCTTCAAAGCGTTGAGGGTTGGCCTTCATCTCACTCAATAAAATAAACTTGGACAGAGTGTGGTGCTGCTCTACCTTTATGAGCACAAACTCAGAGTCACGCACGGACACACCGAGGGCGTTACATCCGCCAGTGTTGGTCACATCATATATTTCACCGATATCCCATTGAGTCACATGACCACATTTAGACGAATCACCGAGTGAGACTAGTTGCTGCATGAAGTCAGATAAAACCCCTACATACACGCTTTTGAACCTACAAAATGAATGATAAGAATTGTAGTTATAGTACACGCATGGCAATGTTAGTAAATTAAGTTAAAATTTCAAACGCAAGTTAGATTCATCTATGTGGCATTTACTGTTTACTGTAAAAAAATTATATCATTTTTATTTTTTTTCAACAAAAACTTAGGTGAAATTTTTTAATATAGATTTTTTTTGGGTATAAAATTGCATATTTAATTCTTACGTTAGCTGGTAAGACTTGGTGTTGTATATACGACTGTGTGCTCGTCCGGCAACAAGACTTCCCTCCGCTCTGAGCACAAACGATTGTTGAGTGCAGAAAGCATCAGTGAAATAATAAGTTGTAATATTGAATGTGGAGTCGCTACTGTTAAACTTGTACGACCTCAAAGTGAACAAAGCTGCAACAGGGTAGAACAGCATTCAATAAAAATCAACTAAACTGAGCATATTCCAGTTCATATAAAGAGTTGTGCACTCAATTTATTTCAAAAATTGTGAGCAGACAACTCCATTATTTACACACTTACAATACTGCACGGATTCACAAGTCTGACTGAACCAATGACCAGTTATGTTGTAAGGAATTATTGCAGGCTCGTGGCTGCCATGACACCTTGTAGGTGGGTGGTCGATGTCAGCTCTATATATGCATTGACAGGCCTCACAGTGTTTGTGCTAAAAATAGAAACAGTAAATGATTGTATTGCCTATCGTTACCAGGTAGTTCTGATGTTAATGCATGTAATACACAATCCAAAATGGTAGGAAACTGAGAGCTGTTAATTAAAGATACTCATGCTGTCATATTTCTTTGTTTACAGTCATTAGTACTAACTGCACAGAATTCTTGGAAATTATCTGGTTCTGTCATAATACCAACTTGTAAATGAATGTTAGAAATTTCAAGCTTTTGAAACACCACATTTGGATTGATTGTGGAATATTCTAAGAAATGACATGGTGGCATGGTCGGTGTTTGACAGGTAATCTAAAGCTACAAACTAAACATCACACTCTGAGGCTACATAACTAACCATCGGACTCTGAGGCTACATAACTAACCATCAGACGCTGAGGCTACATAACTAACCATCAGACTCTGAGGCTACATAACTAACCATCAGACTCTGAGGCTACATAACTAACCATCAGACTCCGAGGCTACATAACTAACCATCAGACTCTGAGGCTACATAACTAACCATCAGACTCTGAGGCTACGAACCACTCATTAGTAGATGTCCAAACTGTTTGTTTACAATTTACGCTGCTTTAAGAGTTTTTTTTAAAGCTCTTAGCCATTTATGTGGCACACAAACCCGTGTTTATGTTACTGTATTGTATTACTAAATCAACGAATGAAGAGAGAGAGTTTTTCACACTTAGATTAGAAAAAACACTCGAGCTTTGTGTGTCAGCAGAGATAATCCACAGCGAGTAAACAAACGAGATGTGCTAAAGCCTTCTTATAGGCCAAGCTTCAGTAGCAGTTCCCTTAATCACCCTCTACAAGCAAAGCCAGCGGCTAAAACCTCACTAATTGTCTTCAGCGCCTTTTCTACGCTCTACTTGAGTAGAAAAATTTTTCAATAAAACAAAATTTAATACTTTGTATCACATTCGTAAATTAAAATTGTTTGCTTCGGTGATTCACAAATGAAAAAATAGCAATGGAGAGTCATTATATAAACTGTTAAACAATTTAAAATGATAGTGAATAGTAATAAAATACTTTAAATAATCATTTTAGTTTAAACTATTACACGTTCAATTGCTCAGAGTTGCCTGCCCATATCTTGGTTACAATCATTTGGACCAAAACAATATCACATTGCTATCAGTTATTAAATAGCTGTGTATAAGAATGATGAATAGCGTGAGATTTGGAGTATCAGTTAAACGGCTTGTTTAGACTAAAACAAAGCATAATTATTATCTATGAGTCAGTGTCAAGGACCATATTTCATATAATTTGTTTAGGAACTGACGGTTTAACCTGATGCTTCAACAGTCACGCAAACAATACATCCAGTAACCCGTGTGGGAACTTGTGTAATGACCTCACACCGTTACATCGCACCTAACTTGGTCGCTGGCTCGGAAAAATTGAATTCTATTGTTACTAATAAAATTCCTCGGAGTCCATTTTCAAAAAACTTCATGTTGAAGCAAAGCTATGAATAATGGAAGTTGGAAGCTGTTGAGGGAATACACATAGTCATATAACTAAAGTTCTGTATTTAATGTATATGATGTATATGATGATTACCGTAACGGAGTAGAGAGGGGGCTGGTAGGAACTAGGTCTATCTACTAAACTGTACCAAACTCCGTCTCCTAGCTGTAGTTCTCTCTCAACCAGTGCTGACAGTCGGGGTGACCTACTGGAGTTAGTGGCAGCACCCTTGCTGTAGTAATCCACCTAAGGTGAAGGTCATTATGTATTTCAATGCAATTCACTCAGTTAAAAAATTGTAACAAAAAAATTATCGATCACTCAACAACTACAAAAATGTGATGATAGAATGAGAAAGAAAATGATTTCTAGAAATATTATGATAGATTCCAACATTTTCGGATGCGACAACACGTTAAAGGAACGAAATAAATAATTCTCTGCTTCACTGGTTTGGTCGCCGTCTCTTTCTGGTAAACAGGAAATACCACTAAATGCTTTGTTGTAGTAGAAATAAATCATTTCTATCAGAAAAAGAAATAAAAAACGCACCTGTCTCATGACAAGCAATTCATTCGGAGAGAAGGAGAGAGATTGAAGGCACTCTGAACTGGTGCTATTTATTCGTACACTTTCATATGGTGCAGCACTCCAGGTGCTCGGACTAACATCATACACGCAATCAGCTGCAAATAGACACCATCACCCTTAGATTGAATGACTGCAGGGTTGAAAAGACTAGCAGTCTCTACCAACTACCATGTATATTGGTATAGACAAACGAACTTTGACTTGATGAAAGAGTAAAATATATTGTGTCGTACCTCTGAACACTTGAGATTTGAGCACCATAGACATTTTTGCTGTGTATGGTTTAATAAGAACTTGAGTCAGTTCTATGTCCATGTCTGTAGCCTCATTAAGGTACCATGATTTAGACTGAGGAGTTAGTATACCTCTAGCCTGGATGGCGTATGAAACCTCCCCACAGAACTACAGTAGAGTGAAATCATGAATAAATGATATTTTGCATTATAATAAAAAGCAGAGGCAATATCTCACTTAAGCTTTCAAACTAGGTTATATCAAACGATGATTATTGTGACTTTTTCTCAAAAGATTACATAGGGAGAAATTTTAACATCCAATACTTTGTAGAAGCAAAAATCACAACATTTTTGCGCTAATAACACCCCTTCCTTATAATAAGATCTCCACCAATATAATATGCGCAGGTAATGAAAGTTTGAATTTCTCACAAAACTTGCTTAATCAGTAGTAGCCTGTTAATAATTAATGCCTGGGGGGTTTACAGCTATTCCCTGGCCATTCATTCATCTCTCAGCCAAACAAACAACCGTTTGATGCCAACAAACCTTTTGTGAAACTGTTTACTTCGAATTCCATCCGACTGAGTAAAATTTTGGAGACAAACCCAACAAATTATGCAATGAATGCTATAAAAAAGCTTTAATTACAGATCAAATAGTTCTTGTCACAAATTTCTATTCATACATAACTCAGCTAACTGACAGGGTGACAGATGGAGATGTTGTGGTAAATATCCAGGTAATATCAAACCCACCTCGTCTGTATAATAGTATCTGGTTATGGTAAATTCATTGCTGGCTGTAAACTCATACTGTCTGAGTAGATACTGTGGCCCAGGTAACAGCTCGCATCTAATAGCATACAATCAAATAACTAATAACTCACTCGCAGCGGAATAATTTTTAGTCTACTAATGAAAATCTATCAAAGAAGAGTTTGTTGTTTTCTAGAAAATAATTTGTGTGACAGTTTTGAAGAAAAATTAAAGAAAAAATATTTTTCCCAAGCAATAGTTGATCCTGCATTAAAGATAAAAGTGTGCGCAGCATGTCTGGACAGTACGCGATTGCATCACTAAGTCATCTTACAGCATCCTGTATATTTTAGCCTACTTTTCTATGCAAGCCAATCTATCAACAGTTTTTCCAAAAATAGAAAATGTGGTGGTACAGAATAATAAGACCTGTTACATCATGAATGAGTTGATAACTAGCAATGTTATCACTCCCTACACCTTGTCTTATAAATGAAACAGCTACACACATTCCCAGCGCAGATCATATACGAGTTACACGCATATCATTGCCACATACAACATCATTACATTACAATTAAACTACAGCATAGATATACCAAATATCCACTGTAGCATAGATTTATCTATTTAGTGAGTTACCTCGGAGAAAACCAACTTCCACCGATGTTAGGAGGCATAGAAATCTGTGCGTGTCTTTTGTTTCTGATACCTTTACATTGATGAAAGACTTCGCTGGCTGCAACCATTTGACCCGCTGTAACATCAAACATTACTTCACCTGACAATTTCTTATTTTTTGTCAATTTCTCATCAAGATTACCATAACCTTTAACAAAACCGCTAAAAGGATCCTTTGTTGCTACAATCAGCTGGTTGTGCAATTCTTTTTAAATCTTATTTCAAACGGACTCCCAGGAATAAAAGAATATTTAGATATACAAGTTAAATCAATCAACCTGACCTTTAATGATATAAAACGAGCCGCGCTGTTAGTCTGAAGAAAGTTGTAATTAGGTACTGCAGGTAATAATTTGGGTGGTTCATTATCTCAATCTAGTTGTTTTTGTGCGCTACGATGTTGTATGTTATTTGACCAGATTTAATTATAGGACAGCAAACATTTAAAATGAAAGACATGCAAGAGTTTAGGGCTGACTAATCAGCTCAAAACAATCAATAGCAATTAAAGTGAAGACGATCTGCGTGTCTATGAGGACTTCCATCGGACTCTTTCCTTGCGCCGTCATCTTTTATGACATGAAACTGCATGGTATGAAAAGTTTGTCTGAGTCAAAAACAAAAACAATACCGAACGTTTTTCAAAATGGCATGAGCATTATTGGTACAAAATATTCTTTTATATAATCAGATCTATATCATTAGCTACACTCCTGGCTGTCTTCTAGCTACGCTCCTGCAGAGTTGTTTTTGGCAGATTAATGCAGTCAATTTAAGTAACAAATGAGACGATTAAGCTGGGCTCAGCAGCTGTGAAGTTGGCACATTACCACCACCCAACAAGATTTGCAATGCTAAATATTACTTACACTTGGCACTTGGCACATGTACGTCATTTATTCTTTGAATGGGGCTCAATGAGCAGATGTCAGATCTTAACAATTCAAACAGACATGAAGAGTGCCCCTAGAATGGCTCATTTCGTTGCTTCGCAAAAATGTCAAACCGCAGATCAATTTGCTAAGAAAACTTGTTAGCTAATGACGCCATTGTAGCAAATTCAATCATCCCATGACCTGGCCTGAGGAACATATCACCCGTACAATCTCCATTACTTACATAACACCACGCTAATATCAATTAAATTGTTTATCGAGGCCAGTAGATGATGAGCTCTAGCAAGCTGTTTGCATAGAAACTTGTATCTAAAAAGTAATTCATTGAAAGCTATCAATAGCTTGTTCCGCTCCTAATATATAAGGTATTTTACACAAAAATATCGCAGATAAAAGTGCCATGACACCAGATAAGTGATAGTGGTACATATTGGGTCGGAGGATAGATAGGATGACACGCAGCTGTGCCAATTGCTAATAGATAATTTACCAATTTTTTCTACGTTTTATAAACTCGCGATATGAATTCCTGACATAACATCGAATGAATAAAGCCTTGCTCAAGGCTGCTAGAAACAGCTGCTATCAGACAGTTATGTAATATGTACAGACATCTCGCACAGGAAGTTAACTCAGCTTTTTATGAATGAACTTTAAGAGTACGAGAATTATTATAAAAAAAGTTTGTAGCAGAAAGTCTAATTTTATCGTTTGTTAATTAGTCCAGTTAACGAAGCCGTTTCATAACAAAACAGTTGCCATTATTTTTTCTAGTAAAACAAACTTAACAAATAGTAGAGAAAATGTACTAAACTCACCTAAACACGTCATAATGTACCAGTACAGCAACTCTCTCAGCGTGTTCATATTTGCAATGCGTCTTTTACGTGTTCTTTCCTTCAACAAAATATTGTACTGCGCAGTTGACCAAGAAGTATCTGTTATTTTAGCGTTATACAAATACCACAAACAAAAACTGTAAAACCACGGAGTGGTGTGTATGTCAGTTGTACACGCAGTCTCACAGTATCAATATCAGGTATAAACAACAT
The DNA here is from genome assembly GCA_945261195.1 of Cryptosula pallasiana. NCBI lineage: Eukaryota > Metazoa > Bryozoa > Gymnolaemata > Cheilostomatida > Cryptosulidae > Cryptosula > Cryptosula pallasiana. The sequence goes on from OX183133.1 coordinate 37,525,028, forward strand.
GCCTCCAGTTCAACTGATGATAGCTAACCAATGCAGTCAATTCTAGCTTATCACCTATTGGTCTATATAATGATCATAGATCTACCATAATAAAACACTAATAAAACTCCATATTCTATTTACTTATAAGATAAAAAAAATGTAACGCATTCCATTTACATTCCTCAATCAGCTGCCAAAGTCTCGAACCAACTGGAAGAACAAACGCGCAGCCTTTATATTACACAACGTAACAGCAATTGCCTGAGAAAACTTCTTGTTGGTTTTTTGATAAAACTGCATCCGAGAAATAATTTATTATCTTCATATAAATAAAGTGGCGCAGGTGTAAGCTAGGAGTGTATAGGCACTATTCTTATCTACAGGTAACACTAATCACTTGTACAAAAAAGCTCTCACCTTGAGAAGTCAGTTGATAAGTAACTCGACAGTGCTCAGCATGTCCAATGAGTGAATGTTTACTGCAACCCGTGCCTATATACACATGTACCATAGACTTCTATATAGTATCACACTGCGTAAGCTAATAGCACGCACCAATGTATTTCATTGCTGTAGTTATTGGCATATTGCCACGCAGTTGATTAATATCCAACTAAAATATGTAGTAATTGAATAAGACATTTGCCCTGACACTTTGCGGTGACACATATTATAATTGTATTAAGACTAAGCTAGCACTTGCTGATGTATTTAGCTGTTTGTTTATATAAAATAGCTCGTGGTCTAACGCAAAAACTAGTTTTACTTGCTGCCAGAAAATATGAGACAGCAGTGATGTAACGCTATACCGTACAAGTCTTGTGGCCTGCAGGGATTGTCAGTTCGTTATAATTTAATATTTTTTGTCGAAGAGTCAAAAGGATTGATGTACAATTGGCTAATAGTTCAACTTGAGTGTATCACAAAAGCTGAGCAAAAATTGAAAGAGTCTTACCTCACATATTTGTTTTTGTTTTGTAATAAAGTAATTTATTTATTTGGAATAATAGATTTTATTTAATTATGTAATACATATTTATTTATTCAAATATAGAGAAGTTCAGAATATTCCGGTATATTCGGTATATACGGTATATACGGTATATAAGCTGCCAAACCATAAAGCTATAACATGTTTATCTATCAACCAATATTAAAGCTGTTTGCTGTTACATAACATCAGTGATTGATCAGTTGGAATTCCGATATCTTAAACGACCCAATTAGTCAGCGACTATTAGCAGTATGACCTCATAAAATGACCTCAACAGCTGATAAAAAAATAAACATAGAAATGGAGAACAACCGACTCAGTACAAGTCAGTAGAGTATATATACTTGATAACCTAGTACGCTGCACCTGATAACCTTTTGTTTGATGTTTTATCAGCTTGTAAAAAAATTGTTCTTGAAAATCTACAAACATATTACATAGACTTAGAATATTAGAGGTAGTATTTGCTTTCTGCAGTAATCCAGTGTGTTATGTACATGTCTGTGATAGCTAGCCTTTGTAATTGATAGAAGTTTTGGACAACCAACTTGACTCTAGCATAGTTATAGACTGAGTATGTATATTTGTGGTGAGTTCATTTTGACCATTTGTCCACCTTGTGATTTTTCAGTCCAAGTATTTACTCATCAGTAATCTACAAAGTATGCATAAATTATATTTTTCAATCATTAAGTGAAATATAATAGACTATTTTTAAGTTAACGATTTGGTAGAAATGAATCAATGATGGATTTAATATCGATTGAACCATTCTACAGGTTACAGATGCAAGTCTAGTTCGACGGTAGCGAAATAACTTGACAGATCGGTCAGAGAACACAACTCTCAGTAAATAAAATACATAAAGGACAAATTTTGCGCAAGAAGAATATCGCTGTCTATAAGATTAGGAAATACCAGACATTATATTGTAGTGTGTTATCTAAGCACAAAGGGTTGTCTTCCTTTTGCATTGAGAAAACAACTTCAAATTATTTTTGGAAAGTGCGGAATGTGTTTTTATTCTAGGGTGAGATACAAATTTTGAAGTAGATATTCTGTCCTTCACGTTCTTTGGATGAAGGCAGCAGAAAGTAGATATTAGCCGACAACCCTTTTATTGTTGTGAAGCAGCAGATATCATTTTAAAAACACAATTGTTAGGTTTTACCTCAATAGCAAGATTATTTAGAAGCCTTATTATACATCTCCCCAAGTTAATTTTTTCTAACAGATGTTGTAATATAAATTTAATTTATTGATGTAATGTAAAGCATATCGTTTCTTAACAACTGGATTCCAATGAACTTTCCATTACATATTCATAACTGATTAATAATGCGTTATTGTTCACAGGCCCATGCATATTTTTAGGCTCCTGTAATGCCCTTATATGTGGTGCTAGTAGTGAAGACACTGAAAGCTCACTTGTGGCTACAACACCATTTATATTAACAGAAGTCAATTCACTTTATCTTTTTATTTAGATTTACGAAAGCCACAACTAAAGATTCTTGAGCAGTAGGTTAGTAAGTGCTGCATAATAATGACAATGCGTGTCCACCATTCAGATGACCGCCACGGTCAATGCAGGCTGGATAGAGCCCAAAAAAGGAAAATATTGAAATATGGGCATAATATTTTATTAAGCAAGTTGTGATTTCTAATGATAAGTTAGACGATTGACTAGACTTTTTTTGGTTGCATCACTAAAGAGAAACTACTCTGCCAGGACCCCATTTGTAATGCATTATATAAAAGCTCTCATTGAGCTGTTATTTTATCTAGTTAAAGAAAAATCAATAGCTATTTACTACTAGTTACATGGCTAACTAATTTACACCTGAGTCCAGCTCCAGAGTGCTTGGTGTTGTACTTACTACCAGATATATATTGCTAGAAGATCTAATCATAGCTGTCTACTTCTAGTCATGTCTTGGCCTGCCAGATGGAGGAGTTTCGCAATCCAGATAGACGCCTATAGATAATTTTAGACTGGTTGGTTTGCTTCGCCCAGTTGCATTTTTTGTATTTCATTGATTTTGTTAGCTTGTTTCGTAGTTGTCTTCTTAAAGATTTGTCCTTCGCAGCTAGATTGCCATAATTGTAAGACGAAATTGTGTCCTCCACGTAACTTTGAGGGTTGTCAGCTCACAGACCGCATGAGCGGAAACAGTCAATAATGTACAAAAGTGGAGCTGACAAATATTCATGGACCAATAGATGTTTGTGTTTGCCAGTTTCAGCCAATCACATTCAGCAAGGATTTTGTAATCTTAGTTATGAAGTCCATGCTGATCTGGTCAACATAATAATACTGACATGGATGGTCAACAAGTTGTTTATTATCAGCTCTCACGTCCACTTACGTACATGAACTATATCTCATACATAATACTTATTAAATTTGGTTAATCTATCTATCAGTGGTTCTCAATATCAATAATAGTCCAGAACTTCATGATACTGGGTCTGGGTGTAGCTTCTTTTTCTAATAATAATAATAATAATAATAATAATACAAGAACAAAATAAATAAACAACAGACAGATTTATTTATTATTATCATCATAACAAAAACGAAGAGTACAACCTTTTTCTTTTATTTATTAAATGATAGATGGATTTAGAAGAATTAGTTAGTAGTAAATTCATCAACTCTAATAATAATTTACAAATTATATAGCAGTAATTATTTAATAAAAAAATATTATAATAATAATTATTATTATTATTTATTAATTAATAATTACTATTCATTCATTGTTGTTGTTATAAATAAATAAAAAATTGTTCCCATTCAATTTTTTTAATACATACACAACAAATAAATAAATTAATAATTAATTAATAATAATAATTATTATTATAATAATAATTATTATTATTATTGATTGTTGATGATGATTAATTTTAAGGGGAGTGTTTCTTTTTCTTTCTATTAATATTGATTATTATTTGTAACTGTTATTTACCTCTGCGTCGATAGAACACTCTAGATCGCTATATAGTGCAAGTGGAGCGCCTCATACTTTCAAGCAGTGTGCTAAAAGTGTTTGTAGTCATGAGTTTCAGCATGTAGCTGTTTTTTTATTGTTGATGACCAGATAGTACTTTTATGTCTCTTATTGTCCTGGGGAGGAAACTGTGATGGAAAACACTCGATGATGCATATATTGATGTCGGTTCACCACGGCTGGCAGCTCGTGTAACCATTGTAGTTTTTGAACGATTGTTAACTATTTCATCGTAACTAGATGAGAGTACATTGTGTTTTTCCTCATTCTGGAGGACTTTGTGGAGCAACGCCACTCTATGATTTTGTCGCCAGCGAGCTAGTGTTGGTAGGCTTAATTCATCTCTAGTATCACTGACACTTTCCCTCCCCTTTAGTGCACTTATAAACCGGACCGCTCGCCTTTGAATATTCTCGATCGAGTCTATAGTGGTTTTGTTTGTTGGATCCCAAACTGTATCCGCATACTCAAGTACCGGTCTGCAGAGACTGGTGTAAGCTAAGAGGCGGCTTTTCTCTGGTGCCGGCTGGAGTGTGTACTTGATTGCTCCTAGGATTCTACCTGCTTTCTCTGTTTTTAACGAGATGTGCTTATCAAAGTTCAAGTTGTGCTGCAAGATGACACCGAGGTATTTAGTGTTTTCTACTCATGGGATAGGAGAGGAATCAAGCATGTAGTTTGGTTGTTGTAGATTATTCTTTCCAAAGCACATTGCATGACATTTCGATGTGTTGAAAGGCATTTTCCATTTACGGGACCATTGTTCCACAGCATTGATATTTTTCTGAAAGACCTCTATTATTATTTGATAACTACTACTTACTTTAAAAAAAATTAACTTCATTTTTACGTCTTTTTTCTTTAATTGAATTAAAAATTACTCAATAAGTTATTTATTAGTTAGTAGTGTCAATAATAGTTACTTGAATTTTTTCTAACTAATAACAATTATTCTGAATATATCTATTATATAAATGTAAGTCGGTTTTTGCGATGTTAGCTTAAAACTCTGGCGCTACTAAATCAATCTTAATACAAAATACATATTCAGAGTTGTCATTACATTCTCTAGGTTATAACCATAGACCTATAACCATAGGTTATAGGTCTATGGTTATAACACTCTTGAATTTTTGTTTTGCCAGAGGATCGCAGCAATCTTTCCAATAGAAACCTCATTCTCATCAGTTATGCCAAGTTATATCCGGCCATATTTTTCTGCCTTTCATGACATATTCGGTTTATTTTGATTATATTCCGACATGCTGCAGCCTGTTGATTGGTCAGCAGTGCTACAGCGAATCAAGTATTAATATCTGTGCGCCAAACAGAATTGTTTTGCTAGCTTTTTTCGGTCTTATAATAATTGCTTCTCCACCGACTCACCTATAATCAACTGTACTTGCCTTTCACTTTCCAACATTATGTCATTGCTTATGCCAGCCTGATATTGTTGTTTAGCAATTTTCTTGAAGCCCGTGGCTATATTATTAAAATGAATAATATAATGATAACAACAATAATATATAACAATAAATAATTGTTAGTTTTAATAATAATAATCAAAATAATAATTAATAAACACCATCTCCTCCTGCATTGTTATTTTTATGCTTGAGTAACTGTCATTATTTTTATTGTTATCAGTATTTTTTTATCATTTCCATTATTATTTTTGTTATTATTATTTTTATTATTGTTTTTATTCCTTTTATTAACTAATATTATTATTATTATTATGACTATATATATATGGAGTAATAATAATAATAATAAAAGTAGTTCTTATTTATTTAGTAAAATTAAAAGTAACAAAAATATTAATTATTATTCATTGATTATTACTAATGTTATTATTATTACTGTTATTACTATTTTTATTAATATTATTCTTATCATTGTTGTATAAAAGTAGTTGTTTTTGTTTTGTTTAAAAATCATTTTTAGTTAATAACACTGTGGTCGAATACTGCTCATTAATATTAGTACTGCTATATACTCTCATCTCTTCCATATTATTATATTCCTCAATTTAAGCACAAACAACTTTGATACAAATAAATATCATAAGCATTGAAACTTATGAACAAAAACCATAGTGTATCATAACAATAATAATAACAACAATGAATGAGCAATACTGGTAATGTATACAAAATAATGATAAACGCTGCAATAAAAAGAAAAGTAATCAAAAGGAACCCGATGTATCAGAGTTGTTTTCAATTTTTTTGGCTTTGTTCAGCAGTAGTACTTTGTCTTATTCGTTTTTTTGCTTTTTAAAGTTGTTTACCATGACAAAAAATACTTAATAATTATGAGTAGGTCTACAACAGCAGCGCAAAGCGAGTCTAGGTTTAAAGACTTGCAATCTTTTGACTAAAGGTTTTTAATTAATTTTCATTATTATTACTACTCCTGAACTTGATAATAATTAATCAACCTATCTCTCCACAACATTGGTAATAATCATCATAGTTGAAATATCGATGGTAGACGGTTGATAAAAGATACAAAATATTATACAAAAATTGCACCGAAAGAGCGACAAAAATAGTCATTTGAGAAACTTAATCCGTAATTTGTGCAAAATTTGTACACAATTTTTTTACTTTAATGATATTTGACTTTACTTGCTGCTCAGCATGCCATGAAAAAGAACTGGCTCAATTATTCCAAACAGCTTTTCTCCAACTCCACAAGGTTTACGTAAATTCAGAGAAAATAAAAATGATTGTGAGTTTTTGTTACAATTGCGTTGTGATTGCCACACTGTGAACAGTGCATGTTTAGCTGATTTACTTACACAGTTGATGCAGCATTCTAAAATACGTTTTCGAAATATTGACCAATGGGTTGCACAGTCACTAAACATATGTTTTGATATGGAAATTTAAAATACAAATACTTGAATATCCACCAGATTCCTTGAGTTGGTTTTTCACTAAATGCACAACTACAGCTAAGCCTTGAGTTGACTTTTTGGAAATATAATCCATGCTTTATGACGTTCTCCTTTGGTGAGATAACAAACTTGAAAAAATGCTTTTTACCCCTATGGAATATCTAGACTCGAGCTATTACGAAAGAGTTGCACGCTCAACTCTTCAAAAAGAAAAGTCAACGTTTTTGCAAGTTGTTGTTATGGGTGGTGGTGTGCAATAGGGAGAGCAATGTGTTGCATGTAACAACCCTTACACTTCTGCAGATGTTGTGTAATTATGATCAAAGATTCAATTGTGTTATGAAGCAAGAGGGAAGTTGGCACACGCATGCGGCTATAAATTTATAATTAGTACGTACAAAAATTTTCCAAGAACTGTTAGATGCTCTGACAGCGCATTTCGTAAAATATATAATCAGTTACATAATGATTGAAACATGTAGACAAATTGAGCATCCTCAAGCCAACTGGCAAGTCAAAACTGGAGAAAAACTCCATAACACTAGCCCCTCTTGATCTCCCTAACATCATTTTTGCACTTTTTATGTTATCTCCACGGGCAACGCCGGGTATTTCTGCTAGTATATAATAATTTGGAATATTATAATAATATATATTATTATTATAGTAACTAATTAATCATTATTATTATTTATGTATTATATAAATGAATTAATAATAATTGTTATTATTATTATAAATAATATATTTATTTATTAATTATGATAATTATTATTTTTTATATTATATTGTTTTTAATTATTACTATTAAAGTATAATTATAATCATTTGCACAACTATTTCAAATGATAATTAAAAAGAGCTGCTGCTAATAAATAATGATACTTAGTACTACTTGCTGTTATTTATTGTTGATGTCAAGGCTTTTTTGTAGCCATTGTTGTTAGTATTCTATACAATTACGATTATACATGTGTTGTATACATGCGTAACCAAGAAAGCAATTAGTTACTACTACATGCCTCCTGCATCTACATCCACTCTACTTACTGTAACAAAAATAATTATATTGTTGTCAAGTTGCTATTCAGTATGAGCTGCTGTAATGCACCCAGCACTTTGTTACTGATGTGCGATTTTTCGGACAACATTTGCTTGTGGTTTTATGTTGAGGTATTGCCAAAAGTCTCTGTAAACTGCCACTCTGCTGCCCACTGCTAGTTTACAACATTTGCCATAAAACTATTTCAAGTGTTATATTAGTTAGTAATATTGCAACTGTAAAATAATTTCTACTTCAGTCTATTTGCTTTTCATGCAAAAGATGTCTTCCCGCACAAAGACCGTTGTTGATGCAACCAGTAAAATAAACAAAAAAGCAGGTAGCGGTAGCACCGACAACAAACAAGTGTTGAAAGAGGATGTTCCTGATGCCAGAAAAAGCTATCGCCCTGCAGGTAGACTTGAAAAAATTCGAGCTCAAGTGCCCGAAGGATTGAGACTATCACGAAAAGAGTTACGTAAAGAAATGAGACAAATGAAAAAATTGCGCCGTCATGCATACTATTCAAAAACTGAGGTAAGAAGGAGAGAAATTTTGTAATTTACTATTAGTTGCAAACAGTCCACCTATAAGTGTTTTTTTTTGATGAAGTATTTTGAAAAGAATATTGTTTTTTGTTGCAAAACTTAAAACATTGGTAATGCTAGTGTTTATTTCATGTACAAAATAAGCTGACAATCCATGAGTTAGGTTAATTTTTTCTTTTATTACTTTTTAAGGAAATGCCAACTCTTGTTGGCAAGCTGACAGAAAGGCATACTCTACAGGTAGCTAAGCAAGAAGCAGCCAGATTGTTGAAAGAAAAACAGGAGAAACAAAGAAAAAAAAATGCAGCAAAGAGGTTGGCCAGAGAAGTAAGTATATCATGTAACACCAAGTACAGTACTTACACTTTCATTCTTGTTACATGGACTGCAATTGCATCTTTGTTCATTCGGCAGGAGAGGAAGAAAGCTTATGAGAGATCTGAGAAAATACGCAGAGAGAAAGAGGAGGAAGAAAAGAGAATAAGATATGAAGAGGAACGGGAGATCAAACAGTTGGAGAAGCAGTTGCATATGAATAAGAGGAAAAGTAAATTACTTCCACGGAAGTTTATCGATGAGGGCCTCGACTGTATCCTTTGTTCTTTGCTGCCATATGTATTTTTTATTTAGTAACCATATAATATTTGACTAGACGATGGCTATCAGCATTGCAGTGCTTTCAGAATGGTATTGTAGAGGCTTGGTTAAATTCTGGCATTGCTTTTTGCTTGTAATTCTTAGTATCAGTTTTTCCTGAAGTAAACATTCAGACATCCTTGATGCTATTGACCCTGCTAAGGTCAATGAAAGTATGGGCAAAGATGATGATAAAAGAGTGTGGGCCAGTGAACTGGATTCCGGAGAGGAGTCTGATGTAGAGGAGTCTGACATAGAGGAGTCTGATGGAGAGGAGTCTGATGGGGAGGAGTCTGACGTAGAGGAGTCTGACGTAGAGGAGTCTGTCGTAGAGGAGTCTGACGGAGAAGAATTCGAGGAAGGTGAAACTGATGGTGAATCAGGCAGGGAATATGAAGGTGAAAGTGACGAGTTACCTTCAGATGAAGAGCTCATGGATACAAATGGTGGTATTCAGTTAGAAGACAACAGCGACATATCAAACTCGCAATCAGAAGAAGAGGAAATGGACTTGGACGAGGAGTCAGGTGATGAACAAATCTCCGAGGAAGACGAGGATGATGAAGACAAAGATTCTTCTGCTGAAGGTTCAAATATATAAATTCCGATTATTGTTTTTTGACAGCAAAAGAATATTTTTGCAAGCTGCAGAGGTTTTACGCTGCATACTTGAGAATTGCGGATGCTGTTTCAGCCATTATTAAAGAAATGTCCGTTAATGATTGACAGATGCAATGGAAGGTGATACGCCTTTGGAAGAGACTACAGACCAGGTACTACATCTAAACAATATATTATCTTGTCGCCAGTATTAACTCATCTATTGTCGTTTATTTTTGTATATTGTTACAGAAAATGCCAAAAGAAGACATCTATGGTAGACTGAGAGACTCTCGAGGTAATATTCTCACCGAAGGAGCTTATGTACCACCCGCTAGGCGTCGGGAAATGTTAGATGACTCCACAAGTGAAGGTGCTAGGAGAGAACGATTAATGAAGTTAAAGAAACAGTTGAAAGGGCAGCTAAACAGGTCTCGCTTATGTATCATTGCTCTGCTGTGGGGAGAAAACTACCAATAATATTTTTTTTCATGTTTATGATTGGTTTACAATTAACTGTTCGTTAACAGCCTGTATCCTTATAAGACCGTCTGCTATGTTATCATTGTCTATTGTATTATTCTTTGAATAGCTTGTAAAAGCTTGTAGCTTTTTGGTAGCTTTTCACTTCTTGTAAAAAGCTAGACTATCAATGTGGGCTTCAGTCTCCAGCTAGCTGACCTGCTATAATGTCTTGTAGGTTGAGTGAAAGCAACATGGTGTCTATCACAAACTACTTAGAGACTTTGTATAGAGAACAGAGTCGGGCCGACATGAACGCGTCCCTCAGGGAACTTACTACTGAAATGGCTCTTGGTGACACCATCACTCCAGAACGTCTCTCTATGGAGTTGGCCATGCTAATAGCTGTATTACATAACAATATTGGAACAGAAATAGGTATACCTATACTGTGCCTAGTGTATTCTGTATGTATCATAGATATGTGCCATGGGTGTGTTGACATGTCATGTTTGCACTTTCTAATTGTTAGGAGCCACATTCCTAGAGACGCTAGCCAGCACATTCAATGAGTTACACTCCAGACAATCATCCAATGACGGGAGTAAAATGTTGAATAATATAACGGCATTCCTCTGCCATCTGTACAGTTTTCAGGTTAGTTTTCCTTCATACGTAATCAATAAACCTGCTAGTCTTGGGGTGTTTGATAGTGGCGCGCCACAAAATCCTGCAAGCCGGTTAGGTCTCTAGACCATAAACGTGCTAATTTTTATCTTCAGTGAACTTTTCCTGATTAAAATTCAGCTAAAATCATATGAGAAACCTTTGGTTTTTATGAGTAGATAACTCCCGAGGTGAGTAGACAATTCTCCGTACACATCAGTTTTTGGTTGAGAAGACAACTCTATAAATGTGTAATTAGCATAGTTCGTCTGCAATAATTGATACTTTATCTTACTTATTGCTAGTTATTTGCATGCTCACTAGTCATCCATTCAGTCAGAATTGGCAATTATCTCCCCTGTCTTAGTATTGAGTCGTCCGGAAATTTTTATACTTTTTGTAAAGATAGAAATCCTATTGCTTAGCATTAATATGTAAATGAGACAATGCTGTTTGTTGAATACACGAGCAATTATTTGATGGGCAGGCGTAAAGTGTTCCTTATTTTGGTCAGCAGAACCAAATTATGCTTACTCCAAATTTAGTCTAAATTGTTTTACGAATGACGTCTATTTTAGGTGACTCACTCGGTTCTGATCACAGATATAATATATCAGCTCATAGAGTCATTCACTGACACAGATATAGAACTTATATTGCTCATGCTCAAAAGTAAGTGTGTCTATTAGCAATATTGCTCACGCTCAAAAGTAAGTGTGTCTATTAGCAACCTATGAACGTATAGTTGCTTTATATACTCTAGTGAAGCACCCTGAAGTACTAGAAAGGTAACACGATATATCGAGTCACCTTGTTACTTTACCTAAATCTCGCTTTCCTCTTGCAGGTGTTGGCTTTACTCTTCGCAAGGATGACCCAGTCGCACTAAAAGACATCATACTACAGACACAACAGAAAGCAAATGATGCTGACTTGGACACATACAAAGATAAGTATGTCCTCGCACTGTTGTCTATTAGTAGCTTTCCATATCACGATGTCGTAGCGCTACGTTATGGTGTCATAGCTCAGTGATAAACCATCACGCTTTTCCATAAGCCAGCAATACAGTAGGCCCAAAGGTCATGAACCCTAATTAGCGAGTCAACTGCGACTTTGAGCTAATGAGTCAATGAGTGAAACTGTATCAAGGAAAATTGTTTCAACCAACATGTAGTTTTAAATGCTTTTCTTGTGTTTGTCTCATCTAATACATACTCCACAGATAAAATTTTGAAGCAGCAGTGCTTGGCCAATGTGTAATTTATTTATTAAATTTGGAATAATTATTTATTTTTATTATTATTTAACCACATTATTTATTATTATTTAATTTTTATTATTATTTAACCACATTATTATTTATTATTATTTAATTTTTATTATTATTATCAAACTCTAAAATAGGGAAAAAACAATTAATATAAAATAAAACACATAAATATATTTGTGATCACTTATTCTGCATCATATTTAATTAATATAAGTGGTCTTGAAAGGCAACTGTTTCATATCACTGAGATTTCTGTCCAAATTATTTAATTATTTTGACCGCAGTGATGCTGGAAATTCAACACACGCCTGTGCAAACCAGTAGCGCTACGGCATTCCCTTTTTCCATAACGCTTCAGTGGTCTGGCGCTATTATAAGTCGCTACGTAGTAGCGACTTTCAATAGCGCTACATCATCACGACTGCCGTAGCGATATGCCGATTTCCAAGAGAGGAAAACCCGTGGCGCTACGATGTAGCGCTACGGCGTCGCGTCATGAAAAGACACTATATGTTTGCTCTTTATCTACACTCTTTGCCTGCTGTAGACATAGTTTTGTTTGTCTGTTATGTAACCTGAGCTCAACTATGTAACTAGGTCAAGGGTGAAGTTTATGCTAGAGATAGTGCTGGCTATAAAGAACAATAACATGAGGAAGATACCAAACTATGACACTAGTCATATGGACCGGCTAAAGAAACTTCTCAGAGGATATGTCAAAGGTATGTGACTGTTGGCTGCAGGCTGGCAAATGTTGTCTACCAACCCAGTATTATATACCTGGTTCTATCTACTCTCTCTCTCTCTCAACCCAGTATTATATGCCTGGTTCTATCTACTCTCTCTCTCTACCAACCCAGTATTATATACCAGGTTCTATCTACTCTCTCTCTCTCAACCCAGTATTATATACCAGGTTCTATCTACTCTCTCTCTCTCAACCCAGTATTATATACCAGGTTCTATCTGCAGGTGGTAGTGTGGCAGGAGGAAAGTTGAAGATCACTTACAAGGACTTATTGGAGGCCAAACACAAGGGTAAATGGTGGGTGGTTGGATCAGCGTGGCAGGGATCGGACACATCCTCAACCCAGCCGAACATTGTCTCACAAAGACGGCAGGCTATGCCAACATTCTCTGATAAACTACTACAGTTGGCTCGCAAGCAGCGAATGAATACTGACACGAGACGAGCAGTGTTCTGTACCATCATGTCTGCTGAGGTAACTGCAAGTCATTGCATTTAAACTAATTGCGACGACAATGCTTCATTCACGTTTACAGCAAAGTCAGCAAGGAAACTTAAGCCAGAAATGGCATGATTTATTTAGTGCCCGCATATTTATATAAATTGTACTCAAAAGTTTCCCTTGTCATCAGATTATTTAATTATTAATTTTTGTTTTTCATTTTCACACACCGACTGTTTTTACTTGAGTGCTGTTTGCTTCACAATCTATTTTTTGGTTGTTTCAATCTGAAATGTTAACCATTATTCATGTTATTTCTGCCAGGGTAGCCTGAGCGGAAATTTCATTAAAAAAAAAATAACTTCATCGAATCTTAGCAGACATTCTTCACAGCGTTTGTGCTAAAAGTTACACTATTGAGTCCTGCTATTGTAGCTATTATATTTGTAACATTTTTATGACTGTAGGTATATATGTATGACTATGTAGATATATATGTATGACTATGTAGATATATATGTAGGACTGTAGATATATATGTATGACTATGTAGATATACATGTATGACTGGTAGATATATATATATATATGACTGTGTAGATATATATGTATAACTATGTAGATATATATGTATGACTTTGTAGGTATATATGTATGACTATGTAGATATGTATGTAGGACTACGTAGGTATATATGTATGACTATGTAGATATATATGTAGGACTACGTAGGTATATATGTATGACTATGTAGATATATATGTATGATTATGTAGATATGTATGTAGGACTACGTAGATGCATTTGAAAGACTTCTCAAGTTAGAGCTGAAGAGCAAGCAAGAGAGAGACATAGTCACTGTGATATTGGAGTGTTGTGGTAACGAGACACAGTACAATGCCTACTACACTCATCTTATGTCCAAGTTCATCACTTATCACAGAAGATTTCTGGTATGTCTTCATATCTAAATGGGTGTTTTATATTTGATTTTATTAGAATTAGTGCGCTTAAATGTTCATAAGTTTTTCTTTACCTGTATAAGTTTTGATTTCAGTGAAAAGTTTTTGTTAGTTGCTGAAACCAAAACAGTCAGCCGCTTTGGTAAACTCTCCATACTATTGCAAGTATAGGCAGTACTGGTAATGAAACAGCTTATATTGTTTTCACATGTCTAAATGATACTTTCAACTATTTAGTTAGAATGTTTTGGACAAGTAGTTTTTGAAACGACCAGGCTCGCATAACTTTGATATTTTAGATAGCTGATAACTGCAGGTGTGTTTCAAATCAAAGCTGGACAACTCTAGTTTTCAGATGTCGTGTCCTTTTGTTAACCATTGGTTGACTATTTCAAGATATTTTGATCCGCGGTCATTGCCTGGGTAGCGTTTCTGTAACTGTTTAATGCTCAAGTATTACGATCGTTTTAGTTCACTTTTCAAACGTGCATGTGGGATCGGTTCTCTATCTTGTCCACCCTCACTGACAGCTGCTCTAGGAACTTGGCCCAACTCTGTGCTCAGCTTATTGTAGACCAAACAGTACCTCTTTCTCTACTCAAGGTTAGTCTCCATTCACTAGGTCAGTTTTTCTAGAATTTCTAGCTAGCAGGAACACATGCTGTTTCAGATATCAATGTATTATGTACATGCATTCTATCACTGTATGTTTAGGATTTGTCTTCACTTTGAGAGCATAACTGCAAAAGTTGAGGTCTTCATCTTTGTTACTTCATAACACAAAACACTTGGAATCTTTGTAGAAAATAGAGTTTGGAGATTTAGACAAGTCCATGGTCAAGTTTCTGAGAGCGTTATTGCAACAGATTTTTAAGTCGGAAAAGAAAATAATTATGGAAGTTTTCTACAAGGTAGGTTACTGCAGAACTAACTATTACTTCACCTGATTCAATATGCCAGGAAACAATACGTCTTTAATCACATTAAATTTTGATAAAAGCAAGCCCTTTGACAGTGAAATCGGTGAAGAGGTTTTTTACCATGCCTGGTAGCAATTTTTTACCTCAATCAGACTCAGTTTATGGAGGCAATAATTATATGTAAATCTTTCAAATAGAAAAAGTTTTAAATTAGTTGTCGTTTGTTGTAGTATTGCTCTTACACAAGAATATTTTTCACTGCAGGTGGGAGTGGCTGGCAGGAAACTGAAGCATTTAAAGGAGGGGCTAGAACTGTTTATGCATCACTTCATGTTGAGGAAATGTAAAGAAGAAGTCAAGGCCAAGTTAGAGCAGTGTGTTACCATAGCTGAGAGTGGACTCAATTTAAATAAAGACACTGTGATGTTCTGACAGGTGTGTCAAAGTGTTGTAATACTTGTTAACGTTGGACAGCAAGATTGAGGTAAGAGTAGAAGGTGAGGAATTGGTGGAGACCTAATCTTTTGCATTCAATGTATGTAAATGGTTGATTCATGAACAGCAGCAGCAAATCGATTCTTTTCCCACAGGCTATTTTTAGCCTGCTCTTATTATTAGGCTAGGCAATCCATCATTTTGTAAAATATGTTACAATAATATTTGTACCGCTCAAGAACCCATCAAGTAAATCTTCTAGACCAAAGAGCAACCATTGCTGCATATGATGTAGCATGAAGATTAAAAAACAAACTTGAAGTGGTGTGTAAGAATGGCAGGAGTATTTTATGTCTGCGGCGTTTAATACAATAACTATAACATTGTACATATATATATAGAATAAAATATACCAATGATAAAAAAACGTACGTATATACACAGTAGTTTGATTCAAACATATACACTGGGATAAAGGAAAAATAAAAGAGATTTATTATCAACAGATAATAATATCATTACAGTAACTAAAAGCTGCATGATAATATATAAACATTATAATGGCTAGCAGCGGAGTGAAATGTTGGTACGATATAGCATGCAGTAAATGTCAACAAGCACCAGAAAGAAGACTAAAGGTAAACTATAGTACATGTGACTCTCTCGCTGCTTTGAGTATCATTACATGTCTCTAAGCACTAGTTGATAGAGAGGAAGTGAACTGTACGTTATATTGAGTGGGTTCCATACGCAATATGTAAGGTATAATGCTATCTATCTGTACATTACCGATGAGCCCAGCAAAAAACAACTCCTCCATGACCTGTGGAGATATAATACGTAGGCTGGGCAGCCTGAGCAGAAGACTGGCCAGTCTAGTTTCAGCTGCATTGCTCCGTTTACAGTACTGATTTAGTTCTATGTGTGCTTTCTCTTGGTACTTCTCCAGGTGTACTGTGTTACTTGTGCCAATGTGGTCTACAAATGTACAATCAACACATTCATCTGTGTTACTTACTGGTGTGTGGACAGCAGGTAACATCCAGGTACACAGGTTGCACCACACCACATACCTGTGGAGAACAAGACCAGAGCTCTAAGGTATGCATACTCTATGCTATCAATGCGGAGCTTTTGTAGTCTCTGTATGAGTTCCTGCAAACGAATTATGTGATCCATCACCTCCTTCACTCGCTCTGCACTCAGTTTACCTGTGTGAGTAAAGCTTGGGACTAATAAAGCATCGTATCAACAGCAACCCGAGTGTGACGTGTATGCAACTGTAGTATATCTACTCACCTTGCACGACACTGCTCTGCAGGTGATTGACTATGGCAGCTAAAATGGTAAACAATGACATGGTTTCAGAATGCTGGGCCAGTCCAAGGACAAACAACTCACACCAGCAGCTCCTCACCAGATTGGTCTGTAGTTCTGTGCTGCAATACGGAACAGAATTTACTTCACATAAAATTGGCTACTTTCTAGTATGAGGAAACAACTCTCATATTCACACGAAGGCTTATGACACTGTACATAGAAATGGGTAAAATGATCAACGACCTGCAATTGTTCTTAATCTTGATGAATTCACTAGCAGAAAATTGTGAAACTGCACGCATATCATCACAGAGATTATCAACTTCTAGCAAAATTGCATATCATTCGAAGTGAGCAGATAAAAACCGAACAAGCAAGCAATTTCTGCGATACAACAAATGATATACAACACTTCAGTTGGAGCCACCTATGTGAGTGTACCTGAGTACAGAGAATGCTGCAACGCCTTGCGCCCAGTGAAGCGCCAGAAAGAGGAGTCTGGAAGCGCTCTCTGAAATGAAGTTGACGTTGAGATAGGAGGGCAGTGGAGATGGTGCAGTCAATGTGAACTGATAATTCTGTTCAACCAGCAGCTGGCCTACAAAAAATCACAAAGCTGATCAAGGAAAATTGAAAAACATTGAATTTTGATAGGATAAAAAAAAAAAAATCAAAATTTATTGGCTAGTCAAATTATTGTTATTCCACTGCTGCACTATTAAGCGCAGGTACAACATTAGACCATCTTGGCACCCGCAACAATGTGTACATAAACTACTGGCCGATTAAAAATAAATCACCCTAACATGGAAAATCTTTCCCGAAAAAGTATGACCAAAATGTTAAATGGATCGCAAATACTACCATGAAGAACCGTCTGGGTTGTTCAAACAAAATATTAGAAGTTTTTCAAACTAATTAAAGGGCATAAGACGGGCTTTTCAATACGCACTTTGTGTGTAGAGTTGTTTTCTCATCAAGCATTGTAAAACTATTAAGAAAACTCACCTGCGGCAACAAAAGTGCATTAGGTATGTAGAGATCTATGACAACGCGTTCGACAGAAGGGACTATCAGCATTATGATATTATATAGCATATTTCAGCAGGTAGTTTGTACCATTTTTGTTACTTTTTCAGTTTCAAACTACTTTTTAAAAATCTTAATTATTATTATTTAGTGTTTTTGAAGTTTTTTCTTGGAAAAAATAGCCGGTATTTCACAATTAATTATTATCGTTGTTGAAAAAAAAACAACGTCGGAAACACAATTTCGGCAATGTTTTTTTTTCACCTAGTATTGTTATGAAAATAATCTTATTGTTTGATTAATTTTTCACTTGAAAATTATTATTTTGATAAAATATTTTCATTAATTCTTTTGATCGCAAACTCTAACACGTGAACGCCGGTATATACATAATAGCGAGCTTACCAAAGATAAAACAAATTGCTGACTTGAGAAAAACAGCTCAAAAAAATTAAATTTTGTTGCAATATCATTTTTTTGCAATCAAAAGAGTCTGCACAATACTAATATTTAGGAAGCCCTACTTCTATCCAAACAAACCAAATTTTTGAAAAAAACTCGCTTTATAGCTCTATATAACGTAGTGCGTCTTCACGAAAAAAAGGCGTCTTGGTGAGTGCTGACTGCGTCTATAGGAATCGTCTTACTGGTGAGAGGGCAACTCCAGATAATTTTTCTGAACACATTTCAACCTCAAAAAGTTTAAATTAAATCAAATCCTCTTCAAATTAGGCGTCATAGGCCCTTTAACTGAATGAACTGCTGTAGAAAAAAATTGACCACGGAATTAAAATGAGGCATCAAACACCAGCGATAGACAGTTACAGAAAATTTATCACAATGGAGAGACTGGATAAAGGGGAAAGCAGTTCAATGCATGGCAGCAGTCATCAGCTATTAGATTCTTCTGAGAGTTATAACAAACATTATTGTAAAAATTATCTCTATTGCTAGAAAGTGACATTACGATACCAATATTTATTAAACAGAATTAGCTTTAATCAGCTCATTCAGAGCACTCTGTGATTCGCTCAGAGCTGGCCTGCAGTGTACAGAGTTGGTGAGTGTTCAACAATCGACCATAGCAACCCTGATTGCCTTATAAATATAACGTCTACACTGCAGATCGTGAGAACAACCACTCACCATCGTAGTGAAATGTGCCGGCAGCACTGGTAGTGGTCAAAGGGTTAGAGAGACTTGTGGAGGTCAAAGTATCGGCAGTACTACAACCAGCGACCACTTCACTGGGATTTATAGCTTTTGTAAGACTACAATCATAGATTTATGGTTGCATATAACAAAGCTTGATAGAACAAGGCATGTTAAACATAGAGTCAGTACGGTGTTTACTAACAGTTATCGAAGAAAATCACGTAATTCCAACTACAAAAGATGACTTATTCCAAAAAACTCTCATACAGCAAACCTGAACAATCAGATGAAGGGTGTACTTGTGATAACCCACAGAAGCTAAAATGATGGATGTTGAAGAGAAATGAATTTGATAAAGCACCCAATAATGGCGGGCTGAAATGGAGGTTACTCTGACCCAATAAGAACCACAACATATACTATAGATAGATGGCATTGTACCATTTAGGGACACTGTTGTAACCAGCTCATTTCACCCAGAAGTGGTGAGGCCTATACAAGGAGTGACCCAATGATGATGAGACAACAGTTGAAACCAAATGTCTATGACCTCTCCCTTTAGTGATGTCTCAATAAATGCATCAATGCAGGAATTAGAAGGACTGGAGTAGAACATAATTAAATAACTCCAATATAGTAATACCAATAGTATCACCATATGGAATGGTGCCTTCTATTTACCATTACCAAAGAGTCTCACCTGTCAAAGGCTTTAGCTATGCTCTCCTGAGCATGAATGTTTTCGCTGTGCATATTATTTCTGGGAGAGTCATCCTCTCTTGCGCCATTTGCAGCTAGCAATGTGAGATCAGCGAGACGACTCCCACCATGTATTGCATTAGCTTTTTCTCCCATAGTAGCCAGATCAGCGAGGGTTCTCAAGTCAGTGTTACTTGTGCTGGTACTGAGAATGCTAAAGCCCGAGTCTGTTTCCACCAGCCTCTCCTGCAGATTGGCCAACAGACCGTCTGCAACAGACTTGGTGGTTGCCTGGGAAGTGGACATCTGTTGCTCTAGAGTGACTCCCTCCGCTACCTGCTATTGCACAATAGGGGCTACATACTGTGCCGACATCACACAATGTGTGGGATGTAAAACGGCAGTGAAATGTAAGCAGCATTTATTAATTCATTACCAACACGTAGCATGCTGTCAACTATGTTAGCGTTGTGTCATCATGATTCGGTACACTTAGTTCTAGTAGACATGCTGTTAGTTACATATGAGCAAGGGTAGATTTGCATACATACACTTCATAAGGTTAATAAACTTCAAGCAAGATGTGTACCAATAAAATACTGACTCTATTAAATATATCTTAAATTTTATTCAATTAAATATCCTCCCAAAATTAGCAGCTCTATATTATACACTTAATATTGTTACATCAGCTCACAGTTTTTGTTGAGCAACAGAAATATCTGTGATAAACGAAAGTAACTTTAATTTTTAGATCCTAAATATAAATAAAAGAAACACAACTACTCGAAAACATGCACTTTTGCAAGAAAGTGTTAAACTTATTTGAAATTTGATTCTTGTGTAAACTAAGTATCATCACAAAATTTTAGAAAAAAATAATTTCAAGAGTGAGAAAAAATAGCCCGGAATTAAACGAAATCATTAAGTTGTCAACAGCAAGCTAACAGTGTTGTCAGAACCATATTCAGTTATATCTATAAAATGCACAAAACCAGTTTACTATGTAGTATGTTGATAGCCAATGAATACAAAAAAGAACAATAGGAACCACTAGAATAACGACTAAGGGTTTTGTTTCCAATATGACAGTTAAATGTGTTTATTTCTCAGTCGTAATGTGAAAGATCAACATGGTATGGCGATAATGCTTACAATTTATTCGGCAAGTCGAGTGTACTGCAGCACTTTGAATGATGAAAATAATAAAACATGAAAAAACCCAAAGATAATTTTCTAAACCACTGCCTAATGAGTAGAATGTAACAAGTATATAATCTCAGCCCGCGGCTACTTCTATTTTCATCAGCAGTAATAAATAATTATTACTACTTAAAATAAATGATAATAACTATTTTAGCTTTTTTATTATTATTAATTTCATATAAAACAAATATAAATACATATATACACATGAAAATACTGCCACTTATATTTTCTCAAAGTATGAAGGAAGAGTAAACTTTGCACTGATAGTTAATGAATTTACTAACTATTTGTGCAAAGTTTGCTCTATCTGCTATTACAAGCAAACTGTCACATGATATTCATTGATGTCCAACAAAGGCCCAACTAAACGTCATGTGATTGCTTGAACCCGGGCTCCGCCTACTCCGCGGTTGAGATGTAGAAATTACCATTTCGCATTGCAAGGAACTTTCGTTACCCAAAGCGGAGTTGTCAACCCATTATCATCAAGAATGATATGAAACATCGAAGATCGTTTTATCGTCTGCGCTTAGGAGGTCAACCGCGAAGTAGGCGGTTTCAATTTTTTACGGGGTCAATCCATGAGCCGAACTTCTTATCTGGGTGTATACTATCGTTGTACATATTGTATGCGACGCAAAAGATTGGGTGGCGGAATGCTTTTCAAAACGAAGTGCACCACTGACGATACAAAGCAGAGTCATCAACACATATATCAACCTCCTAGTTTTCATTATGCTACGTTAAAAACCAGCTATCTACTTTTCTGCATTTAACTTTTGAACTCGAAGAATTTATTTAAAAATTTCATATGCACTTTAAAACACTGCACTATTTGAAGCAATCTCAGAGTAAGCTCATTGCCATAAAACTAGATGAAGCATAGCATGTTATCAACAGGTTATATCCTAAATCAATAGCACCTGAGCTTTTAAAAGTAACTACTATCACGAAATATATGGCGTCAAACAGAGATATGTCATTTAACAAAAATTTAACATTTCTTTTAGGCGTTTGGTTAGTTTCAGAGAAGACAACTCACTAAAATAACTCTCACCCATCCCTGCTCATACTAAAATTTATCAATAGTCAAAACTAGTAGTGAACCACAGAGATAAACCAAAGAGCATATAAATAGATAGATAGATGGGTGTGTGGACAGTAGACATGCAGGGTTTATGCAGTGTTTTGCATTCGTGCATGCTGGTGCTACAGCTATCATAGCCGTGCAAGAATGAATATACCTTGCTACACTGTATAGGTAGCCCAGTATGATGGTTGGCGGATACATGTGCATTGCTATTGTATGCACTGTAATATGTACCCTCGCCACCAACAAGCTCAGCACCAGGGTGGTGGTGCAGCTGGGAAACAGACATTTGGTGATCTTTTATAGACAGGTCTCTACCGCCAATCATTTGTGGTTGAGCGGCGTACTCGGCACCTCCCCCCTTGACCAAAACAACAACAATACCAGGTTACAAAGGATTTGTACAGGTTTTGTGAGGTATGAAATGGTATGTGATCAGGCGTACAACACATAACAAGACAGGTTGATATGAGAGGTGACTTGTGGAGAGGCAGGGACTGAGGCTATGCGCAGACACAATTATCAATTCTCTGTATGATACATTGGCTACTCACTAGCTTAATCTTAGATCAAATCATTAGTTTATTTCCTAACTGCTATCTATATTAATCTTACAATCACTCACTAGATTGATCTTTCATCTACTCATTAGCTCAACCTTGCAATTAGCCACTTGTTTAATCTTACAACTACTCATCAAATTAATATCTTAACTACTTAACAGATTAACCTTAGCTCTAGTCACCAACTTAATCTTACAACTGTGGGCTATAATAGTCTCACAACTGTTCTATACTGATCCACAATATTATTGTTTACACTACTCAATATGAGTTATACCGACTAAAAGATAATTCACAAGTATTGATACAGAAATTACCAATTGACAATTCAATAGTGATAACTAACATAAAACAATGTATTGAAAGCTGAAGTGTAAATATCAGTTTGTAGACCAAAAAAACAACCGAATACAAAAATTGTTTCATAATAACGGTACATGAAAGGAGCTGAAGTTGATGAATCAGCGAAGTTATAAAGGCAACCATGAGCGGAACTATGTAGACTTGTTACCATTCAGTGAGTATACACATGTGGACATGTACAGCCTACATACCTTGTACATACTGGTCTCGAATATATCAGAGGGGGCTTTCCTCTCAGACTGCACAGCTATAATATATAACACATCATATATACTGTACAGCTATAATATATAACATATCATATATACTGTACAGCTATAATATATAACATATCATATATACTGTACAGCTATAATATATAACATATCATATATACTGTACAGCTATAATATATAACATATCATATACTGTACAGCTATAATATATAACATATCGTATATACTGTACAGCTATAATATATAACATATCATATATACTGTACAGCTATAATATATAACATATCATATATACTGTACAGCTATAATATATAACATATCATATACTGTACAGCTATAATATATAACATATCGTATATACTGTACAGCTATAATATATAACATATCGTATATGCTGCACAGCTATAATATATAACATATCGTATATACTGTACAGCTATAATATATAACATATCGTATATGCTGTACAGCTATAATATATAACATATCATATATACTGTACAGCTATAATATATAACATATCATATACTGTACAGCTACAATATATAACATATCGTATATACTGTACAGCTATAATATATAACATATCATATATACTGTACAGCTATAATATATAACATATCATATATACTGTACAGCTATAATATATAACATATCATATATACTGTACAGCTATAATATATAACATATCATATATACTGTACAGCTATAATATATAACATATCATATATACTGTACAGCTATAATATATAACATATCATATATACTGTACAGCTATAATATATAACATATCATATATACTGTACAGCTATAATATATAACATATCATATATACTGTACAGCTATAATATATAACATATCATATATACTGTACAGCTATAATATATAACATATCATATATACTGTACAGCTATAATATATAACATATCGTATATACTGTACAGCTATAATATATAACATATCATATATACTGTACAGCTATAATATATAACATATCATATGTACTGTACAGCTATAATATATAATGTATCATATATACTGGAGGTACAACTAGCAGTATTTATGTACAATAAGTCAGATATATGAGTAGTATGCTACAATACCAACAGTGTCGCGCACAAACCATTATTCCAACCAATGCGAAATCTCATTACTGCTGCTGCAATAACTCCTTTATAGCCAAACGAAATTGTAATTGTCTCCACTTTAACATAATGGTACAACTCCCATGATGTTTAATAATTGATTCAATTTAAAAATTGATCAGATGACATTTTTCATTATTGAAAGAATTGTTTGCAAAATTAACAATATCTGTGAAGAAATCTGTCCATCTCTCAATAAGCATTTACATTGCATCGAAGATCAAAATTAAACTTGGTTCCAACTTTTGACCAAGCCTTGGCATCTCCTCCAAAGCTTATTACGCATGTCCATGATCAGGTGACATGATAGAACGTGGACGGAAAGTATAAACAGGCTCAATATGTAACGCGTCATTCAGCGTCAAAAACATTTGAACATAGGGAGGTTCTACTGAGCCAATAAAAGGTTGGTATCTAGAAAGCTTACATTCAGGTTTCATGCCGGCGGCCATACACTTCTGTAACCTGCAGTATTGGCAGCGATTTCTCTGATGCTTGTCCACCACGCATTCCTTCATACCCCTACACACATAGCCTAGACGCTTGCGTATGCTCCTCTTGAAGAACCCTTTGCATCTACAACACCAACTCATCAGTAACCATGGCACATCACCCAGATATGTGTCTCAAGTCTTGCTAGCAGTAAATGAAGGTAAAACTGCATTTTACCGAGTCTAATGAATCTGTTATGTCACCCATAGAACTATCATAACAGACAAAAAAGCAAGGCGGTGCAGTCTAGATGGTGATGCGCATACCGAGAAATTGTCTAGAATTGAACGCCAGCAAAAAAAAGTTCAACACGAATGAAAAACTCTGCAGACACCAACCGATCTATTAATTTTACGAAGTTGTGTCCTCTTTTAACAACATGGTTTGAATAATAGGGACTGTGCCTGTGTTACAAATTTGTTATTTTGTTATTGACTACGGTAACTTGTCAACATGACTATTTATAGCAGAGTTGTCTTATCTAAAGGAGGTAACTCCTTTACATACTTGGAACCTTGTCTTTTTGAAAAATATTTTGTTTTTTTGCATTAGGCTTTGAAAATACACGCAACTTCTAGCAGTCGTACTTTTACCAGCGCATATTCCTTTTTAACGACTGGTGCGCTTACCAATTTTTTCTTGGTATTTAGTAACAAGCACGCAAAAAGATCATCGTAATACATGTAGATCACTTCACACTCAATAAAGTTAAATACAAAGTTTAAATTGCTATAATTTTGACAGCCACTGGCTTTCGATCAGTAAGGATTGATTATTGTTGACAGAAAATAACTTCTTTTACTAATAGTATGCAAGAGAACTGAGTTTGCATGCAAATCAATTTCCAAGTACATCCAGTATTTTCGCTATTGCTAAAACAGACGCTTTCACAACACTAAATAACAAATACAAACTGCTAAACCCCAATCCAAACTAATAGATAATACAATACATAATAAATAAAACAACAACTGACCCTTCGCATGAGACCACTCCATAATGTCTGCCAGAAGCCCTGTCTCCACACACCAAACACGGCTCATACGCAGTATCAAACGAGCCAGACATTCTGCTTGGCTTGTGAGAGGCTGAAGTGAAACTCGGAGTGTTGATAGTCAACGTACTGTCAGTTGTGTCAGCGGTGTTACCCTGTAATAGTGACTGTATGTATCACTACCACAATATTACATACGAAAGTCTTACATACAACAAGTACTACATACCACAGTGTTACGTACCACAGTATTACATACAACAAGACAAGTATTACATACAGCAAGTATTACATACGACAGTATTACATACAAGTACTACATACAACAGTATTGCATACAAGTATTACATACGACAGTTACTACATATAATATCAGCGAATAAAGATTATAAAATGTATGTTTCCTCCAAACATGAGAAAAGAAATATCACTCAAGCTAGCCCTAGAAAATGATTGAACTTTGCCCCAAAACTACAAAAGATACACAAACAAACAAGACAGTACCCACAAAACCAGCAATGTAATATCTCTCCTGTGATAAGCAAGTAACAGAGTACAATTGTACACTGACAGACGCAGTGGTGACTGACTGGTGAGAAGTTATAGAGAGTCAAGGAGAGCCAGCCAACCCACGTGAAGCACAAATGACACAATACCATGAGCACACAAGCTGACCTTTAACATGACCTTTACAGGCTTGAGCAACAACTGCGAATGTTGTATATGTACGGCTAACAGAGTGCGGCACACACAACCTATTATTGTTGGACTTTTTAAATCTTTGACCTTTCATTATTGCCTCCATCAAAGGACAATCCATTGAATAGATCGCTATTGGTCAACTGCATATAACAGAGTCACATGACTACACGGCAGATATAGAGGTTACAGTGATGGCCTACAGATACCTTTCATTTATGAAAGTTTGTTTGGCAGTTTGGTTAAAACTGAGACTACTTTTTATTACATAACAGGCATCATTGAGCGAACGAAAGCAGACACAATGTGGTCACCAACGATGGATGGATGTACTGTGGCTGATGCTGAAGGACAGTCAAAGAGCAACCACACACCATTAAATATTTGCTTTTTTTATTGCTAATATGGATTATGTTTACACAAAATACATTAAATAGTGGAAACAGTGTTACTAATACAGGTTGGAGGCCATTTCTTGGCACTGTAACATGTAATACAGTGTTGACATAAGTAGATCTGTGAGGTCTCTGACAACCTAACGCACACAGGCAGGCACTGAAATGTTACACGCAGATATTAATTATTGGTTCGCTAATATTTGACCATCTAACTAAAGATAATGCGGGCGACCTGTCCAAACAATACTTGATAGCCTGTCGAGTTGTATAGTGACAAATCATTCATCATGGACTCGCTATAACTATCAGTAAAAGCAACCAAAGCATTTATACACGAGCATCATTGTGTGTCAATCACCTCATTCCAAACAGTAACAAATGATATTTGTGTTGTTGGAAGTCCAATTGGGGACTTCCAACAACACAAATATCATTTGTTACTGTTTGGGTCAAACGTACCGTTACCTAGTGCAGCTCAAATGCGCAGCAACCGAAATGATAAATATTGCTGCTCCATAAAGCAATCTAATAGATAAACGTAAAACGATACTGATGGAAGCGCTACAGGTGAAGTTCTCAAACATGATTGGTCGAACAGACGACGTTCACCTAATTTTTTTGATCCAAATCAATAGCGATAAACCATCACGCTTTTCCATAAGCAAGCAATACAGTAGGCCCACAGGTCATGAACCCTAATTAGCGAGTCAGCGGCGACGTTGAGCTAATGAGTCAATGAGTGAAACTGTATCAGGGAAAATTGTTTCAACTAACAATTAGTTTTAAATGCTTTTCTTATGTTTGTTTCATCTAATATTGCATACTCCACAGTTTGGCTAATGTGTAATTCATTCATTAAATTTAAAATAATTATTTATTTTTATTATTATTTAACTACGGCCAATTGATTATTTATTATTATTTAAATTATATTATTAATATCAAATTCTAAAATAGGGAAAAAAGATAAATAATAAAAAATGAAAACACATACATATATTTGTGAACACTTATTCTGCATCATTTTTTATTAATATAAATGGTCTTGGAAGGCAACTGTCTCATATCACTGAAATTTTTGTCCAAATTATGTAATTATTTTGACTGCAGGGATACTGGAAATTCAATGCACAAATGTGCAAACCAGTAGCACTAAGCAGTAGCAAAACATACCCATTTCCAAGAGGGGAAAACCCATGGCGTTACGAAGTCGTGACATGGAAAGCCACTATATGATGAATGCTATCGATAAGTTTTAAATTTTACAGGAAACAGAAATGGAGTCAAGTCTCAACTGGGATGAGCCAGTCGACAGATAAATAGGAAATCGTTAGACGCACACAGGCTATAGGGTGTTGTATTTAGGGGTTATCGAACATTGCCATGCACCTGGACTTTTATATATAGGAAGAGATAAATTGTTATAAAAAGTAACTCACTGCAGAATTTTGCGCTGAAATATGTGCCAGTGATATAGCTTGTAAGGTACCATCGCCAGCAGCCAATGGGGTGACAGCTACTATTTTACCATCCTGTAATGTGACTGGCTGAAGGGCTGCTAACATCTGGTGGTTCACTTGAGATGGATCAATTACCTGAGAGAGAAAACAACTCCTCAATATAGGCTAGTTAGTGGTATAGCACTGTTTGGCGTGTCACATGTGTTCACTCTCAACTCAGAATTGTTATATTTATGTTTTTAACAAAATGTTATAGACCAACCGAATTGAAAACATAATATAAGGATCTACTAATTTTACTTTTGCATATTACACAGAAGAATCTTTTAATCTATTCTTTCCAGGTTGAGAAACAAAAATGTTCGACAGTAACAATAAATGCTAAATAAATAATAACATAACATTATTAGAAAATCAAATAGCCCATCGGTAATGTTTAACAATTCCTAGCATACACGGATGAATCAGAGCGTAGACTAGAAAAATATTTCTCTTATTGCAAACTATAACAACTACAGCAACCATATCATTAAATCATTGATGGAACAAAATAAAAAACAATATACCAATCAAACAATTCGAACACTGACGCCATTACAGGCATTATAAAAATTATATCTCAAACCATTGTGAACACTCACCATCACATTACCAATGTTAGAAGCAGCGGCAGCAGTATTAGAACTATATGAGCTAGCTGCCATTAACTGTAAGTCCTTGCTTAGACCACTTGCTTTACTTACATTGACGGAGAATATCTACAACAAAAAATCCAACTTGAGGTGCTGATTCAAGCACCATATAACTGATGATTCTGTCATTCACCAAAGAATTGTACATAACAATAAATCAGACCGAAATAGACGTAAAGAAAATAGATTTTTAAGCATATTATGAACACCTGACCAGATCAACTAACCAAACCAAGGTCACAATTTAGCATAAGATAATATTTGAAGTAACTAAAACACAGATCATTGCTGGCCATTACAATAAACATGAAAGTGCGAGCTTGCAAGGCACTATATTGGGCATTTAACTCTCGGAGGAATAGAAGCTACCTGGATAGACCTGTGAGCCTGCAGTATGCTAATACTAACCTTTCGCACTCAGCACAAATGAGACAAACTGCATATATTTTAATCGCAGGCAATAAAAACCTGTCGTTGTCGAAGCAGATAGCCGTGGCAGACAGATATTTACAAAATTACTTCGATAAATATTGGATGTTTTGTTCATTCCAGAATAACTACGCAGCCATATAACAGATACAACGAGATTTAGAATAACTCCGCAGCCATATAACAGATACAGCGAGATTTAGAATAACTCCGCAGCCATATAACAGATACAACGAGATTTAGAATAACTCCGCAGCCATATAACAGATACAGCGAGATTTAGAATAACTCCGCAGCCATATAACAGATACAGCGAGATTTAGAATAACTCCGCAGCCATATAACAGATACAACGAGATTTAGAATAACTCCGCAGCCATATAACAGATACAGCGAGATTTAGAATAACTCCGCAGCCATATAACAGATACAATGAGATTCAGAATAACTCCGCAGCCATATAACAGATACAACGAGATTTAGAATAACTCCGCAGCCATATAACAGATACAATGAGATTTAGAATAACTCCGCAGCCATATAACAGATACAACGAGATTTAGAATAACTCCGCAGCCATATAACAGATACAATGAGATTTAGAATAACTCCGCAGCCATATAACAGATACAACGAGATTTAGAATAACTCCGCAGCCATATAACAGATACAATGAGATTTAGAATAACTCCGCAGCCATATAACAGATACAACGAGATTTAGAATAACTCCGCAGCCATATAACAGATACAATGAGATTTAGAATAACTCCGCAGCCATATAACAGATACAACGAGATTTAGAATAACTCCGCAGCCATATAATAGATACAACGAGATTTAGAATAACTCCGCAGCCATATAACAGATACAACGAGATTTAGAATAACTCCGCAGCCATATAACAGATACAACGAGATTTAGAATAACTCCGCAGCCATATAACAGATACAACGAGATTTAGAATAACTCCGCAGCCATATAACAGATACAATGAGATTTAGAATAACTCCGCAGCCATATAACAGATACAACGAGATTTAGAATAGCTCCGCATCCATATAACAGATACAACGAGATTCAGAATAACTCCGCAGCCATATAACAGATACAACGAGATTTAGAATAACTCCGCATCCATATAACAGATACAACGAGATTCAGAATAACTCCGCAGCCATATAACAGATACAACGAGATTTAGAATAACTCCGCATCCATATAACAGATACAACGAGATTCAGAATAACTCCGCAGCCATATAACAGATACAACGAGATTCAGAATAACTCCGCAGCCATATAACAGATACAACGAGATTTAGAATAACTCCGCATCCATATAACAGATACAACGAGATTCAGAATAACTCCGCAGCCATATAACAGATACAACGAGATTTAGAATAACTCCGCATCCATATAACAGATACAACGAGATTCAGAATAACTCCGCAGCCATATAACAGATACAACGAGATTTAGAATAACTCCGCATCCATATAACAGATACAACGAGATTTAGAATAACTCCGCAGCCATATAACAGATACAACGAGATTTAGATGGACAATTTTACAAATAGAATAACTAAAATGGAGTTCACTTCTTGCCAAATAATTCTTCTCATCAATCTTGCAAAAAACATGATTTATATGAGCTGTTACTATAGGCTAAGATACAAGAAGTCCAAAATATATAATTAGCCGGATTTACTTGACCAAAGCATGACTTGAGGGAAGCAATGCCATGCACAAGTACTTACAGGACTGGGTGTGGGAGTCTTAATAGCTACGGTACTTGCTACGCTACCAGGAATGGACAGTGTTCCACCAGATGTGGTGGTAGTAGACCTGCCTGCTTGTGGTACGCTAGGTGTAAGGTCACTCTCGGAACCATCTGTACAACAGGACAATAAGGCATTGCTGGGGCAAATCAATTAAAGACCGCAAACTCGATTGCTCAAAATAAAAGAGCCCAAACAGAAAATGAAATAATTTCATATTTTAGAGCAGCCTTATACTATAAAACATTTGTGACTTCGCTATCAGCTGCAAGCTATCTCAAATAAGTGCTGTTCAAATTTAATCAAAGAAAAACTTTCAAAAGGTAACAAAAACTACAATAATTAATGAATGCTGAAATGAGTTGCGCTAATCAATAGGTTTATTATATATAGATGAAAGTTTAATTGGTCACTGACCAGGTGCTTGACGTCCAGAACTTGCAGGTTCAAGAGAAGCTATTGTATGATGGTTTATGCTGTCAGTACTTGATGACTCTGAAACCACATCATCCGCTTTTGATTCGCTCATTTCCATGGCTGTACTGTCACCATCTACCACCAGAATGGTCTCTTGGAGGAAGTGGCAATCACTGCATTATCACTGAAAAGTGAGGGATCATCTTATTTGTAGCCGTTTTAACAAATTACCAACAATGGAATCAAATTACTGTTAAAAATGTTGAATATGAAATAAGGGAAAACATATGATTCTCAGATTATTCTTCTTCGTATGAACAAACAAATATTTACAGTAGTATGGTAATGCAGCGAGGCGTCTATATTAACAATCACTTCACTAAAGCCTCGTTTACAATAGAGCGACTGCGTCTACGTGTCAATTGGTGGTCGCAGACGCAGTTGCAATTTGCCTTTACACCGTTGCAACCCACACAATTTTCGAGTTTGCAACTTTGGAGTTGCCTAATTATCATGGCTAACACAATTTAAGTGCGTTTCTGCTTGCGCAGTTGGGTCGATGAGTAGTGTTTTAATTATTAACGGTTTTCTACCGGGTAGTGGTTCTCTATTCATTCGGAGATTTTCTTTTCTTTACTCGTAATATGAGATTTTGACCCTTCTACAAAAAAATAATTATTTAAAAAATTAATAATAAACTGATAAAAATCTGATGTTTGTTTCATGTTTGCATCCAAAATAATAATAATTACTTGAAATGTGAATTCAATTAATAATATTACATATACGGAATTTGATTACTTGATTAAAAGAAATAATAATACAGATTTATTAACAATGGTGAAAATATTTATTTAATAATAATATCACGATCTTATAACAATTATGT
The DNA here is from genome assembly GCA_945261195.1 of Cryptosula pallasiana. Classification (NCBI taxonomy): domain Eukaryota; kingdom Metazoa; phylum Bryozoa; class Gymnolaemata; order Cheilostomatida; family Cryptosulidae; genus Cryptosula; species Cryptosula pallasiana. The sequence goes on from OX183133.1 coordinate 37,557,702, forward strand.
TTACATTATATCCAGGCTTGAATAAACAAATTATTGGAGCCGCTAATAGAGCGACACAATTGGTTTAATTGTGTTAGGTGGCTATAAAAGCACTGCAACATGACACTCGAACCTGACACTGCTGGGGTTGCTGGGTCTCAGCCTGCAACAACCCTGCATCTCTACCAATAGTAGCGCAATTTTTCTGCGACAAGATGCATCGAGAAACTTCGAAGGGAAGTCGTCTAGTGTAACAAAACAAAATAGTTCTTTTCAGCTTTTATCAAAACTGTTTATTCACCACTCTGAACAATATATTTTAGCCATGCTTTTTACACCATTGTTCGTAGCTCGAGTACTTACATATTTGTGATAAACCAGGAAAATAAGTTTCTACCACAGCGGAACAAAAAACATTTTTCATACAGCTGGCTACAGCAAATTATATAAAAAAGTGGCTGAAAAACATATAATTTGTCCATTCATAGATAGGTGCCCTGAAAGCAGTTGGACGAACACATAGATACTTAGCCAGTGTACTGATCAAGTATCTAGCCACTGTGCTGAAGACTCAGCTTGCCTGAGAGCCTCGAGTTCAAACACCAGTTAAATATTTGTCATTTTTGGATCATTGGAAACATTCTTAAATGCTCACAAACCAAATTTCTAACATGACAGTGATTACATATATACAGCAGACGGATAGGAGAAATGCAAGATAACTACCAAAAAAGTTTTACACATTGCCTTAGAGCTAGGGTACAATAAATGATTTCTCAACTGAACATGATAAGCAACAGCTGATACCGATACTTAAATTGAAGACAAAGAGGACTATGTTAATGCAATGACCGAGATAAAACAGGAATATTGCAAAATACAACAAAAACTACACAAAGATCAACTCAACTACGGCAGCATTTGTATGCAAACTATGAAGCTGAATATATAAATTGGAATGTTAAATGTTAACAATACTAATGCAACCGCTCATGAAAAAAGTACCTTGAGTGAAATAAATAATTAGTTAGAAAACCAGGCTGCAGTGCATCAGTCATTGTCACTGAATACACAAAGCAGAGACCCTACAAAATGATTATCAGGTACCTACGGCAAGACCATTAGGACTACTCGATGGATAGCGCTGAACACCATTTCTTCATCAAAAACCTTTTAGTTTGCTGATATATGATGATTTAATAAAAAAAAGAACACCTCAAGGGAGAAACAACATCAAAGAACACCATTTGTCTCACAACAACAGATGAAGGAACAACTTGATTCTGCAAAATGCACAACCCTAAAAAAAAATTTCGTCAACAACATAACACAGATCACCAGAGAGATATTGCCAGCCATTGCATGCAGCAATAACCTGAAAATTTCAAAAAATTAATTCCAACGGGTAGGAAAATTACTTGGAAAGTATAAGCCCAGAAATCGTCAGGATCAGCATGATTACTTGAGACTGGTTTCCCCATTGATACTAAACAGAAAGCAGCAGGCAAAACTCTCTTTAGCTGCGTTCACACATTGCGGGAGTGGTTCATGAGCATAGCAGCTACAGAAACGGTGGCGGAATGTACATTACATTTACCTGCTTAAACTACCATGGAACCGCACTGCGTTTAAACATAGATAAACCAGATACTACTATCACCAAGACAACATGCTTCAGCCATTTTGTTAATCTGACATCATGGAGAACAAAATCTTATGACGAAAGCAAGAAACAGCAGCTGCAAGCGTAGCAATCATTGCTGCTGCTTCTTCACTGCTAGTAGATGAACAGAAGAACCCAATAAAGAAAAGTTCGTTGCTCGGTCCTTATTGAGAGAGCAGCACGGCACTTATAGAGTGACTGTCCCAAGACTGGTTATTGATGTGGATGATGATGATCCTGCTGATGAGAACGACGAATATGATGATAACCACGACGAAGTCTAGTCCGTAGTGTAATCAAGCTTCAAGTACAAACAAGATCAGTTCATTTTAATAATTAAAATAAGTATATGACTTTAAATAATTATTTAATTATGCTTTAAGAGCTATCAATTATTATAAAAAACTTACATTATTTTTAAACTTATACAAGTATTATTATTATTATATAACAATATACTTGTCATATATTGTGGTGGATTTTGGTGAACAATCATGTGTGAGCAGTTACACCAGGAGTTGTCTTACCTCGATTAGAAGAAGATATTAGCTGGATGCCTAGCAACTTGGAGAGCCTGCGTACCAATGGATCCTAAAGATGTGTTGGACAGTACAAGTAAAGAACCTCTTACTAGGAATCGTTCTGGCGGCCATCTTGACATTAGTAATTAAATATTATTATTACCATTGTTGTGCGTAGTTGTTAATGCGCACGTTCACTTTGTATATTCATGTCTATATCTGGCGCTTTTGTGTGCAACTTATACTGCGCCTATTTTCTAGCTGGCAGTTATATTTGAATTAGCCAATTATATTATACTAGTTTTATCCAAATGTATGTTGAGGATTTCAACTGCGTGATTTGCATAACTACGGACTACGGACCCTGTACAGCCATAAGGAGGCGCTGACCATACAACCAGATGACACCCTGACCATACAAATAGTTCCTAAGGGACGAACCAGAATAGGTGCTATTTGCCCGTCATCTCGACGTCGGCAAGTGGTATGGGAAACCTACGGGTTGGCTCATGCTGGCGTGAATCACACTAGGAACAGAGTACAACTCAACTGGTACTGGCCGGGAATGTCCACCAAGGTACGGCGACTTGTTGTCTTGCGAAGTCTGTAAGGTAGCCAAGAAAGGGGGAACACAGCCCACCCAGAGCAGACAGAGGCTGTTTGCCAGCAGGCCTTTCCAAAAGGTAGCCGTTGATCTGGTGGGACCATTGCCAGAGACCAGGAGAAAGAATAAATGGATCCTGGTGCTATCAGATCATTTCACACGATGGCAGGACGCCATAGCCATTCCAGACCCCATCGCTCCAATGGTGGCCACAACTTTGGATGAAAAAATGTTTTGCTGTTGGGGACTGCCCGAGGAGCCCAACACAGATCAAGGGACACAGTTCGAGTCCAGATTGATGGCCGAACTGTGTGCTCTATGGAATGTGCATAAAACCTGCACAGCTCCGTACCACCCACATGGCAACGGGGTCGTGGAAAGAAAAAACCGGGCACTGGGCGACTCGCTGAGAACACTTCTGCTGAGGCGTGGACAAGAGGAATGGAGCCTGCTGCTGCCCTGAGTGAGGAGGGTGTTTCGCAGCACCCCACACTCTGCCACTGCAGAAACCCCCAACTACCTCATGCTGGGCAGAGATGTAAGGCTACCCGACCAGTTGGATGATAGGCTAGCACCCCAAGACAACCAGCTGGTAACAGAATACGCCTACAAATGCAAGAGGATCTAAAAACTGCACACGACCTACTAAGAGAGCAACAGGACAAGATCAGGCAAGAGTATACCGAGGAACCCTTGTTGTTTGTACCAGATGACTTGGTAGTCCTTGAGAACAAGTGGCAGGTGAAGGGCAGCAATCTTAAACTACAGCCCAGCTTTGTGGGGCCTTACTGGGTAGTAAAATCCTATCCGAATCACACATACAAAAAAGAGAAAGACGGGCAGGTGACGGTACAGAATGAACGGCAGCTGAAGAAATATCGGCCTTGCCATGAACCAGCAGGAAGGGCACTCGCAAGCAGGGAAGCGGCCCTGTGCCCAAATATGAAGGAAGCCATCGAAAAAGAGGACGCCCTCGCCTGATTGATATACGACAACAACCAGAGCCAACCGCACACCCTACGAGGCCGGAGAAAATGCCTGAAAATGAAAATACAGTCCAACCCTATCTGCAAGCCCTGGAACGCCAGTTGCCCGCACTATTTGAGCAGGCAACAAGGCAAGCCAAGCCCAGAGGCCAACAGGTGGAGGTTGGGAGGCAGTACCTAATAACGAACAGAGACTCAGCAGACAGGAACAGTGGGAGAAAAAGAGGGAATAGCCAGCCCTGCCAACCACTAGCAGGCTCAGTCCACCCCCGCTCCAACTCCCATAGAACCACCCAGCCACACAGACAATCATGAAGAAAGTGAAGAACTGACCAGCGGTGGAGAGCCAACTGAGACGGGTAGGCCTAGGAGAAATACTAGGTCACCATCAAAGTTGGCTGACTATCAGTGTTATCAAATGTTCGAAGATAAACCAAGCTTTATGGACAGTTAAACACAGCATCCAGCAGAAATACAATACCCGTCGTTTTCAGAATAGCGTAGTACTCCAAGAAGTATAGCACTGGAGTTAAAACAATGTTCGGATGACCGGTTGTAGTCTAATTCATTTGCAGATGCTAAAAAATATTGGAAAAAATCAGCACACCAAACAAGAAAAATAAATAGAGACGGACTCCCTTTGGACGATAAAACATTCCCTTGGCCGAACGAACAGGAACCAAGGGAAGACAACACTCGATACGGCTCTACTAGTGCAGCAAGGAGCAAAGAAAACGATATCAGAGATGATCACTCTATGGATAATAGAGTACTCCCAGTGCGTAGCGGCTCATTGGAAGAACGCGTCACTAAAACAATAGAGACGAAAATGTGGGCCCGTGACGTAAGAGAGGAGAGAGTAGGTCTCTTAAATCAAACAATTGGTTATATAACACAGCGCCAAATTCACCCCAGTCAAAGCGAGATGCTGCTAGTTGTTAGCAAACACCAGTACAGCACACACGAGTTGAGCCAGCTCTCAACAACAACACTACTACAGATAGCCAGGACCGCTCTAGAAGAAATGAAACAATAAAAAACAGCCAATGGATATATCCATTGAGGAGGACGCCAAAGTAGCAGCAGAGTTACTAGGTGAGAATTATTTGATGCAAATTGCCAGCGAATTAGAAAAGCGACAAGCTCCTTGTAGCAATAGAGTGGCTACTAAGGAGATGTTTCGACAACAAGCGCAGATAGGAACAGAAGTAGTGAGAGTAAATAAACAATGCATTGCAGAGGAGAGAAAAGATGAACAGAGGACAAAGACGGAGATGAACAAGACCCAAACGGGTGAAGGTACGCAAGCACGTACCACCTGGTTGGCAGCCGAAACACTGGCGGCTCTACAAAATAACATAACAAGGACCGACAGTACTGCCGACGAGTGGAAATGCACCCAGTGCAACTATACTAATGGCACGAAGTGTGGGGCGTACCATGTGTGTCAACACTTCGTATTCTACTTTTGCACATGTGGCAAAAATTTGACCTCGTGAGATGCCCTACGCAAGCACATCACAAAGCAGAACAAGGCCACAACACACGGAGGACCAACAGCACCACTCTACAAGGTAGATGCAAAGTCCTATTCAACATTTTCAGAATTTATGATATGGCCACTTCCACCACAATTCGGGCGTCCACAGCCCGTGTCAGAACAAAAGGCAGCTACAGCTTACGGCCAGAAATGTGCTCCCTCTGTCTGTGATTGGTTGGGGCAGCCCGTGCATGTTGGCAGCCCAGTCAAGAAAGCTCGACCCGACCTCTCACCTGCAAAGAGGCAGCAAGTATCCCCTCCACCTCAGCGGTAGAGGGTGGAAACGAAACACGCACGGGAAAAAAGAATTGTTATCACAAAGAAAAAATCAGAAGAGTTGGAAGCAAGGACAGAGAAACGGAGGGAGCCCCACAGAACGGTGGTGTACCTGAATCCATAGTACTGGCCACCAAGAGAGACATCCCCAGTCTCTCTGTGATCAAAGATAGAGTACTCAGCCACTAAAACGGGGACAGTCATCACCAGCACAGGAGAAAGGAAGAAAGATGACTAGAGAGAAAGTGAGAGGAACTAGGAAAATTAACGAAGGACGCCTATAAGCTGAAGACGTCAAAGCACAGATAGAGGAGCTAGAGTATCACCTGCAGTAGAGAAATAGTAACAAAATTAACAGTAACAATAACGAAGGCCACTTACCTTGGCTACTTACGATATTATTGCGTGTACATGTCTACATTGTTCTATTCTGTAACTATGTCTAACGTTCTATGTCATCGTTTGCCAGATGTATTATATTTTATTCTTATGCTACCCAAGAAACCCATTTTATATCAATCATCTTCCCTGTACATTTTTACATTGGTCCTCTACGACGACCAATGGAAGGGGTTGTGCACGGGAAAATGGCGAAACATTACAGCAAGTACCAAATTGTTTGTGTGTTGCTAAGGACATATGCATATACTCTCTAATTATTATTTGTATCCTCAACACTGCTATTGCATTGAGGCTAGTATTATGGCAAACAAAAAAAGTGTTATGTAACTACTTATATAAATATAAGCTGCAAGCCCTCAATTAGTTAGTGTTATCAGAGGTGCAGCTGGTTTTATCACTGAATAAAATCAAACAACACTCACTCAAGTTCTTACTTGATTCTCTCACTTTTACAGACAGTACAGACTGCTCTACGACTCCGGAGGACAACAGCTGTACGACCATTTGGCCGAAACAGCCTTGTGTTGTCCGGACGAGTAGCAGCCGAAAGACAGTCTTGCCTGACAGCTTTGGCATCCTGGCCCTACCATCTGCCAGACAATGCTGATGATGGTGGTTGGAGAGTGACACGACCAAGCTGTCAGCAAGCCTGCCTGCCAATGCAGACGGCTCTGGCCTTACTTGCCTGTGAGGTAGTGTAGGTGGCTACCAAAGGTGACTAATAACTATCACCACAAATTATTCCTGCACAATAATAATGTAATGTAAATAAATTAAATAAAATAATAATAATAATAGCATAATTTTATTATTTTTCATTTATTATCATCATTAAAAAAATAATCATAATAATTAAAAATATAATAATAATAATCTAATGACATAATAATAATAATATATATAATAATAATAATAATAATAATAATAATAATAATATCATTATTATTTCAATTATTTATTATAATAATTATAATAACTATTTATTAGACACTAGTACTAACTAACTAATAAATAATAAGTAAATAATAATAATAAAAAAGTGATAAATAAATAATAATAATAATAATATAATAAATAATTAATTATTATAATAATAATAATAATATATATATAATTAATTAATAATTAATAATAATAATAACAACAAGAAGTTGTTCAACTACTATAAATAAATAGCTAATGGGAGTGTAAAACCATCAACCAGAATGATAATTCATCCATTAAGATAAGAGTGTTAATACACGTATTTTGCAACAAATTTTGCAATAATTATAGAAACCCCAGCTCTCACCACATTTTTCTTTTCGATTGTACCCTTGAGGTCAGAGTTCGCGACACCAAACTGACACTCTGGTTCGTGTCACGTGATTTTTGACGCAAAGTAACGGCTTGGGTGAGACTGTGCAATGTAGCTTGTGATTTCAAATATTTTGCTTGTTATTTCATGAATTGTGATTTCTTGTATGCATGTTCTTGGGTACCTACGCTATTTTTTATTAATAGAACTACTATTTCGATAACTCTGTGTTGATATTTTTAACGAGTTCAATTTTTGCGAAGTCAATTCTTTGGTCAAATGATTTTTTGCGGAAAAACGTTTTTGCAAGATTTTTACTGATGATACCACTTCCATAAGTTATCATGATAATAATTACATTACCAACAATTTATTTTTAGTATTCTAATGGTAGTAATGCAAACAATTGCGAGGATGATGGTGGTGATTTATTTATTATTATTATTTATTATTATTATATATAATAATTATAATTAATAAATAATAGTATTATTATTATAATAATATTATTATTATTTATAATAATAATAGTAGTAATAAATAATAATTTAAAAATAGTAATTAATAGTAGTTTATTATTTATAGTAAGTAATAGTTACAACAGTAATAAATTATTTACAATAATAATAATAATAATATATTAATAGAATATATATTATTAATTATATATATAATAATAATTATTATTAATTATATTATTTATTAAGTTAAAATTATATATATTATTATATATATTATAATTATTATTATTCTTACATATATATATATAAGCCTTATTAGAAGAATAATTATTGTTGTTAATAATTATGATTATTATTATTATTGAACTACTACTACTACTACTAACTACTGGTCTGTTAATTAATAATTATTATTAAGTAATACTATAAATCATGTATAATATTATAATAATATAATTGTTGTTGCTTGTTGTTATTATAATTATTTATATATTTTTTTCAGGTTCAAAAACATCCATAAAAAATAATAATAAATAAATAGTGATATTAATTATTATATTAATTAATAATAATAATTAAATAATAACATATATGTTGTTGTTATGATGTTAGTCTAAATCTCCTCGACCCCCTTGGGTCAGGAAGGGGGGAAGACGTCATGTTAGTTATCAAAACTAAAATCCTAAAAGAACGAAGGAAAACTCGATAGCTAGTGTGTATCACTATTTTTCTGGGTTGGGCTCTTAGCTCTCTGGAAGTGCGACAAAAAAACCCTTGGTGCATGAAACTTGTATTAAAAACTTGCACCGGAGTCCCTGACCTAGCCACTGATCTTGTATGATGTCTGGATTGAGAAGCATTCTGGTGGTTTTCAAATTCAGCCTTAAGAAAAGAATAATGTTTGTCACCCACAACTTTACTAAACAATTTGTGACAGGCATCCCTCCGTCTCTCTTTTAATAAGAGCAATCCTAGAGCCTCCCTAGCTTTCGTGACACTAACGACTCTTCCTAGGCCACACATGGAACGAATCGCCTGTCTCTACACTCTTTCCAACTATTCCACATGCTTCACCGAGTGGGGATCCCAAGCCTCAGAGGCATAACCCAGGACTGGCAGACAAAAGGAGAGATATGCCACAAGTCTCACTTTCATAGGAGCTTCATGGAAGGCTCTCTTGATCATTCCCAATTTTTGGTAGGCCTTACCGATCACCATGTTTATGTGTGAATCCCAGTGGAAATTGTTGCATATATTGACCCCAAGATATTTAAACTCTGATACTTGAATTAATGGTGTGTTGTCCAATGTGTACATAGCCTCGACATTAGGTTTTTTATTAAAATCTGGTTTGACACTTAGCGACATTGAATTACCTACGGTTTTGTTTAGACCATTTTGACAAAGTGTTGAGATCTTGGTGGAATTTATCAAGATTTTCTGAGCTGTTCACCACCATTTAAGCCAGTGCATCATCAGCGAATAGCCTTATAGAGGAGGAGTCTAAAGAGTTAGCTATATCATTATTAAAGACCAGGAACTGCAGCGGCCCAAGGACAGATCCCGGAGGCACTCCCGATATAACTGGCAAAGGCTTTAAATGATCTCCCTCTAAGACCACTCTCTGGGTTCTATCTGTTCGGAAACCATGTGTCCAACGTACAATCACTGGATGAAATGAGTTAGCTAGCATCTTCTTAAAGAGTAAGTTATGATCAACTTTGTCAAAGGTTTTGGAAAAATCTAAGACCACTGCATGAACCGTTTGATTTTTGTTGATATAACTCGTGATGTCATGCAAAATTGTTACAAGCTGAGTTGTACAAGAAAGCCCTCTTCTGAAACCATGCATCCATTATTACCCATTATATATACATATATATGGGCATAAAAATAACGTGGTTCCTAGTTTGATTGCACTCTCCGTAATAACTATGGAGTCATGCTAGTAAAAGATCCACCTCTGATTTTTCGGAAGAGTAGCCGGTGTAACAGCAGTCATGGGTATAGCGTGCTGCTCACACAAGCTCTGCTTATGAGATCCGTCTTTGGGGTTGCCCACGAGGCACAGCACAAACAAACAAAACAAAAACAAACGATATGTATAATAACTAAGATTATTATTAATTATTTTTAATTTTACTATATTATATTGTTATGATTATTTATTTATTATTATTATTTGAATTGTCATGAATAAAGTTTCAACTTATTATCTCTTTTGATCATCACCATCCTCCAAAATAATGTATAGTAATGAGCATTGTTATTGTTAGCATTATATAAATGATATTGTAAAGGATTTGCCTCTGTGTTTTCACAGCACCTTCACCGGACCACTGTTGAGATCAGCTGTGTGTACTAAATGAACACACAAGAGCACTAAGGCTATATTGGTAGCGTAGCTTACTAGTGTCAGGGCACAACCTGTTATACAGGACTACTATCCGGTAGTGATAACTCCATTGTATACGGTATCAATCAGTCTATCTGTCTCGATCGGGAGACTTAGCACACAGATCCGGTTTCACTTCAGTCTCTCAATTTACTAACAAGCACGTGTATAGTTTATAGTAACGTGTTAGATAGCTTTGTGACAATGTCCAAGAGTGTAACGTAATCTCTAGGAATGGTTATCGACAAGTTATACTGTGAGCAAGACAATGACAGTATAAGAAGAGTTGTAGTTTATCAGCAACAATGTATTCAACGTAAGGATACAAAACTTACAACGAAAGGTGTTTCGACGTGTATAATAATCGACAACATTAGAACCCACTAATACTTCCAGTCAAGACTACGAGGATGCACAACATTACCCTAACGCTTCCAGTGTATCAACTCAACCCAACTACTACAAGAACTCTGACTGTGGTTTTCCCGTTCAGATTGTATTTTGGGTGAAGATCCTTTTGACTAACCACTATGAGCAGTTAGTTAGTGGTAAATACTTATGACCCAGACCAGTTACATTGGAGGTAGCTCGGTTAAGGGTACTGGGCCTTGGGATATATTTAGGTTTCAACTATGACACCGTACAAAATTTATGTCAAAAATAACAGAAATCTTGCTGTTGTGCTTAGTTTTGTTTTCAACTTGAAGTTTAGGATAGCATCATATTTGTACGAGGCAATGATTTTTGTACCCTGACTGAAAAATAACCCAATGGATCAGAAATATGTTTGTTACATCAGAATGTATGTAGTGTTATATTTCGCAGAATTAACTGGAATATTGTTAGCTAGGAAGAAATTAGTTATAGTTCTGAATGAGCTATAACTATTATAGTTATAGTTTTGAATGAATTGTACACAACCAAGTACATTGAAGTTAGGTCACAAATGCTTCCAATTTGACGTGGACCGGCCACAACTGTGTCTTGGTATAACAGACTTATAAGACTTTTTGTTGCTTTCAAAAACCAAAGACTCTGAGACTCAGATTAAGATAAATTTTTAGCATACAAAGGTTTATCGTCGCTAGTTTTTGCATTTGCATATGGAGTTTGGAATCCATTTTTCATCAAAAATATTATCAAAATAGTTGCGGCACAAAGCAATATAATTTGTTTTAGATTTAAGAGGAATCAACATTATTAGTGAAATCGGGGATAGGTTTGAAATAGAAAATTTAAAGAGGCGCAGGGGGTAGCTGCGAAAAAAATTCTCATTGTTTTAAAAACCTCTGACAACCATCTGGAATTAATGGGTTATTTTCATAGACTTTAAATATATAACTACCTCTGTAGATTTTGGCCGTGATACTATTTTTATGTTTATGTGAGTGTCAGCTGTCTTAACACTAGCAGCTCATTGCTGTTATTAATGAAAATATTTTTTTCTTTTTATCAGTTTTATACCAAGGAAAATGCATAACAAAAGACTTACAAGAGACTGCTTTTGTATTTTAATTTTGTTAGCTTTGATATCCTAGACTTTTTTCCTTCTGAACTAACTAGATCTTCTCCATGTTACAGATATCTTAATTGTCAATATAATTGCAAAAATGGAATCTTGAAAACAAGTTTTTAGCTGATTTATTAGGTAGTGGGTAGTTTTTAGTAAGCTGTTATTAAAAACATATATTTTCCTCCTAAATTTACTGGTGGCTATTATTATTGATGATACATAATAATATTTCTAAACTATGGTAATAATATTATGATATATTTTACTATTATTACCATCATAATTATTATTAATGATAAATATGGAATAAACTGTAAATGCAGTAAAAATTTTGTTGTGGCTACTTATTGTTATGATTGTTTTTTGATCCTAATAACAAGAATGACATTAAATTATGGTGATTATTAGGTACAGTACTTAAACCAAACAATTGAACTTTGTTTTGATCATGCTTTTAAGTTGCATTATTATGATGGCGAAATAGCATCATCTGCTTACATAATGTTGCAGAAGAACTTAGGGGGTAAAAAAATTCAAAGGATTTTTCGGTTTCTTCCAGTGAATATTTGACTTCTCATCTTGCAACACTCTCACTGTCTTTTTAGTCATTCACATTGTGCTGCTTCAAGAAAATCTGGTGTGTGAAACAATTATTCTGTTTGGTATTAGGTGAGATGACCTTGTCTCAAAGGGCTTAAAAACACACATTTGTCGTAACCGGTTTTTAAATCATCGAGTGTCCATTAATATGAACCTACACCTAGCTATTCTTGTTTAGTTATTTTTTTTTGAAGTTGATTTTTAGTTCTAAGTGATTGTTTTTTTTTGTAGCAAAAAAAATGGAGGTGCCTGCTGGACCCTATAGCACTAACAGCGCTCCACTTAGTCTTGCCGATGTGGTCAGTATTCATCTGCCTCTGAATTGGATTGCATTGAATATAAAATATAACAACCAGATACTTTGTGTGATGTCACGACATATCTCTCAGTTTTGTGTTAATTTATGAAATGTGCTGTAGTTGCCATTTTATGTACTAGACAAGTACGTAACTTTTACAATACAAATTTTTAAATAAATTTTGAACACCTGTTATAGATTTTTTGTGATTTCTTGTCAGTATTGTAGGATGTTTGGTGGATAAAAGCAGTAGACATGCTCTACCTGTGCACTACCTGTGTACTACCTGTGCACTACCTGTGCACTACCTGTGCACTACCTGTGCACTACCTGTGCACTACCTGTGTACTACCTGTGTACTACCTCACTGCTGGTGTTGTAGTTGTCTGATGAGTTAGTACAAGTTACAGACTTCATGCTTCTGTATGTAACTGACGATGGACAGTTTCTATCGCTCTGTATGGGTAACCAAACTCTAACCTTCAACAAACAATTCTCTGTCGCCCAGAATTGGAAAGACTTTAAGCTAGCTTCACCAGATACCGATCCTAAATATAGATGCGCGCACTGTGTATATAGCACTAACTATCTATACCATATGATAGATCATCACAAGGTATGTATTGCTAGGATGTAAGTTTGTCGTCTTTCTTGCAAGTCAGTTATTTGATGTTTTACCTATTTTATCATCGATCCACCCACATGGTGTTCGATATTTGTGAGCTCATGTTTAGCGCTGCCATAGGCAGCAGCTACTTTGGTAAACCATCTCGTATTTTATCACCGATTCCTGTAGATTCTATTTGTTGTATAATTATAGTATTTCAACAGATTACTTATATAAATTCTTTGCAAGTAATGTGTGAGACACTCGTGCTCAATGCCACCTTGGCAAGTAATGTGTGAGACACTCGTGACACTCGTGACACTCGTGCTCAATGCCACCTTGGCAAGTAATGTGTGAGACACTCGTGCTCAATGCCACCTTGGCAAGTAATGTGTGAGACACTCGTGCTCAATGCCACCTTGGCAAGTAATGTGTGAGACACTCGTGACACTCGTGACACTCGTGCTCAATGCCACCTTGGCAAGTAATGTGTGAGACACTCGTGCTCAATGCGACCTTTGCAAGTAATGTGTGAGACACTCGTGCTCAATGCGACCTTGGCAAGTAATGTGTGAGACACACGTGCTCAATGCCACCTTGGCAAGTAATGTGTGAGACACTCGTGCTCAATGCGACCTTGGCAAGTAATGTGTGAGACACACGTGCTCAATGCGACCTTGGCAAGTAATGTGTGAGACACTCGTGCTCAATGCGACCTTGGCAAGTAATGTGTGAGACACTCGTGCTCAATGCGACCTTGGCAAGTAATGTGTGAGACACACGTGCTCAATGCGACCTTTGTTGGCCTTTACTCATCAACTGCTGACCCAGCGGTTAATGATTATTCTGCAGAAATCTCATCCGGAATTGAATCATTTGAAGAATGATGAAAAGTGGATGTCTCACTATTCCAAGTACACCAGCAAGCAACCTGGAAAGTATGTCTCTTTGGACAGTAGATTGTAGCGCTAACTATATTCTTTTGCCATAATGCTAGTATTTGTGTTGGTAAACTGTTCGCAGGGAACCTGAGAGGTTGGTTCCGAAAGTCAGCGAGAATGGCATGAGTCATGCTGACAAGAATGCCATGAGTTATGCTGACAAGGATGCTATGAGCAAGTACAGATGTCCTCACTGTAACTACAAGTCCATGTACCATCAAAACCTGAATGATCACATGGCGGTACGTTGGCCCATGTCTGGTGAAACTGTATAGATCTTGGTAGTCGGTACTATACAGTGCTGAATAGTTACATGGTCAAAGGTAGTTAGTGCCGTATGGTACTGGGTAGTTGGTACTATATGGCACTAGGTAGTTGGTACTATGTGGTACTAGGTAGTTGGTACTATATGGTACTAGGTAGTTGGTACTATATGGTACTGGGTAGTTGGTACTATATGGTACTGGGTAATTGGTACTATATGGTACTAGGTAGTTGGTACTATATGGTACTAGGTAGTTGGTACTATGTGGTACTAGGTAGTTGGTACTATATGGTACTAGGTAGTTGGTACTATATGGTACTGGGTAGTTGGTACTATATGGTACTAGGTAGTTGGTACTATGTGGTACTAGGTAGTTGGTACTATATGGTACTAGGTAGTTGGTACTATATGGTACTAGGTAGTTGGTACTATATGGTACTGGGTAGTTGGTACTATATGGTACTAGGTAGTTGGTACTATATGGTACTAGGTAGTTGGTACTATATGGTACTAGGTAGTTGGTACTATATGGTACTAGGTAGTTGGTACTATATGGTACTAGGTAGTTGGTACTAGGTAGTCGGTACTATACGACCTAGTTACTATTCAGTTCGTATCGCTGACAAGTTAGATATTTGCATATTATTCTCTCTATAGATTATTTAGATTTATCTATTTACAGCTTGAGTTACATTTGGAAGCATGTGTATTGGTGAGCTTAAAAATAATGTGAAGACTGGGAGTTGTGTGCTCCTTGTTGAACAAACGAGCATGGAATGTGTTATACAAGCCAGAGGCGTTGCAGCGGCATTATCTCTTTGATGGTGTATTATACTGCAACTGTTCATTTGTATATATATATCAATAGTTTAATTGTGTGGTAGTTGGTGTACCACCAGTTAGTGTACCACCAGTTAGTGTACCACCAGTTAGTGTACCACCAGTTAGTGTACCACCAGTTAGTGTACCACCAGTTAGTGTACCACCAGTTAGTGTACCACCAGTTAGTGTACCACCAGTTAGTGTACCACCAGTTAGTGTACCACCAGTTAGTGTACCACCAGTTAGTGTACCACCAGTTAGTGTACCACCAGTTAGTGTACCACCAGTTAGTGTACCACCAGTTAGTGTACCACCAGTTAGTGTACCACCAGTTAGTGTACCACTAGTTAGTGTACCATTAGTTAGTGTACCATTAGTTAGTGTACCATTAGTTAGTGTACCACTGGCTGGTATATGCGATGTGTGGTGTGTATTGTAGGCTGAACACGGACACTTCACAGATCAGACCAGACCACACACCCAATCCGAGGGTTTAGAGGGCAGTGAAAGCCAGACTAGTACTACTGAGTTACAGTAAGGATGTACTCGTAACGTTGCGTAATGTTGCACTCTGCACACTCACTGCATTCTATTTTGTTAGTATTTTCGTTGAAAAATGAAATTAATTTACTTTCATTATATTCTTATGAATTCTGCCCCATTGACTTGTCTGTGCAAAGTTTTCATCATTCACTTTACGTCTGTGGCGAAGCACATTTAGCTGTTTTCAACTCGGTTAAACTCAGATGAAATGTTTTATATGACAGGGGGTTGTCTCACTCCGGTTCAGATGACGATCAACTGTACAAGGTAAGTTTGCACCTATATTATATATAAAATATTATATATAATGTCTGTTTAGTGTGAAGGACTGTCATAGCTACCAGACCTTCATCAGACTCTCCATATTGTGGTCTGTTTATAGAGATGACGCTGCCACACATACCAGCTCGTGTACAGTAATTTCTTGTGACTAGCATGCTTATCAACCAATCGGCTTTTGTCATATTGTTGTCTGTGGCCTCATTTTTCTGCATGTGATTTATTCATTTGTCAACATCTCGCAGTCAGTTTGTTACACACATTATCTCTCTATTCCAGTTTATATGAATCATTGGAGTTGGCTTCTCTCATTCACTAGATTTCCATGCGTCAAAGTTTGGAAGGATTTTTAAACTACTGATCGTTGAAATCTTTGAAGTTTTCATTTGGCTTATTTTCATTACACAAGTTTTTGAAAGAACCATGCAGAGTTGTCTGCACCAAAGAGGAGACAACTATGCAAAGAGCTTGCCTTTTGGAGCACTGATTTGTCAGCTTATTACGTCATGATATTATATCGGAGAGTCATAAACAGTTTTTATCAAAACGATACCAAATATGAGAAACATGTTGTTTTCACAAGGGTGTTAGCAGATTGTTTACGTTCCAAATATTATGTGGTCTAAAATTAATTACTAAGGCAGTGGAGTTGGTTTTTTAATGACATCAGCCAGTGTGTGTGTGGCCTTTCATTGCCAACTGGACTATATAAGTAGCAGTTAGTTGTCAAACTCTGATATAAATAATAATAATTATTAGTGTTACAGCACCATTGATTATTATTATTTATTATTATGATGAAAGGGACTTCATATTTTTTTCAGGCCAATTGTGATGAATCATGCTCCAGTATAATGTAAAAGTGATAATTAATTTCTGATAATTTTTATTACTGATGATAATTTGTGATTACTAAAACTATGAAGTTTTCAACTTCCATTATTCTACCGTCTAAAGTTTGTAGTTTTAATTTTCGAAGAGTTGAAAAATTTTATCCTTAGAATTGGCGCCTTCAAAAGTATGTAGTATTCAAAACTTCAAACTTTTGTTAGACTTCCATGCTTCGTAGGTTTAAATAATCCAAAAATCTGTCAAAATTTTGACTCATGGAAATCTTGGTGATTTGTAATATATCTAGCACTATCAGCCATCATATTCATACGTATCCTTCCACTCTGTTCCCGCGACTTGCTCTGCCATGTAGTCCTGGAAGAAGTTAGTGAAATTGGTAGCGCAATTCAAATATATATAAAATGTTGATTTTGTTTTATTATAATAAATAACAATAGTTGTTATTGAAGCGTCTAAAGCTGAAACACTCATCTTAAAATTACGATGAAAATCTTTTGTTATGGAAAAAAAAATATGCTTTTACAACTTGAAAAGTTCTTGATAACATGCAAATTTTATACCAGAAGCAATTATACGTTATGATTATGATGGAAAAAATGTTTTAGCAGAATTGTTTTTTCTACAGTAATAACTCCAGTATAAATTGGCTGTTGTCTTCTTTTGGAGAAATAACTATGTTGTCATTTGGTCCTGGAGAACTCTAGCGATTCCTGAAGTATGTACTCGTACTAGCGTAGCCCCCATTGTCTCAGTAATGAATGCAGTGTGATAGCACATCTGTGCCATCTTTTGAATTGAGCAGGGAGAAAAAATGAGGGAGAGATGGAGAGGCCAGAGCGGGGCGGGGGTGGAACACAGCAGGGGTAGAGTTTGAGAAGTAGAGCGAGGCGAGCAAAGGGCGAGGGTGAGAATGGAACGGGCTGACATGATGATATTTAAATACAATAGGAAGTACTGCTAGTATATTATACATTGTTTGCCAGGAAGAGGATGTAGATGACCATGACTTGCCCCGCGCAGAACGCCCACCAGAGGCTCCTCAGGAGGAAGTCAGCCAATCTCAGACCAAACCAAGTTCCAAGTCAGCGTTCGCTTGTGAGTTCTGCAACCAACAGTTTGAGCACAAAAGGCTCAAAGACATACACGTGAATTCCTTCCATCGAGTGGGCGATTGCTACGTAAGTGCGTCCTTGACCCTGAGGAGAAAGGTCACATTTATTTTATGGTTAGCAAACGCAGCTTACAGTGTTACAACACAGACAGTTGTTAGCTGTTGCGTAGTTTCATTTACATACACAGATTTTCTATAACATAAAGAAAAAAAAGGAGACATGAAAGCTTTTTGCAAAAAAGAATTGTGTTAAAACAATGCATTCTAAACAATCACAAACCGTAGGCAATTCTCACAACATAGATAATAAAAGATTGCGCATTCGAAGTCGGCAAACCCTACTACTGCTAAAGAGTCATTTGAATGGTCTCAGCACACCGTATGCGGCTCTCACCGGGTAAATTTCCTTAGAGGAACATTTGCTGAACACCCTTCGAATTTTAACCTCTGATGTGACGTCAGTGCATTGGGTTCGAACGCATTATTGTCAAAGATAAATAACTCTCGCGAGGCTCTAAGGCATTTAAAATATATGACTACGGTTGGTGGCAGAAACTGGGCTTTCGCAAGAATTATTTACTTTTGACAATAATGCGTTCGAACCCAATGCACTGATGTCACATCCGAGGTTAAAATGCGAAGGGAGTTCAGCAAATGTTCCTCTAAGGAAATTTACCCGGTGAGAGCCGCATTCGGTGTGCTGAGACCATTCAAATGACTCTTTAGCAGTAGTAGGGTTTGCCGACTTTGAATGCGCAATTTTTTATTATCTATGTAGTGAGGATTGCCTACGGTTTGTGATTGTTTAGAATGCATTTTTTAACACAATTCTTTTTTGCAAAAAGCTTTCATGTCTCCTTTTTTTCTTTACGTTATAGAAAATCTGTATATGTAAATGAAACTATACAACTACTAACAACTGTCTGTGTGTTACGATGATGCAAATTCTATGATTTTAGCAATGTCCATACTGCAAGCAAAATGTTCCGTGTCAGGAATGGCCAGAGCATTTAAAGAAGCACAGTGTGACATCTGGTAGTGCCTACTGTGAACAGTGTGGTAAGAAGTTTAAAAGTATGCGCAACTTGAAGAACCATCGGCTAGAAGTGCACGAGGAGGGAAAAATACATTCTTGTCCTGAACCAGGCTGCTCCAGTGTGTTTGCAAGAGCAAGAAATCTCAGGAGTCATCTCTCCCTACATCAAGGTATGGTAAATGGCTTGTATCAATTGAGCCCTGGGATATTGGGATAGTTACTCCTTCGGTAAAGTTATGCCATTTTGTGATTGCTGTTTGCAATCCTGGAAACGTTCATATACTTAATAATCAGTCCACCAATTGCTTAAGTATCTAATTTGCATAAACTCAGTTTCATGTTGTTTTCAATTTGAATTCGCTAAATGTCCCTTGTATTCTCTGCACAATCAGTGTCATAGTGTTCTTTTTCAATAAAGTTTTATTGTTAGTGAGCTCTTGATGTTTCTGTGATTTACCAATTTCGTATTAATCAAGGTATTAGACCATGGGGAGAGACTACAACAGATAAATGTTATTACAAGTGCACCAGGTGGATGATTAGTTGGGTTTAACATTTGTACTACAGGCAGTAAGCAGCACATGTGTGATATCTGTGGTGAGGGATACGCCCTCAAGTCTTCTCTCGGAAAGCACCGGAAGACCAAACATCCTGAAGAGTTGGCCATGTCAGGCGAGAGAAATAAACCACCCAATAACTTGCAGAATACAACTAATTATGGACCCGCGCTTCCACCTGTACTGCCGCCTGCGCTTCCACCTGTGCTGCCACCTGCGCCTCCACTGACGCTACTGCCTCCTCCTCACACAGACATGGGTTTAACTAACTCTTCAGCAATCTCACCGCAGGTGAAAGGTAAAGTCCTTGTGACCCCTAGGCCTGATGGAAGCCTTGTCGTCTCGTCTAAGCAAGGGGAGGCCGTGAACTTTGCTCATCAGGGTGCTGTGCTAGTGCTGCCTCAATCGGCTTCTAATGCTGCCGCTGCCCCACAGATGGAAGGGACTGTGGTGGTGATGAATCAGTCCAACGGCAGCAACCATGCTCAGCCTCATCATATGACTGATGCGTCTGCTTTCCCACAAGACAGGGTTGTGACCAAACGACGCTCCTATTTGGACTTGAGCGGTAAGAAGTTCAGGAGGCAGTCCTCGTTGGATCTGGGGGGTGAACAGCACATCAAGTTTGAAGTGGCTCCTGTAATTGCGCCTGCTGAAGAAGCCCAGGATCAATCCAACTTACCTGTAAGTTCATATCTACCGAGTTTATTTAATTTGTTTATTCGATGATTTATATGTCTCCCATACAAGCTTGGGTTATGGGAATTTTTCATTGTATTTCAGAGGTGCCGATATTGTAAGGATCTGTACTTCAACACTAAAGAGCAATTGAAAAGCCATGTTCTAGATGTTCACCGAGTCTCTTCCTCACAAGATGCCGCCGACTTGGAGGCTTCCAAGAACTGCAAACCTGAAGGTTGGTGCTCGGTTTCTTTGGCTAGCTCTCTTGAACCTTTGTCTGATCCCGTCACTTTACTGATGTATTCAATGTATGCTAGCGGTATTGGTAGTAAATCGGTTTCCTGTCTATAAAAGTTAATGTCTGTATTTTTACGAACAAAATGTGCACTCTCAGAGCTGTCCTATATTTTCTATTATGTTAAGCAAACATGCATGCAATCATATACTGTATGTTACTTTGAATATTGTGTGGAAAAAACATTAAAATTTGTTCCATCATATGAACGCTCATTGCTGATGTGATTGGTGGAGTGAGTGGCTATGATGTGATTGGTGGAGTGAGTGGCAATGATGTGATTGGTGGAGTGAGTGGCAATGATGTGATTGGTGGAGTGAGTGGCAGTGATGTGATTGGTGGAGTGAGTGGCAATGATGTGATTGGTGGATTGAGTGGCAATGATGTGATTGGTGGAGTGAGTGGCAATGATGTGATTGGTGGAGTGAGTGGCAATGATGTGATTGGTGGAGTGAGTGGCAATGATGTGATTGGTGGAGTGAGTGGCAATGATGTGATTGGTGGAGTGAGTGGCAATGATGTGATTGGTGGAGTGAGTGGCAATGATGTGATTGGTGGAGTGAGTGGCAATGATGTGATTGGTAGAGTTAGTGGCAATGATGTGGTATTATTTACTTGTACAGTGAAGTTGGTGAGCCAATTCAGCAACACACCTCATACTCAGCTGTCCCAGGATCTCATTGAGGCTGCCTATTTACTTAGCATTCAACATGAACAACAGCAGCAACAACAACAACAATTACACGATGGCACGTATACAGGGCCCCCATTATCTGATGTCAAATATGAATGAGGTGCTCAGGCCACACATTTTATACCACAGGGTGCTACTCGAGTGCTTGCGATTTGAGATTATATTTTCAAAGCATTTATTGGAAATCTCCTCCTGCATTCCGATTGCAAACACCATAATATGGGCACAGTCTTTTATAAATATTTTTGATATATTAATGTAATTGTCATATATTTATATCAGTGGACGGGTCTTGAGGTATACAAGCTTTTTAAAATGTATAAATAGGTGAATAAGTATTGAACTAAATGGAATGGGATATTTTGTATACCACATTATCAGCAACAATATAATATATTATTATAAAAACTTGTTTCTCTCTTTATTCTGATATTGTAGAGATAGTTGTGGGGCTTTCAGTGTGTGTGGTCTCGTGGAGGGGTGCCCTTACGAGGAGGCAAGGCTATCAGTCGTGGTCTAGCTGTTATATTCACCTCCCCGTTGGCTGCCTCCAATAATATATTCATTAATGTGTTCTCCAGCACGTCTTCCACCATGTTGGCAAATAAAGGCATTCTACAATAGACAAATCATCTCTATCACAATCGCATTATACTGTAACTGTGGGAAACTAGCCTCTGGCATGGCAGGATGAGATTGTTAAACAATCAGTCTATTATTTTATGATAAAGTTGGCTACGAGAGTTTAATTTTACAAGTCGCTGAGTGATCAAATTCATTGCATTTTAGAAATATGTTTCAAAAATTTTTTTGGATTTGTTTTAATGCAAAACATTGCTCACCTAATGATGGCATCATCAGTAGCTTGCTTCTGCTGTCTCAGAGACATGACAGGGGTGACATGAGTGTTGTTGGTCTTGACAGCCCCTTTCTCCCTTGGTTGTGTTATCGACTGGGCTTCTACGTGGGACACCCTTGTGGATACTTCTCTACTTATCTGTCAGCAGGTAATTAAACATGGATAACATTGTATTACTTACTTTGGCCACTGTCTTCTGCATTTCGTTCATTACCCGCTACCACCTGCTACTCACCTGTCATTCAATCAGTACATTTGGTAGATATAGACGCAATTGATTGACTCACCTGAGATGTGGCCATATCAGGCATCAATTCACTTTTGTCCATTTCTGGTTTGGTTGAGACAACTGTAGGCAGGTCATTCTTTGTGCCGTCTCCGTAGAATTGGTTGAAATATGGTGTAGATTCAGATGACAACTTCTCTACCGACTGGTGGAAACTAGGATCGTCCACAAGCGATCTACATAGAATATCAAATGATTACCAAACAGAGCAATGTGTATTAGCTAACTTTGTGTTATATATCTCAAAATGCATGCAGCTAGGACCGTGATTGGATGGTAAGAAATAACAAACTATCGGTCATTCTGTTCTGGCAGCGCATTAAAAGATTACCGGAGCACGTTGGCTATGACACCAGTCAGCATATCTGCCTCACTTTCAGTGCATTTTATCTCAACATCTGTTGCTTTAGCAGCTGCAACTCCCTTTTGTTCTTCTCCATTTTTGGTCTGTCCCAAAGTCCTACAGCGTACCATACAAACATTTATAGCCACTGAATGTTGACTCACTCGCGCCCATATTTGGTTAATAGACTGCTTATGTTTATTACGCCCATATTTGGTAGGGGTAAATAGACTGCTATGTTTATTACGCCCATATTTGGTAGGGGTAAATAGACTGCTATGTTTATTACGCCCATATTTGGTAGGGGTAAATAGACTGCTATGTTTATTACGCCCATATTTGGTAGCGCATATAGAATGCTATGTTTATTACGTCCATATTTGGTAAATAGACTGCTATGTTTATTACGCCCATATTTGGTAAATAGACTGCTTATGTTTATTACTTGTCAATAAAGAAGTTGTTAAACTCCTCGAAGAATTGTTCTTGGTAAGAAGATATGGCATGGGTTCTGGCAATAACTCCAAGATGAATCAAGAAAGGTTTGGGAGCGGTAGGCTTGGCCCACATAGCAACTTTCATTCTCTCAGTCTCCAAAGCTTCTTCTCTATCTTTGTCATGTGATTTGTCCAGGATTGGTGGAAGAGCCTGAAGAGATTAAGAAAGCGGTTTAATGAAACCTGTCATTTGTTTTGGTAAGTGATAGCAACTTGGTGTGTTGATAACAACAAACTGTCACCTTATATTGTTTGTATGTTTTCTCTTTCGCTTGAGCTTTGTATAATTTCTTCTCATCATTTGCTTTCTCAATTTTGAGGAAATTGCCTGCCGATTTTGCAGGCAAAGGTTTTGCCTTCTTTGGGTCACAGTCGCACATGGACTTGGCTCGTCTGCTCTTTTTCTGCACCAGGTCTTTCTCTGTGATGGTGAATTCATTTATCTGTCGCTCTCGCTCATTCTCCCAGTCTCGTAAACGTCTCCTGTACCGAGCCATTTCTGTCTCGTCCACAACCTGCAGCCATTATAAACTAAATCACTGCACCAATAACAGACGTTGTCGCAGAGCTTGATCACACATGTTACAATCGAATAAATAGAATGTAAAAATCCTATTATTTTAGTCAAGGCGAGTACAAATTCCTACCTCACAGATCATGTCCATGTCGTAAAATGCCGGCTCACCGAAGGAAGTGAATTCGACCTTGATCATTTGGTTACATCTAGGTTGTAGCGTACCCTTGGCTGGGTAAATATTCACTATCTAAAGCATTAAACACAATTTATATACTTGTCACATTCTAAATGTTCCAGAAGAAACCAGACGTCAAACAACTTACCTTCTCGTCTCCATAATTGGACACGTGCCAAGAATAAGATATGGTGTGGTCTGAGGTGTTGGTCATAAATACAACCTTTCGGGTTTTGGAGAAGAGTGGGAGATTACCAAAGGACACCCGCTCATGTGATAGCATCACAGTCTGTCCTGGCACAGACACCATCTAGAAATAAAATGTTATAAATAAGGTTTCTGACAAAAAATGTAGACTTCACATCCTGATACCGAGGATAAACTTGTCTATAGTTTGAATAAAGCTCACTTTTACAATTTTTACCAAACAGCAAACTCACTTGTGTTGGAGGTACAGAACTCTCACTACTTTCAGACACCGTAGGCATGGTATCTCCGAGCTGTACTTTGTCGTAACCAACTCCAGTAAATGTGATGAGGGCTGGCTCTCCACCACTGATTCGTATAGGTACATCCACCTGTGTGACAAACAACACAACATCACATGCGTATACTGCTACAAAGCATCATTCCACCTCATTTAGTAAACATTTTACAAAAAAAAGATATTGCCAAGAATACGGACTTTTTTAAATAAGACAGGTTTTATAGGGTATTTTTCAGGTAGGTTTGATCTTGTTTGCTATGAGATATTGTTTTACCCCTTAGAAAAAGAACTGAGAAATTTCCCAAAGCAATTAATCTGAAATTAATTAAAAAGTTGACCAAGATTTATTGACAAAATATAAGTCGAGCAAAGATTATTGTTTATGTGTAAATAAATAATAACAAGCCATTAACTAGCATCATTAAACGACGAGATTTTTGGTTTATTATATAAGAGGTATTTAGCAAAAACATCAGTTTGAAGTCGAAACAGAAATCAACAAATTATAAAAACTGCACAAACTAGGACACAAAAACCAGTCCAGATAAGATTACTTATAAGTTAATCTTGTAGTTTAGTAGATTAATCGACATATCTAGTTTTAATCTAGCTAATCATTTCACAAGACAAAAGAAAGCACACTAACCTGGTAAGTTTTTGCTTCCAGCGGATAAAAATTCCACTCTACGATGTGGGTTTTACCCGGGGGGATAACTCCTTTGGGATTGAGACATTCCATGACACTATGGTCAAAGTTTTCAGCTTTCAACAGACTGAAGGGTTTGCAGTCGATCTCAAACTTGACGGGCACAGAACCACCATTGTACAATTCATAGAGCTGCTTAGGGCATTGCTTTTCGCCGACAGCTACTGGTGCGAATGAGTGAGTGTTAGATGGGAAATGTATATACGGCACCTTCTCCTCCACTGTCACACCCACAAAGTTTACCTATAAACCAGCAATGCAAAGCTCTGTGGAGATCAATTGAACAAAAGAAATGTTGACACTGGAAGTAGTTACATATAGCTAGTAAACTTACCATGATTTCCCTGCCCCGAGATAACTTGAGGAGCACTGGTACTCGGTCAGTTCCAGGCATCAGATGGTGATACGTGAATGTGATAGAGCAAGTGCTGCCAGCTTGTAGCTTGCCACTCTTTGGGCTGATGTCAAACAGCTTGTTGTCCATCACCTTCATCTGCAAGATTGACAGCATTCGTTTGTAGTGAAAGCAGAGTAAAAAGTGAGAGTTATGTTACTCCCAATTAGGTGGGACAACTCCACATAAGGCTACTTGCAATTGATTCTATTATATTGGTATTTAATCCCCCTGGACAAACATCAGCTACAACACCTTGTCTGGCTCACCTCATGCAGTTCGTCCTGAGTGTACTCTCCACTCTCTGACCAGCACTCCAAATCAACTTGTAGATCGTTAGGAAATAGAAATTCCCTAGAAACCAAACAAAAAATCTACTTAACACCATCATTAAATGCACCAGACCTAAACATGTAATGTCTATGAACATCTCTATGTTTTTAATACGGATTAATTCACCATATGCCACTCTATGTATTCATAGACGTTGCTAACACTCACCATTCACATTCAACTGTACCAGAGTTTTCTACATGCAATGTTACATAACACGGTTCAGCATCAACGGGAGCAGCACCAAAGTTGAAATCAAGAATAGCCCTGGTGTATACAGAGGGTCTTCTTCTTGGGCTAGAAATAAATAGGCAATTAAATCACAGACATGAATGGCATGAACTAAGATCCATTCATCAAATTTTCTGCTAATAGAAATGAAACAGAAAGTAACAAACCTGTTCCTAGTTTGAACGGAGTACTGTAATTCTCTCTCCGAGGGGTCAGAGTCTAAGAACATATTCAGGTTGTCCAGCTGAAGGAGATCCCATAACTGCCTCTTTCCTATTCCAATGCCTGAGCCATGGATGCGTGCATCTATGACCACCATCAGTGGAAACACTCCGCAGGCATAAGCCTAAACAATTGAATGAGAGTTAGACAGAGGGAATGTTTACATACATGTACAGTAGATAGTAGATACAAGGAATGCTTACATACATGTACAATAGATAGTAGATACAAGGAATGCTTACATACATGTACAGTAGATAGTAGATACAAGGAATGTTTACATACATGTACAGTAGATAGTAGATACAAGGAATGTTTACATACATGTACAGTAGATAGTAGATACAAGGAATGTTTACATACATGTACAGTAGATAGTAGATACAAGGAATGTTTACGTACATGAACAGTAGATAGTAGATACAAGGAATGCTTACATACATGTACAGTAGATAGTAGATACAAGGAATGTTTACACACATGTACAGTAGATAGTAGACACAAGGAATGTTTACACACATTTACAGTAGATAGTAGATATTAGGAATGTTTACATACATGTACAGTAGATAGTAGATACTAGGAATGTTTACATACATGTACAGTAGATAGTAGATACAAGGAATGTTTACATACATGTACAGTAGATAGTAGATACAAGGAATGCTTACATACATGTACAGTAGATAGTAGATACAAGGAATGTTTACATACATGTACAGTAGATAGTAGATACAAGGAATGTTTGCACACATTTACAGTAGATAGTAGATACAAGGAATGTTTACATACATTTACAAGATGAACTGGTTCAGTGTGCTGCTGAGATAGCTCTGGCATAAGTAGTTGATAGGACAACTCAAAGCTGTACTGACATCTCATCAGAGGTTTAATTATTCCTCGGATTGTCTGCTTGGACCTGGCTGGTATCTCACCACTATAGCAGTCGAGTGAGAGAGCACCTGCAAATACATGACTATCCACAGTAGTTATTGTCTACAGCAGGGAAACATACACGATACGTGTAATGTGTTCTTACTCACATCTAGTAGCTTGCTGCCCAGCAGCTTGACCTTCAACCTTTTGCTCAATGCTCAATAGGAAGTGAACGGCACAGTTACCCTCATTGCAGATATCAAAGACTTGAGATGCCGAGCTACCAACCAGAACATTGCCAAAGTCTACACCAGACTCATCACACTGTAATATGATAAGACCATCGGCTGTTGTTAGCAATCAAGTTTAAATTGAAAAAATGAGATTTCAATTTTCAATCATGGCTTTGATAGAAAAAAGCTGGAGTTGAAATATGTGAACTGATAGAGCTCCGGCAATACATCAACCAACGACTTTTTATGTAACCTGAGGTTAACTGACAGTCAACTGACTTAAGGTTAACTGACTGCAAACCAACCTAAGATTAACTAAAAGTTAACTAATCTAAGGTTAACTGACGGTAATTTAACCTGAGGTTAACTTACAGTAAACTAACCTAAGGTTAAGGGGCAGTAAACCAGCCTAAGGTTAACTAACAGTAAACTAGCCTAAAGTTAACTGACAGTTAACTAACCTAAGGTTAACTGACAGTAAACTAACCTAAGGTTAACTGACAGTAAACTAACCTAAAATTAGCTGACAGTTAGCTAACCTAAGGTTAACTGATAATTAACTAACCTAAGATTAACTGACAGTAAACTTACCTAAGGTTAACAACATTACTAGTACAAAACACTACTAGTACACAACACTACTAGTACACAACACTACTAGTACACAACACTACTAGTACACAGCATTATTGGCACGCAGCATTATTAGCCCACAAAACCACTAATACAGACCTTAATCTCTGCACTGGATCCCTCACCAACAGCTCTCACTGGAAAGGCTCTGGGTTTACCTGCAGACTGTTGTTTTGTATGTGCTTGAGCAGTCACAACCACTGTAGGTTTCATCACGTATCTCTGAATCTCTTGTGGTGTGAAATGAAATGTATGCTCCTGTATGCAAACAATACTGGAGTTATTTACTCGTGTCATTGAAAAGATAACTCCAATATTATTGCTTATCGCCTATTTACATGGTCAGCAACCACAAGCATAGCTAGGTGACACACTTACCTGGCATTCATTGGAAAGAATTAGACCGGTAGGTGGCTCCACCTTAACCAGCGGCTGATCTTGACTTTTGATTACCCAACGAAACTCTAGAGGCACACGCGAGATGTTTTTAATCTGGTAGCGCTGACTGCTGGATGTGCCCACGCAGGTTTCTTTAAAGAATATCTCGGCATCATTAGAAAGAAGTAACTGGGCTGTTTCAGCTGTACACGTGACTGGTATTTCCTAAGAGTACAACACAAGGTGACATACCTAGCTAGTGGTTTATAAACTACTAGCGATGGACTACATGAAATGCATTACGGCAATAGATACACATACTTGGGTATACTTAGGGTCTTGGTTCATGCATAGGTTGATCATTCTTTTGTAAGCCTTTGTCTTAGTTGGCCATGCTTTCACAACAAATATCTCTTGAGATGACTTCATCATACCTTTCCTTGGTTTAATACTAAATATCCTGCAATATTACTAAATTGTGCAACTCACAACCAAAATAGACAACAAAGAAGTTAATTGGCTGGCATTCATGTAAAGCAGCAAACCAGCACAATGTAGCAAGAGCAGCAACTCACTCCATATCTGGGAAGTCATAAATCACAGGAGTGCTTGCTCTGTTTATAAGAGTGAGGGTACGGTATGATGCCTCGTCTTGATTGGTGGCTGGGAATACAAGAGTAGGCGTGCTGAGACTAATCTGTGGTAGAAAGGTCTGCTGGTTAGGTTGGAATGTGCTGGCGACAGCTGTGAGTGTCAGACAGAATGGAGGACTGTGTGTCAGACTTTCTACCAGCCTGTAGTCTCTGGTACTCTTGTAGTAGCAGAAGCATTCCAGCTCGTTACTGTAGAAATTGTTGGGTGCACCCTGCAGAGCATACATATATGCTATAATACACTACGCCAACTGGAAAGAATAGTAGTTGTGATGGCTAAGATCACAAAGTAGAGATTTTGCCAAACACGGGTCAGTGGTGTGATTTTTCTCCTACCAATCCAACAAGGCAATAGATTTCACGTGTTTCCACACCAAAGTGAAATATACAAGAGTTGATAAAAAATTCATTAGCAATAAAATAAATTTTCGTGAAATATTATAATTATCAGTTAATTTATACACACATGGACTAATTTACGAAAAAAATTAAAAAACAACTTACTGGATTGAAATGAACTCGAAAGTCTATAGTCTTGAGCGGAGGTATTTCTATGCTATTTGGTGTGACGTGAAACGTATGACTTTCATCACCCATCCATTGAGCAATCATCTTTCCTTTAGTATGATTGGTCAATCTGATAAGCTGTGGTCCAATGTTTTTCATGTCTGGGCAGCGTCCAAAATCTGCATGGACTGTATCCAGGGACACATGAGGCTGTGAATGCTATAAATAGCCAGTGGAACTGCGCCTTGATATGAGCAGGGCAAATAGGCACCCTCGTTTGTCAACAACCAAGTAAAGAACCAATTCTATCAACACAACAAGATTCTAGAATTTATACAAATATAGAAAAAATAAAAATGGCTATTCTCTAGGTATGTTAAGAGATAGAAATCAGAGGTGATATGTAAAGCGCTACCTACTTACCACTAAATCGCTGTGATATCCATCGTTGAAATATAAATCCATTGCTGGTACTGAGGCTACTGGATTAAGCCAAGGCTCAATGCTCTCGGCCTACAACAGCAAAGCTTTCGAGGTGGTCAACAGTAAATTGCACTACTCAACTATAGAAGTTATGCTTCCTTGAATTGCTGTAGCGCGAGTAAGCTTAACTGTAAGGGCTGTGCTCCCTTGTACTGCTTTAGCGAAATACGTTCAACTTTAAGGGTTGCACTCCCTTGTACATACTGCTGTAGGATGGTTGAGCTTAACTGTAAGAGTTATGCTCCCCCGCACTGTTGCAGCGAAAATAAGCTTAACTGTAAGAGTTATGCTCCCTTGTACTGCTGTAGCACGAGTAAGCTGAGGCTGATTGCATAAGAAAATGATAGATTAAACTTGATAGAAACCTGTCAAGTTTTTAAATTTAAAATAAATATTAAAAATAACACATTTAGAATCATAATGATCATAAATTAGGTTGCTCAAATTGTTCGGTTAACGAATAATGTCTGTGACTAAACGTATTACAAGAAACAAACAAAATAACTTCAACAACATCAATTTTAAAGCACACTCAGACACTAATGTATTGTCACTCATTCCTTTGTTTTTTTTTCAATCACACATACATTGTAGCAACTATGGGCAATCGAAGACAGCACAGTGAAATTATATTTGCGTTGACAGGACGTTGTGATTAAGAGCTGGAAAGGAAAAGCGTTTGACTACCTTGTGACTGACATAGTAAGATCTCTTATGCTGCTCATGGCTAGTGGTGTGCACATAACCAGAAGCCATGAACTCTTGCACTAACACTTTTGGCTGCAATGGCATCAGCAACAACTATCAAGTAAATATAGGAGTTGCTCTCTCAGAGCATTTTTCATTATAATGGTAAGGCAACTCCAAAAAAGTGAATTACTACGTGGCTCATAACGTTGTTGTGGCTCATATCATAATGTGGACAGGTTTACATTATGTGAAATCTTTATCATAGACGCAATGATCAATAGACAGAAAATAAATCATTTTTGCTATATGAAAGGTTGTCAGATATATTCCCAAAAACTAAGTTTTGGAATAATGAAAAGTTTTGTTTAGCTATTTATTTGTAATAATCAATAAGTAAATAATGAGAACATATTTTTCATTAACTTGATTAAAATGTCTATGATCATTGTTTAGAGAAGAGACTACTAGCCGTAAGTAGACCAAAGATATATGTCTTTGAAGCGAACCAGAAAATCGGCTTTTGAAATTCCATTTGATAAGATGTTGATACGGTTTACAGGGGTTGAGACGGGAATTGGAACGAACGTCGACAGGAATGAATGCAGACATAGCTGGAATGAACGTAGACACATCCTGGAATGAACGTCGGCAGACCTGGAACAAATGTCGTCTGTGCAATAAACAAAAGAATTGCGACTTTCATTCCGGATGTGTCTACGATCGTTCTTGGCAATATATGAAATGCCATTTTGACTTTCATTCCAGGAGTTGTCTACTCGGGAAAAATACGATAATTTATTTCATTCCTGGAACGAATGTCGAAACAAAACTTTATACGTTGCCAGGAATGAATGTCGACACTTCCGAGAATGAACGTCGAAATTTTCTTTTCTCTAACATAGTCGACTTTCATTCCAGGCCTGTCGACATTTACTCCAGGATGTGTCTACATTCATTGCAGCTATGTCTGCATTCATTCCTGTCTACGTTCGTTCCAAACTCCAAGGAGACACTTATGGAAGCTTTTAAATGACTAAAAAGTCAGACAGTTCAAAACGCAAAAAAGAACCGATCAATGGATGAAGTATAACAGAATTGCCAGCCACAGACACTCAATATAACTTTGACCACAATTCAAGTGAGGCAGTCTGTGGGAGTAGCCATATTAACCCATTTCGCGCAGTTGTCCGTCCTTGCTAATAAGTATCTTCATATCCCGTAATTCAATACCGTGCTCTTCAGGGTTTTTAAAACTTTTTTTACGGCAGGCATGACCTACTATTTCCTGTTTCTGGGTCTTACGAAAATAAGGACCAGATCAACGACAATATCTCTGTGATCATTGGTAATATCCTGAAAGCCGTGAGTTGATATCGTTTTGAGTATTAATTTTTAGATTTCTTTAATGGCGGACTTTTACTAATACACTTAAGACGAGTCAAATTTAGTGATTTGTAAAAGTAATACGTATCCGGTCCTTAAAATATCGCTAAATTTAGACACACCCAAATCTAGTACCTAGCAATCCTGTTATACTTCATCCACGAATGCAACCACCTCAGAGGAAATGAGGTCACTACTTTTGTAGCACTTACTAATGTGTTCATGAGGGTGTCATTAGAATCCAGCTGTAACTTGCCAGTGGACCTCATTTCATTCAACTGTTCTGGAGGGAACATAGACAGACCTCTCTCGACATGTACTGCAAACCTTGTGACGTGCTGAGGCTCTAATACAGCAGGCTTCACTGTTTCTGAATGAGCAGTCCCCAAGAGCTCAATGAAGAGGGGGGCCTGACAAGATAGATGTAATTAACAGATATGATCTCAGTCTAAACCTCTAATAATGCCATGTGACACACATATCAGAATAACAGGGCCAACATACCTGGTTACTAACTAAACAGCTAATTTTCCTGTAGTAGTTGATGGGATGAGTTGGATAGAAAATTACGACAATCTTTTTAGTTTCTCCAGCTTTCAGCTCACCGACAGTGTCATTAAATTTGAACACGCTTTCTTCACAGTCTAGCTTGAACTGGTAGCTGGCCTGAGCATCTGATTGGTTGTTTATCTCAACGATACGAGTGACTGGCTCACCAACATTGGTCAATGAAAAGTCCAATATATCTTTGGATAGACCGACATTTGGACCTGCGCGTAACCAAATGTTAGGGATTAGCAAATAAGTTCTAATTGAGTAATTGAAGCTGCTTTTAAATAAGGATATCTCATAAAAAGCACAAACTAAACCAGACAAGGTAAAACAATGTAAATAATACGTAATTATTTATGTCATCACACAAAGCGACATCCTACCTGTGCAGCTGCCGATGCACTTGACAGTCATCTTCCTGATGTCGCTGACAGAATTGATGTGTAGGTAGTCAATGCTTGACAGGTTTACATTCGTTGGACAATACTTTACCTGCAGCAAGCATTGGGGTTACACAAAACGATCCTTTATTTTTTTTCAATTAATGCGAGATTTTTGCTAGGAGACACAACTCCATAGGAAGTAAGTTGAACCTACCTGTACTTTGACAGAATCCATTGGGGGTACAATAGTTCTGGTTGTGGGACAAGAGAAGACAACATCTACTGCAGACAGGCTTGCTAAATGTTCTATTGTACATTTGGCTTCCACCTATACATGTATTACATAATACATTGCATAATACATTACATATTATAACATTGTTAGCCATTTAATTTTAATTGAAGTAGCATCAGAAGTACTTACCTGAGCCATGTTAAATATCTCTACAGTTTTTGTCACACTTGTTCCAATTGGTGTTTGTCCAAAGTCAAGCGTAGCCTCAGTGTAACGCTCATGAGGTTTGCCTGCACTAGCAATGAGTAGCTGTGGATATTTGCCTGCAATAGCAATATCAAGGCTAATGTTTAGTATAGCTAGCTAGTACAACATTCAATAATACAGTGTGAAGTAGTACCGCACTACCCACCAGTTCCATGTAAGACTGTAGTTGATATTGTGTCCAAGTTGGTACCGTGCAGGCATTTGGCTTGACATGCATACACCAACGCAGCCTTGAAATGAAGAAGAGCAGTTTTGATAAAATCTCGCACAAGACTTTTTAGTGTATGATTGAAATTTCTTAACGTTTAATACAAATAGCGAAAGATTCTCGTAGAGTATCTTATAAAATCAAACGTAGGAAATCAAAATAAAGTTGATGAAATGAGTATACTCACGGCAGGTCTAAAATAGACTGTGACTTTGGCACTGCTGTGGGCCGGTAGAACTCCACTAGAAGGTTCAATGGTAAATGGTTCCTGGACATCCCACTGGTAAGGAGTCACTAGCTCACTATATAACATTATATAACACTGGTGATATGTTATGTAACATATGATATAACACGGGTGATACGTTATGTAACATATACTATAACACCGATGATATGTTATATGACATATGATCTAGCAAAGGCGATATGTTATGTAACATTATAAAACACTGGTGATATGTTATGTAACATGATATACCACTGATGTTATGTAACATATGATATAACGCTGGTGATATGTTATGTAACATTATATAACACTGGCGATATGTTATGTAACAGCTCTAATATGCACAAACAGGATTGTACAATATACCTCTTGTTTTGTATGGTAAACGTCAGTTGAGTTTCATCCTTCACAGCACAAAGTTTGGCTGTCAGCTGTTCGGGTGTCTTTATATTGAATACTGGCAGCACTGCCTTTATAGGTATAGCAAATTCCCCTTCCTGCAGAATCAGGTATATGCAATTGTCTGCCCAATATTAGCCACAAAAATTGTTGTCAAAATACATAAACCAACTGACCTTGGATGCGAAATATATCTGATCTTCATAGATGTTTTTCTCTAGAGGTCTAAATGTGACAGGAAGTGAGTAACTAGTTCCCGCGCTAAGGGTGATCTGCTTAGGATACAGCGTTGAGAAGAATCTAGATGATGGTGAACTAAAGTAGAAACACAAACCATTTATCCATCTACATCCAGCCAAGACAAAGTGCAGACAACAACCAACTTAATCTGTACTTACTTATATGTAAGCTTCTGTGTCTTCACCATCACATTTTTGAGCACAATATGCTTTGTGTATTCTTTGCCCGGCTCCCATCCTTGATAGGTGACAACAGGGCTTGCCTCTATTCCGTGATAATTTACTTTGTTAGACTTGGTTTCTACGGCACACGGCATCTTGACATCGACCAATCAGATAGAGATGCATAATCTGTCTTAATTAAAAAGCACAATCAAGTATTCGATAAATGCATTTAAAAGGAATGTATTTCCAGTCTCTGAAAAAAGTATTACAACAAACAATACACAGACATGACTTGGCACCTGCACAAAATATTTGTGGGCAGATAATTTCTTGGCAAAAGATTTCTGTGCAAACTCGTTTCACCAGCTAGTGCTACAATGATCATTCAATAATACTTCTTTGCACCAAAACTTATGGTGGCTCAGAAAATTTCGCATACTAAATCATATGAATACTTTCCAAACCGTCTGAACGCTAAGGAATTGGTCGAGTTTTTGCAAACTTTTTGATTGCTTTGTGAAATCGTTCATACGCTTTGAAAATATGAACTGATTTGCTTTTCTGCTCAATTGCTAAAATATTTGTCATCTGCTTAGGACCGATTTTTCTCGCTATACACTGAACAGTTGAATTTTGATGAAATAAATTGAAAAACTATTCTTTATTTCACATTATTATTAAGAAAAACAACATACGAAAACTATTTGTTTTTAAAAATTAGTTGATCTTTTTTAATGGTGGTGTTGTAGATGCTGCTGATCTTGATGATTGAAACAAACTTAAATGACAGGAATGAACTGATAGGACTGCATTCATTTCTTTCGACGTTCGTTCCAATATCACTGATCATAATAATAATCATAATAATAATCATAATAAGAATAATAATCATAATAATAGTAATAGTATTAATAATAATACTACTCTACTCTACTGATGATTGATGATAAAAAAAGTGGTAGTAATTGTGTTGTGAAAAAGTAAATAAAAATCAAGTTGCTGATATGGAATTGTTTGATCCATGTTTCTGTCAAATATATGCTTTAGAGCAAACCATCGTAAATATCACTCGAACCCAATTACCAAGATAACAAGATTTCCTAATGCAATCATCCCTCTCATCATTCACTCACCTAAACGGCCATTACTGTAAATGATGGCGTCTGTTGCTAAGCGATACTCTCAAAACTGCTATTAGCCATTTTTGTTTCATACATTTTTATTCAAATGTAGTGTTTTTTTGCTATTAGCTCAACAAAATACCGAAACACATCGATATGATGATAAAAAAATAATACTACATTTAAAAAAATATTTTGTTATTTGCGGCTATGCTGTACATAGATACATAGTAATCGGTAGATGCATTGAAATATATATATATGTCAAAGAGGGTATCTTTGTATGTGTCTAAATATGTAGACGACTGTGACCCCAAAGAGGGTATGGGTACCCTCTTTGGTGACTCGTTTTAGTGTTGCGAGGACCCAACTATTCTCTTTGAATCCACAACACATCACTGCCGAAGAAAATAGAGACGATACGCCCGGTAATAATTAATCATTTAACCCCTCTCCAACTGTTCGATGGTTCAGTCATTATAATCAGTAGACAAAGGCTGCATCGGCTTTACTTTTTTTCGGCAAACTCTTGAAGCCCCTCTTGTACGACCTCAAATTTTTTTTCGCGGGCTGCACGTGTTACCAATAATGTTAAAGCTGAGATGAGTACCCTTTGTCGGCCCCGTAAACTACTACTTGCTATTTTAGGAGACTCGGGTGATATAAGAAATTTTGCGTGACTCGCCTTTTGCAAGCACAAACTTTGGAAACACGCGGTTGCTGCTTCTCAGATAGTCATCTGATTGGAATAAAAAAGGTCAGTATCAACAGCCCAGAGGGCTTACTTTCTGCTATTTTCTTGGTGGGGTGATGCCCAAATTATTTTTGAGCCAGCATGTGAAGACAAGTCTGTCAAATCACGACTTTAGATAGTAGTCACAGTGTCAGTCACTCAGCGCAGTGAACATTTTTTTTAGATTTATTTTTCATAATCAAAATTGGTGGCAACTTGTCTAATAGAAGCAGATACGTTCATTGGTGCTAAAAATAGTTAGCTCAAGTTTGATCAACATACTAAAAAATAGATTTAAAAAAAAAAAGAATGATGCCTTGAAAATCACACTGTTTGCGGTGGGACCCTAGCACGGGCCCCTGGGGATTTTTGCAAGCATGTTCTTCCAACGGCCCACTATCATATATACTATAATAAAATTTTATTATAGTATATATGATAGTGGGCCGTTGGAAGAACATGCTTGCAAAAATCCCCAGGGGCCCGTGGACCCTAGGCAGGCGGATCCCCCAGGCGTATCTACTAGTGCAAACATTATACGGGCATGTATATATAATATAATATTGTTTGCGTGTATATATATGCGTACATCGAAACTATTAATTAACCATTATCATGACGATTGTAATTTGCTACCAATGATGATGATGATAACAATAATAATCAACAATTGCAATTGTTTCTATATTCAATAATAATTAATTTAAATACACAACAACAACAACTAGAAAGATGATAATAATAATTACTCTCAACCGATTAGTATTTATTATTATAATGTGTTATTATTAATTAATTTAAATATTATTAATTATTTTTTCTAATAATATTAAATTAATTATTATTAGAAATGTGGAAACAGATTTATTTTCAATCATTATTATTGAGAAATTGCAAAAATAAGTATGTTTTTTCAAAGTCACACTGATAGCAAAATTGAACTTTTCAGCGTTGAAATTATAACATTTAGACAAATATATTATTTATTATTACTTTAGTAATTCTGTCTCAATTGATAATTTTTATTAACGTAAAACCTTATCAATGTTCAGTTCCACCCGCAATATCAGCGTATTACGGTCGGTGTAAATTTTTTTTTTTACTCTTTTTCAGAAAAAAATTATTTTTAACAAATAGGTTTCACCAATTATTCAAAGTAATACACCACTAGATAGCTAACATGCATACATATGAATAAAAATTAACAAACTGTCAAAATACCATTCTGAGTGCTGACAGATTTCAGTTGAAGTATATGAAGTTTGAGCACATGTTAATACAGAGATGGGTATGAGAGGAAGAATTCAGCTGAATCGTGTGCTGTAAATGATTGGCTATCTGATGAATTTTAAACTTTGGCGGTAGTAACCTGGGTTCCAGAGATATAAAAACAAATGTTTATAACAACCGGATACGACGGTATCTTATACTGATGTTTTCATAGGGTCACGTGGTACCAAATTCAACTCGTTGTAGGGTCATTGTCCATGAAATTTAGGATGATTTTTCACATGTGCTGCGCTCAAGATATCTGGCTGACAACCGTAGGATAGTAAGCTAATGGTCTGGCTATGGATCAGGCACTCCAAGTCAGTAGCGCCTGTTGGGCATAATCACACTGAGTTTGGCTACTGCATAGCCGTACCTAATGCCTGACCTCTCTTATCAACAAGCCACTTGCTGCCTGACACCTCTGCCGTACTTGTGTATATATTCAATATGCCATGCTAGAGAATTTCTTCAAGTCATTTGTAGTCTTCTCTCTTCTGGCTGAGCTCTTCCTACTACACCGGCTGGGGAAGAGTTGCCGCCAACTTTTATACATTTGAGTGCCGCGGTTACTTAAAGGTGTAACAACATTTCTATAACTCCCGGTACCAGACTATTATATGTCATTAAAATTGCTTCCTGCAGCATGGTCACTGCATTTGCTTCATGTGGATCAGAAGTTTTAATTTTTGCCAAATTAAGATTATGCCCGAGTTTAATCTTACGGAATCTGAACTACTTACTCTCACCAATCATTCTTTTGCACAATCACCATGTGGAACAGAGAAATTTGCTGTCAAATACTGAGAGAGCTGGTGAATTTTGACGCTGGTTGTGAGCGACACAAAAAATGTTCTAAAAAATGCCATCTTTAAGAATGATTCTTATCAGAAATTCTTTGCTTAATTTTTTTCCTGCTTCATTTCCTGTTTTTTTTTATGAAATACACCAATCGTG
This sequence comes from Cryptosula pallasiana, assembly GCA_945261195.1. Lineage (NCBI taxonomy): Eukaryota > Metazoa > Bryozoa > Gymnolaemata > Cheilostomatida > Cryptosulidae > Cryptosula > Cryptosula pallasiana. Next base: position 37,596,566 of record OX183133.1, read on the forward strand.
TGGTGGCAATTTGTATTTATTTGGTTTGAGTAATGTCTTTGTTCCCACCGGAGACAATGATTTGGAGACAAATGGTAATGTGCGTACCTTATCTATCCGCCATCTTATCATCACCAAGCATTGATCTACTACCTTGTTCGCTATCTTTCGTGTTTACTCCAAGTCAAGTGTGCTAGTTTGTATCTTTATTGGATGCATCGATGTACATTTTATTGTAGAGGCCGCAAAAAATGACTAACCTCACAGTTTGGACCCTAAAAATTTGTCTCCTACTGTCCTTCTGTGCTGCCTATCCAAGCCCACAGCCAGTTATTGGTGTTGTCATTCAAAAAGCTGATTTTCACAATTGCAAAGGTGAGTAAACATTTATTAGACTATTATACCTATTATTATTTTATTTCCTTGCACTTGTGTATCACAATTTTGTGATGGCTCAAAACGTTTTGTGTTCAAAAGTGTCTGAACGCTTTCCAAACCTTAGTGAAGTAATCAAAGTGTGGTCAGCCATTTCCAGCACTATTTTATATAAGGACAACTCCCCTGCAGCCAAATTTTACGAAAGCTATAAGTCATCATTGGCTGAAAGAGTTTTTATCCATGTATTCAATATTTGTTGCATAAAATGAAATTTTTTTTGCAGTAACACCTGTGTGAACATCTTTTGTTTCAATTTAGCACAAATATTTATTTTATTAAGCTGAATTTTACAGCAAAACTTTGTTTAAAGCTTTTAATCGTCTTTGGAGCCAGGAATAAACAAGGAGTCATCTCCCGTTCGAAAAGATACTACATTGAGCAGTACCGGACATTGAGATGTTTGCCAATACATTTACTAAAGATCACGTGCCCTACACTGCAAAAATGTTCACATTCAGGCCAGCTTATGTGATCTTTTGTAATTGTATACAGGGCGCACAGTCGCGTTAGTTACTATATATTTGGCAGACCCCAAAAAATATCGAAGTGCCACTAGGTTTTGTAGCAAAAACGAAGTCAACGATTATATATCAATGTTTATATAGTCGTTGACGAAGTAATAATAATAAACTGAGTGAAATAATTTGACAGCTACTGGTAGCTAATGTTTATTCTTTGAAACCGGTGTTTGTTGTTAGTGTGTTGCTGATGATGTGAATCAGCAATGCATGATATGAAAAAAATAACTAACTAATCTGCTTTGTTATTTATTTTAGCTACTATTTATTATTATTTTTCTCTTTTCATGAACAGCTGACTAAATAAAGAAAACCCGTAATAGGCTACTCTGAAGTGAAGTATGAATAATCTCAAACAAAGAGTACGCTCATTTTGAAAAAAATGGTCGATTTCATTGGTACTTGTGAAAAATAATTATTTTTAATAATATTTCTGTTATTATTATTTAAACTATTTCGAGATTATAATTCTATGATCAACTTTTGAATATTATTAATATTTATGTTTATGAGTTATTAAGTAATTAAAGTTTCATATGAAAGTTGAATGTACAAGAAAAATAGTGTAATATTCATATTTTTTATAATACAGATTGTAATAAAAGCACTATATTTCGGCCCTTATTACTTTGTTTCAAATTGGATGTTTTTGTTTGAAATTCCCAGAGAACTAGAAGACACTTCGAGTTTTCAGATGGTTGGTTGTTTAAAGCTTTAGCTTGTAAATTTGCTGCGTTATGAGCTGTTGAAAATGAGTCTTTTTTCTATAAGTTATAGTGTAATCACTCATGCATTTGGCTCCAAAGGGTCACGTGACAAAGGCAGTAGGCCACACTTTGATTACTTCACTTGGTTCAAAACCATCTGGACTCTTTTGAGAAAATCCAAGTTTTTGCTAACCATTTGAATGCTTTTTGAAATCCTCCATACGCTTGAAAACTTCAAGCTTATTTGCCAGTCCGCTTTATTTATAATATCTTTTTAGTCCACTTATATCTGATATCTCTGTTACATCACACTTCGTATTTTTATAAAAGTAAATGAAAAAAAATTGTTTTTATTGTTTATTCTATATTATTACTAATGATACATAAAAAGAATTTTTATTTTTCAAACCATTAATTTTGGGGGCTACATTAAACAATCATAGTTGAATGATTTGCCCAAGTCTGTTGAACTACTCCTGTGTTAGATTTTTGCATTAAGGTTATAAAGAAAATGAAGAATTTCGTTTTTGGTTCAAAGGCCATGTCCTTCAAAAACCTTTCAAAATTTTTCCGAATAGTTCAGATCATTTTAAAACAGTTCAGGCTAAAGTAATTTTCAAACTGTTATACAGAAAATACAGTTTTACTACATGAAATTGCCCAACTAGCAAGGCCACTTTTATTTTTATTTTCAGTACGAAGCCCATTTTGAGATACAGTTCACCCGGCTATGTACCACATTTACCCAATTATTTTCAATGTAAAAGACACTTTTCAAATCGTCTAGACTGTTTCAAAATTGTTCTTACGCTTTTGAAAATGAAAGATTCTAGCGTGGCAATCCAGCACATACAATTGTGATGCTAATTGTTTTGGGATATGTAGTTATAGCTTCATGCGTACATGTGCTGTCATTAGCAGAGATGCTTTAGATATTCTTATGAACCTGACTATTTGCAGTTTATTACCTACAGAAATCTTGTCAAAATTTGACAGCAGTTTTAGTATTTGGTGAGGTCTGATCCGGCATCATCCATAGGCACTTACCTGTGTGACTTACCTGTGTGATGTTTAGGCATACATGCCTTCTACAAACTGGCAAATGCAATGTAATCGATCAAACTCAACAAATTGAAGATACTACTTTTTTAATTATTTTAATCTAATTTTTAAAAGTGTAAATTTTTGTAAAGACAAAGTTTTATAGATGTAAAATCGAACTACATTAATTCTTGATTTTATCGATATGTTACTGTTAAGTATGTATCGATTACTAATATTTATTTATTTTGATATAGAACAGTATGTGTTTGGAGCGTACAAGTCTTTTGTGGAACAGGGTGGGGCTGCGACCGTACCAGTGTTTGTGAATCAATCTGATGAATATTACAACCAGCTGATACCAAGGCTAAATGGTGTGCTATTTCCTGGTGGCTCTATCAGTAATGTGGTCAAATCTCACTTCGGCAAGGCAGCAGTTAAGATAAAAGAGTAAGTAAGACACATTTCTTCACGGAAGTATATGGCTAATTATATGAGCACACAACTCCCTGTGTACCTCTGTGATATTATGATAAGGTGACATTGCTGCTGTTTTAGTCTGGCAATGGCCATGAACGATAAGGGGGTACACTACCCACTGTGGGGTACCTGTCAGGGCTTTGAGGACATGGCTACTTGGCCCACTAACTCTGATGAAGTGCTCTCTAAATGTGAAGGATTAGATGGTGTATCACTGCCTGTCAACTTCACAGGCGCTGCCGACAGCAGTAAATTGTATGGAAGAATGTCAGCAGAGTTGCGTAATGTGATGAGCAAGGAGAATGTTACAGCTAACAACCATGACCAATGTCTGACCACACATACCTTTAACTCTACGCCTCAGATAAACCAGTTCTTCGATGTCTTGTCCACCAACCTCGACAAGAATGGTTTAGAGTTTGTGTCATCTATGGAAGTGAAGAAGTATCCATTCTATGGCGTCCAGTTTCACCCAGAGAAAAATAACTTTTGGATGGAAGTGGGGAGCACGTATACTCATACATTCGACGGTAACCTGGTATCACAGTATTTGGCCAACTTCTTAGTCTCTCAGGCTAAACTTAACCAAAACTCATTTAGTTCTGTAGAGGAAGAAAGCAGATTTATCCTAAACCAACACTGCACCATATTCTATCCTCGTGATTTTATAGAGATTTATTGTTTGAAGGAGGAAGACATTCCACCATTCGATAAGTAGCTTTATGCAATGTAGTGCTTGTGCATTCCAAAGTCTATGATTCCAAAATTTTATAGTTGATGGCTTTTGTAAACTATATTTATAAGAAGTGATTGTGATTGTTTTTTATGTAATTTTACATTGTTGCTTTATAACAGCTCAGCTAATATGTTTGCTCACCCCCCCCCCCCCCCCACGCTCACTGACTAATTCTATTGACTTTTTCACAAGCCAATCAAATTTGTAACTTTTTTATTAGATGATTGTTTTATTTTATAAATTTCGTTACAAATAAGTCAAGATGTAAAGTTTTCTTTGAATTCTATTGGCTTACGTTCTGGTCAACTTTGTGAGATTGACTTGGCTGGCATGTATAAATATTGTCTAAATTTTCTTCCAATACCTGATTTTACGCCAATTGCTGACAATAAAACATCTATATCTCATAATAACAGATAAATATTCTCAATAACAGAATCTTTTGAGTCTACTAGCAATACTGGGTTAGTTTGCGATTAGATGACTTACATGTATAAGTCATCTTTGGGTATGATGTATGGCATGCCACTTTGCTCAGTGGAAGTGAGTGTGTGCTTAGCTGTTATTTTAGCCACAAGCTGAAGAGAACCACAAAGTTTTCATAATAGCTATATCTGTCTGTCCGAGACATTGGGTATAAACCACTAGTTATGTATGTGTTGTGCCTGGCGATAGGTAATCTATTGCAAACCTCTTGAATGCATTTGGTTTAACCCCTGGCTATTTTATTTGTAGCAAACTAGATAAATAGCTCGGTTGGACATGACATGTGGTTAAATCAGTAGCGTGGCCAGCAGGTGAACATGTAGAACTAACTATCTATTTAATTATGTGTTGAAATATGTGGTGTGGAGAGTGCCTTTTTTGCGATTGCCTTTCTTTCAACTCGGCTATTTCTTGTACCCCCTAACTAAATAACTTGAATTTTGTCACTATCAAGTAAAGTACTTTCATGATAGATATACAGGTTTTACTGAATGACTCTAAGTGATCACTTCACTGAGAAATGACCGAGTTTCTATTTCTGTACAATCGTTTCATTATTGAAGCTAGTTTTGTTTAGTGGCCCTGTTAGGGTTATTAGTTTTGTTGTTAAGCCAGTAATCAGTTGTCATAATTGAATCTTTTTATTTTGTATCTGTAACCGACAAAGAAAAAACTGATGTTGTTTGTTTGTGGTGTAATAAGTTATAGCACCAGTGCTACATATGAACGAAGCAATGTAGTCTGTGATACTATTTGTAATGAATTATCGTTGCAATATTAATTTGGAACTTGTGTGTTCTTTCTTTGCACGTTTGAGATAGATCAACGAATGACCCTTTTGCCTGCTCAGGAGTTGTCACACCTTGAATTATCAAAAGCCTCTTGCCTGCGGCTTTTGATTGTTCAAGGTGTGACAACTCCTGAGCAAGCAAAAGGGTCATTCGTTGATCTACGTTTGAGATGTGACGTTATGCGCGCTACATGTTGAAACTACTCAAGTTTTCACATTTCTTACACAATTTCATCATACAATGGATCATCATGATCATCTACCATACTTAGATAGACTAGCTAGTATTACCGCTGTCATCATTTTCTTATCATTATTTTTTTTTTATTTCTCTCTATTACCGAGTTATGACTCCACAACTCAGTTTTATAGAATAGAGTAACATTCCATTCTTCATAGTTTTTTTTACTACCACTTGTTGTGACTTGTCTTGAATTGAAGTTGATTCAACAACATAATAATAATAATAATATATATGATAATAATTAATTAATAATAATAATAATAAGACGATAATAATTATAATAATAAATAATAATAATTAATAATGATTAGAAGAATAAATAAATTATTATAATTGTAATAATCATTATAATAATAATCATTATTATGATAATTATTATTATTATATAATTATTTTAATAATAATTTATTATTATATTATTATATTATTGTATAATTATAATTCCACTTGGGTGTGCCCTGTCCTCTGGCACCTCCAGCTCTTCAAAATTCTCCATGACTGTATGGTAGGAGTGCTGAATGCCTGAGTGGTCTTCAGGGTGGCCACCTGCCGTGCCAACTTACTCAATGCTTTTGTCAGAATACCCAAGTAGGCCTCCACTCCAAGGGTGGTCGGCTGGGCCTTCACTTGTTGGCATTCATGTTCGTCTTCCGCTTCCATGTTCTTGACCTTGAGGCCTGCCACATAGCTGGGCTCTATCTGCAGGTACTCGCTGCCTGCTCTGACTGCCGGCTCCACTGAGGTTGGCTGGTTAGCTTATAGGTGCCTATCAAGGTGGGCATTCCGCAACGAGTTCTGGAAGTACTCTGTGGTATACTCCTGCTGTTGAAATTGTGGAAAGTTCTCATAAGCGGCCTCCACAAAAGTTTTTACTGACACAGCATGCTCTCGAAGGGAGTGCTTGGGATCCTTACAGTATCCCACTTGTCTGGCCCTGGCCTTTTGCAGTGAGTCCAAAACTCACCCTTAGTAAGCCCATTATGGCCCAGTGTTAGCCCTTCGTCCGCACTGCTGGGGTTCGCCCTTTAGTGATAGTCACAAATTTATCACTGCGATGACCATGGCTACCATAGTGGCAGACAGCTGTCACACAAAAATTCTTCACATTGGTGGCAGCAGTGGGATCTTCAAATCCCTCAAACAAGCCCTCAAGCATACAGAAGACTGAGATGAGACAGACCACGGCCCTGTTGTTTGCCATGGATAATAATCAAATGAGAACAGTAAAGAATTTTTATTGTTACCGCAATTATTAATGACTCAGTGTTTGTCTTAGTTCTTTGCTGGATCCAGTCCTACACCTGGGTCCTGAGGGGAGTGCAGGTGCATGCTACCTCAAACAGGTGGTTGCCAGTGCCACCCAGAATCTGCACAGTATCGTGCTAAAAGTTTGCAGTGATAACTCAGCGTGTCGCTTATTATGGTAGCAAACCCATGCTTGACCTCATGAGGTCTGACCTACACTCGAAGTTGATGGTTTACAATCTGACACCAAGCATCAGACTCCTTGAATCAGCAGCAGAAAATTAGTATGCTTGGATCAAGTCCGACTGCTGGTCGCCTGAGCCTAATGTCGAATCATCCTGTCAGCCCCACTATTGTACTCAGCTTATTTTACTTGCATAGTTTAGGAAATAGTTAGTCTTTTGCCACAGAAATATTTGGTTATCCAAGGATAGAGAAAGCTGTTAAAGACTAGTTCTTCAAAGCTTTTATTGCTTTTTACTTTTAGCTGCACTTCTGCTACTAATTCGACTAGGAGAGAGGTGCAACCTATTTATATACACAAAAAACTGGGTGATTAAGTATCATAATCATGTCACATTTCACTATAAATGGCATTTTGAATTGTAATAAAATACGAGATAGGCATTTGCATATAAATATTATAATACATCAAAGATGTATATACGTGTACATCTTCCAACCATTGCCGTTGCAAACCATTTAAAAAAATTATAAAAATGTGTGGTAGTACTACTCAGCAACTCAACTGACGGTCACAGAAAGATTCTAGCAAATGCCAATATTGGAATTGTGTGACTCGTTTCCTGCTCTGTATTTATCTACAGTATACAGGGGTATATATCCGGTGATTACTTACTACAGTTCTGTACACCCACAGAACCTGTTTGCACATCTGATGATTGACTATCAAACCTCGTCTGTACAATGATGGTGTATAGGAATGAACATGGACAGAGGCTAACGCAGACCTAAAATTAGTGCACATATCCCTAAAAACAAACACTGGCATAGGTTGAACAAATTTTTACAATGTGGTAAAGAGCAACATTTCAACAATTGTTTGAGAGAGTGTTGTTGCTTATTCCAGGCAACATATAACATCACATTATAACGTTCATTCCAAGAGTTTTGACAGTGTGTCACTGGGAATAAATTACATTTTTTGGAACTTAATCTTCTTACTCCTTGGTAGACATTTCTTTGCGGTTTGTCAATGCTCCATTCTAGGATATATCAATGTTCATTTTTGTAGATATCATCTTTGTCTATGCTTGCTTCAGTTCATTTCATATATTGTAGCTTGGAACATATTTTAAAGTGTCTAAAAGCTTTTCAAGCCATTTGAACACTTTTGAAAATGTCGAAGCCTTTGAAAATCATCTGATCGCTTTGTGATATAGTTGATAAGTTTAAAAACCAAAGCTGATTTGCTGATCATATAATTCTAACAAAATATATGTTTTATCATTTTCAAAACAAAAAATTAAATCAAGTCATATATTTGTAAAATTTTATTATTTCAACTTTAAGAACAATAGCTCTTTAAGGTGAGGTTTTTTTACATTTGTTGAGGAAGGGCCATGTTTTATTATTATTTTATTTCACAGCCTTTAGTCGGTTTTGTTGTGCATCGAATATTATTTTATATCTACTTGGCACCAAATACACCTGGCTCACTCAAATGTAGTAGTACCTCATTAGTAGAGCATCACCTCTGGAACAAGTCTGACTAATTTTTTTTGTTTGAATTGTCTCTAATAAAATGATTGAACAAATTTTTTTTCACACAATAACAAATTGATTATTGTTGAAAAAAATTCTGAATTTTATTACATTTGGTGTTTGTTGTGGTTTGTAAGGCTGTTGGCGGCAGTTTTAGTGCTATTTGTTACCAACGTAATGCCATGATGGATGCAACAAAAACATGGATTATTTTGTTTTAGTGTAGCGCTGCAAGATGAGTGCAAAAACCCCCAAACATGCAATCAGACTGATAAATAAATGTTTATGGAAGACTGGAGCTGAAGACCTCTATAGGTCTTCTTTAAAAGATGCACGACGAGCTGGCAATTCTATATTTACTTTATCCACTACTAGCTCTTCTCATAATCGCGGTCATAACTACTCCAATGAATCTCGTTCTATCAGCAGGTATTGTGCTCTATAACGTGTGAATGCATCGATAACTTTTATTTAGCTATTATATTTAATGTACCTATGGCTGAAGAAATGTTATTTGACGAAGCGCAGGACTTTTCCATTTCAAAGATGACATATGCCCGCTATTGGTGAAGGCCAGTGCATAGCCAGCAGTTTATATTTTGTGTTGATAGCCTGAGATGATTTTGAGATGCTTCATTTGTACCAGAATACTTCCATTTACAGCATTTAAAATGCAGCAAACTCACCTTTATTAGTAGAAGTTAATCTTGAGTAATCAATTATTGGTCTATTGTAGGAAAAAATCTCCTGCTAATCCAATGCTGAATGGGGTGTCTATGCTGCAATGGTTCTTTGATGAGGTACGATAAATATACATAGACATATATGTCACAGTTTGTTGTATTGTATGTTAGTACACAGTAGTTAGTTGTACATCTACTATGTATTAGTACACAGTAGTTAGTTGTACATCTACTATGTATTAGTACATGGTAGTTAGTTGTATGTATACTATATATCAGTACAAAGTAGTTAGTTGTATGTATACTATATATTAGTACATGGTAGTTAGTTGTATGTATACTATATATTAGTACAAAGTAGTTAGTTGTATGTATACTATATATAAGTACATAGTAGTTAGTTGTATGTATACTTTATATTAGTACACAATAGTTAGTTGTATGTATACTTTATATTAGTACATAGTAGTTAGTTGTATGTATACTATATATTAGTACATAGTGGTTAGTTGTATGTATACTATATATTAGTACATGGTAGTTAGTTGTATGTATACTATATATTAGTACATAGTAGTTAGTTGTATGTATACTATATATTAGTACATAGTAGTTAGTTGTATGTATACTATATATTAGTACATAGTAGTTAGTTGTATGTATACTTTATATTAGTACATAGTAGTTAGTTGTATGTATACTTTATATTAGTACACAATAGTTAGTTGTATGTATACTATATATTAGTACATAGTAGTTAGTTGTATGTATACTATATATTAGTACATAGTAGTTAGTTGTATGTATAGTTTATATTAGTACATAGTAGTTAGTTGTATGTATAGTTTATATTACTACATAGTAGTTAGTTGTATGTATACTTTATATTAGTACATGGTAGTTAGTTGTATGTATACTATATATTAGTACATGGTAGTTAGTTGTATGTATACTATATATTAGTACACAGTAGTTAGTTGTATGTATACTATATATTAGTACACAGTAGTTAGTTGTATGTATACTATATATTAGTACATAGTAGTTAGTTGTATGTATACTATATATTAGTACATAGTAGTTAGTTGTATGTATACTATATATTAGTACATAGTAGTTAGTTGTATGTATACTTTATATTAGTACATAGTAGTTAGTTGTATGTATACTTTATATTAGTACACAATAGTTAGTTGTATGTATACTATATATTAGTACATAGTAGTTAGTTGTATGTATACTATATATTAGTACATAGTAGTTAGTTGTATGTATAGTTTATATTAGTACATAGTAGTTAGTTGTATGTATAGTTTATATTACTACATAGTAGTTAGTTGTATGTATAGTTTATATTAGTACATAGTAGTCAGTTGTATGTATACTATATATTAGTACATAGTGGTTAGTTGTATGTATACTATATATTAGTACATAGTAGTTAGTTGTATGTATACTATATATTAGTACATAGTAGTTAGTTGTATGTATACTATATATTAGTACACAGTAGTTAGTTGTATGTATACTATATATTAGTACATAGTAGTTAGTTGTATGTATACTATATATTAGTACATAGTGGTTAGTTGTATGTATACTATATATTAGTACATAGTAGTTAGTTGTATGTATACTATATATTAGTACATAGTAGTTAGTTGTATGTATACTATATATTAGTACATAGTAGTTAGTTGTATTGATATAAAGCACGCACACAAAGCATGTCGGTAATTTATGCTAACACTGTCACTGACCTAAGTCTCAATCCCCAGGTCTTATCTGGCACAATATTATTGGTTTGTAACCGATTATGGTGGTCGACGTCCTAGTAGCTTTTGCTGTCTTGTTTTTGTATACTACCTTGTAGCCAGTTGGCTATATACTTGTAGATGAATGTAGCTATAACATATAATATGTATGTTATACTATATATGTACTTACTACTATTTGTTATATTGTATATGTACTTACTACTATATGTTATATTGTATGTGTACTTACAACTATATGTTATATTGTATATGTATATGTACTTACTACTATATGTTATACTGTATATGTACTTACTACTATTTGTTATATTGTGTGTGTACTTACTAGTATATGTTATATTGTACATGTATATGTACTTACTACTATATGTTATACTGTATATGTACTTACTACTATTTGTTATATTGTGTGTGTACTTACTAGTATATGTTATATTGTACATGTATATGTACTTACTACTATGTTATATTGTACATGTATATGTACTTACTACTATATGTTATACTGTATATGTACTTACAACTATATGTTACACTGTGCATGTACTTACTATTATATGTACTTGTGTTATTTACAGGTGAGACCAGATGAAAGGGAAGTTAGGTACTGGATGAAGTATTTCAGTCAGGCTACAGACCCTAGTAAACCCTTTGCTGTCATACAACTCAGTGAAGATGTATTCAAACAGGAGGAGAAAGAGCAAGTAAGTCATATACCTGTGTGTATAAATCTTTATATACAGGTGTACAAAATATATATATCCACATGTATGTACAGATATAAAGTCACAAACATACACACATATATAACATGTATATATATCCACATGTATGTACAGAGATATAGTCACAAACATACACACATATATAACATGTATATATATCCACATGTATGTACAGAGATATAGTCACAAACATACACACATATATAACATGTATATATATCCACATGTATGTACAGATATAAAGTCACAAACATACACACATATATAACATGTATATATATCCACATGTATGTACAGAGATATAGTCACAAACATACACACATATATAACATGTATATATATCCACATGTATATACAGAGATATAAAGTCACAAACATACACAGATATATAATATGTATATATGCACAGAAAGCTAAAGTGAAGGGAGACGTAAAAAGAACAATTCTAGAGACACTCTCACTGAGCATGTACTTTCTGCAGGAGAACAAAATGAATGTTATATTGTTAGTTGGCAGCGATAGTTCTCCTTCTCAGTCTGTAGCTGACATGCAGGTGTGTACTTATAGTATAGGATATTTCAACCCTTTGAAACACTTGTCACTAATTGCAGAAGTTGAGCAGTCAACTGCAGACTTAGTGCAGACAGGTTTTGTCAATGTGTTATACAGGCAGCTAGGGACCAGATGTGTAAGAATATGCGTACGTTAGTAGATAAATTAGAAGAAAATGGAACGCATTCTACCCCCATATTTGATGGAGGACACGTATTTAATACTGACAAAGACTTTCGGTAGGGTTTGTTTAGCTATAGTACCCTTGGTTAATGCCTGAGTTCTTTTCTACTGCCTGTTTTAACCGGGGAGGGGTTATATATGTAAAATTTTCCTCACTTTTGATATATTGCGCAACTTATCATATATTGAGATGATGTTTTGTTACGGTTATACTCACATGGCTGTTTTGGTTATAGAATAGAATCACTGAACATTCAACAGCTAGATTGGTTGATACGCCACACCAACATCCCCATAATTGGTTGTGTTGGGGAGAGTAAGGATGGAAGGCTAGGTATGGTACAACTAGATGAAAGTACTCTATCACTCTCTGCCTATACCAAACCACTCAAGGTTTTATTATTGAATGCAACGGGTGGTATAACAGATGATACAGGTCAGGTGAGTGATCACACTACATGGGCTTATATGTACTCTAACAAACAAGAGTTGTCATCTCATTGTAAATAAAAACAACTCCCATCTAATGATATCGTGTAAGCTGAAGTTTGTGTAAATTAAATAAAATGTTAGTTTTTGTTTCTATTTAATTTTCTGTTCGGTTCAGGAATATTATGTGTACCAACTGTGCCTCTATTTTTTACAGAGAGTGACTACTGTATTTCTACCCAAGGAGTCTGAGTTAGAAAGATTCAAGGACCAACCTTGGTGCAACTCCCATGTGCAATACAGGGTGAGATATCATTGTGGAACCAACCGATTTGTCTTGTTTTTTTACTTCGAAATGAGTAATTTTGTGTGGGTGCAAAAGTGCATAAAAATTTTGTTGAAGGACGGCGTTTTTTTTGCTAATTTTTGATATGGAAGAAAGTCCTAGATCTGTACCATAGATGGATAGGGTCCTCCAGTTTGTTACTTATTTGTGTCTAGCTGTTGAACTTTTGTCTAGTTGTTAGCTGAAAGAGTTGTACTAAATGTTACAATATCACAGAGTGTCTCATTTGTGCTACAGTTTAGTAAAGTGTGGGAGATGCTGAAGGTTTTGCCTAAGCAGAGTTCATATGTAATCACCTCTGCCAGAGATGTCTTGACTGAGTTACTTACCCAGAGAGGTAAGCCTCTGTCTGTACCAAAGCAATACACAGTTTGTTTGTAGGCTACTTGTGTATTATACTTCGTGCTAGTAACATACGGTGTACTGAACCAACATTCAAGTGATGTAAACTACAGCTTGGCTGTCATTGTGAAAACACGCCTACACCAAAGTGGCAGTGGTTGCCTTCATTCTCTCGTATGTGATTGTTGACATTGTAGGGGTAGGTACCATGTTTAAAAGAGTCGTACCAGTAAAGAAATACAAATCTCTTAGGGACTCAGTCAAAGTTGGACAATCTAGTAAGAAACAGTTGTTGGAAGTTTTACCTGGTCTACTTGAAAGGTTCGTTGGCTTGGCATGCACTCTTTTATACTTGTTCACACTAAGATTATCGACAATGCGATTATCGGGTAGAGTCGGGAGTTGCTCTCCCTATTATTTTCAAGAGTTTACACTTCCTGTTTTATGCCCAATATCGCATGGCCTTGGCCGTTGTCAACACAGCACATTTCACTGATAATATACAGATCATATTGTTATCAATAGTTTATTATCTTATACTACCAGAGCTTTTGGTGGATTATAGCGAATTTCACTCATCAGTAGTAATAAATAAATTGCAAATAATAAATAATGATAATTATATTATTTTGTTATTGATGATAATAATTCTTTTCAATATAATTATTTGTTATTATAATCACGGAGCTTTTAGTTGTTGTTGTTGTATCGATAATAATTAGGATAAGCACTTTAATATTTTATGTATAAATTTGCTTGCGATTGATCAGTGAAATATTAAAAACAAAATTCTATATACAACAAAAAATATTCCAAAATCTAGTTAAAAAGCATTGTCAAGTAGCTGCAAATCTGTCAAAAAGTGTCAAATTGAAAAGCTGAGATGTGGGCGATGATTGGCTAGACAGTCTGATAATCGTACAGAGCTCCATCACTGCCCGATGAAAGAAAATTTGCCATCGGTTGCGAAGTCGTTAACATGTGCACTGTTCACAGGTGCGAGCAAATTTTAGGTTCCGCCCACTGAGACGATAATCGTATAGTGGGAATGCAGCTTGATGAAAATTTTTTTTGTGTGAAATGTGTAAATTTGAAGTTATTTAGAGCTACATTTCGGCTTGACTTCCTCCATAGAACAATGTATCTAGCAAACATCTTCTGCATATGTGTATTGTGTACCCAGACACTCTTGTATTGATTCAGTGCTTTCGGAAGGAGCACAAGCAAGTCGTACTGGAGTTCTCTCCCCACCGACTTGGATGCCGTGTACCTAACTGATGACCTCAAGTCATGCGCAATAGTCAGAGATCTTCCCATGCTGCCGGGAGTTGCGTATCTCGACAAGTTTGCTGTCAGCAAGGAGGAGAGAGGAAACTTTAATATAGAGATACTATGGCAGCAGTTAAAACATGACTACAAGAGTTTGTTCTGGAGGTCTCGACACGACAATCTCTTTAATAACTGGTTTGTATGAATGGACACATCAGATATATACTGTGTGTGCAGTAGGTATTGTATGCATGGACACATCAGATATATACTGTGTGTGCAGTAGGTATTGTATGAATGTACACATCAGATATATACTGTGTGTGCAGTAGGTATTGTATGAATGGACACATCAGATATATACTGTGTGTGCAGTAGGTATTGTATGAATGTATACATCAGATATATACTGTGTGTGCAGTAGGTATTGTATGAATGTACACATCAGATATATACTGTGTGTGCAGTAGGTATTGTATGAATGTACACATCAGATATATACTGTGTGTGCAGTAGGTATTGTATGAATGCACACATCAGATATATACTGTGTGTGCAGTGGGTATTGTATGAATGTACACATCAGATATATACTGTGTGTGCAGTAGGTATTGTATGAATGCACACATCAGATATATACTGTGTGTGCAGTAGGTATTGTATGAATGGACACATCAGATATATACTGTGTGTGCAGTGGGTATTGTATGAATGTATACATCAGATATATACTGTGTGTGCAGTGGGTATTGTATGAATGTATACATCAGATATATACTGTGTGTGCAGGTATTGTATGAATGTATACATCAGATATATACTGTGTGTGCAGTGGGTATTGTATGAATGTACACATCAGATATATACTGTGTGTGCAGGTATTGTATGAATGTATACATCAGATATATACTGTGTGTGCAGTAGGTATTGTATGAATGTATACATCAGATATATACTGTGTGTGCAGTGGGTATTGTATGATGTACACATCAGATATATACTGTGTGTGCAGTGGGTATTGTATGAATGTACACATCAGATATATACTGTGTGTGCAGTAGGTATTGTATGAATGTACACATCAGATATATACTGTGTGTGCAGTAGGTATTGTATGAATGTACACATCAGATATATACTGTGTGTGCAGGTATTGTATGAATGTACACATCAGATATATACTGTGTGTGCAGTGGGTATTGTATGAATGTATTCATCAGATATATACTGTGTGTGTTGTGGGTATTCAATACTTGTTTGAGCAGCCTCCTCAATGCTAACCGTATATCATAACTGATCTCATTTATAGATGTATAGGAAAGGTACGATACCAGGCCTATACACCTGGCCAGACAAAGCCAGTTGTTGCATCAGCATTTTTGTGTTTGTGTAGAGTAAAGCATATGTTTGTAGATTCAAAGTCACTTTATTACTGTATTGAGAATTAGTTAACATGTAAATGTAGTGGAGATTCACTCTATGTCTACTTATGCGCACTCATGTTACTCTCTCATTGATTGCTTGCAAAAGTGCTTCCTTATATATATATATAAGGTGTACAAAAAGCTGAACGCAAGCTAGAGTAGCAAAAGATAATAATAATAGAAGCTTAGCTTTATAATAGCCGGCTTGATCAAGTGTAGTTACTACTGGTCCATAACAAGTGTGGTGTTGGCCAGCATTTCTATAGTCTTTGAAGACAAACCAACCTAGTACTGTATTTTGTGTTCGAATTTTTTTTGATGGATTCAATGGTTTGAAATCTATTTCATAGTCAGTTTTTTTTGTGGTAAAAATAGCAAACTTGATACTTTTGAATATAACTATGCGCACACATATTTATGGAATTGGATTAACCCGAAATATTATATAAATTCATGGAATTCTGAATAGTGATGACTATAAATGTCAATTTTTTAGTTGTTCTCGTTTTGGTGAAAACAACTATGTAAAGGTACTGGTTGATGGCAACATTACAAACTAGGATTCTTGTTTCAGTCGGATTGCTTTTCTAAATGCTTGTAGACGTTTTATCTTCCCTTTTTCAAGATTTTACAAGCAACACCAATTTTTTCATTATAAAAAACTGGCTTGCAGGTTCGTATTGCCTGCTTAAATGGTATGAACTAGTTGATGGTTGTCCCCAACTATTTTAGGTACGAGGCTCGAAGTGATGGAGTGGTCAAGGTCGGATATTATCATATTTTCTGGTGAGTAGTAATTGTTTTGTTTTCTCAATCTTTTGTTTTGTCTTTGCTTTTACTGTAGTACCTATATGGCAACTTTAGTGACCTGGGAGGTACCTTTGTGGCAACTTTAGTTACCTGGGAGATACCTCTATGGCAACTCTAGTTACCTGGAAGGTACCTCTATGGCAACTCTAGTTACCTGGAAGGTACCTCTAGGGCAACTCTAGTTACCTGGAAGGTACCTCTAGGGCAACTCTGGTTACCTGGAAGGTACCTCTAGGGCAACTCTGGTTACCTGGGAGGTACCTTTAGGGCAACTCTGGTTACCTGGAAGGTACCTCTAGGGCAACTCTAGTTACCTGGGAGGTACCTTTAGGGCAAATCCATTTACTTGGGAGGTACCTCTAGGGCAACTCTAGTTACCTTGTCTTTCATGTTTTCTACCTACATTTCTTTCTACATAAGGGACCTCTTTATTGTATTTTTTCATCCTTGCAAAGAAGTATTTCTGCACATAGCATGTGTAACCTGCAGACTTAGCCTGTGTGGCCTGTAGAAAATAAAACACTAAATTTGTCTCTGAACTCGTTTGTATGTATCCAGTTTTTATATACATAAATATCTAGAAGTTATCTTCTCTCTCAATTTTGTTTCATGCACATTTATTTAGCTCTGCTGTATATTCTATTAGCCAAGAGATAATATTTCTTGCTTGCTGAACAATACGTATTGCTGGAGCTGCTTGATGCATATTTTGAAACATTTATTGTTATACAAAGTTCCATTAGTTTATGCTGCTGCAATGCATGCACAAAATGTGGGTTTGCACAGCTACCACTTTGCTGCAATGTCTCTATAATCTTGTCTCTCCGCTCTAGGTTTGGCCTGAGTTCTGCAGACATCAATGCTATAGTAACGCAGTGTGAGAACCTACCCGATTCATTTGAAGCTGAAACTCAGACCAAAAGTTGCTAAGTTATCTCTGCAATGAGATCTATGACAAGGTTCTATAGATTACATATTTGTTTTATTTTCTTCTCAATATTCTTTATTGAATCTCCATTCCATTTCACCGCCGTCGGATGCACTCCACCCTGCTCCAAGTCGACTCGCTAATAGTTTCTCTATGCAAATTGGTGCTATTTTTTGTTTTATGCCTGCTGTTTTGACTCTTTTTACAACTGGACGATAACTTGAAGCCCTTCACATTTATTCTGTTGTTTTACTTCTCACGGTATTCTGTGGAATTATTTGATTTGAAACCAATTTTCATTTTCACGTGATAAAACGTTTGCCAATAACATGTGTTACAACTTCCTGTTGACTTCACTAAAAAATACCCAGTTGTGCTTGCGGGCCAAACAAAGATTATCAGCTTTCAACACTTTCTGATGACTGTTAGCTGACAATAAGAAGACATTACACAAATAGTCTGTATATATTTGTCACAGTGATGAGAGAAAGCCATGTATGTACATGTACGTATGAGGCAATAAATAAGCCAATCACTCAATACCAATAGTATACAAGTGCTGTATATATATAACTCTGTCATAACAACTCATGAACTCAGTTCTTGTACTAGCTACACTTACTACAGAACCCAAAAATATAGTGATTGTGAGTGTACATTTCAAGAAACAGTAATATATGGCTTGTGGACAACATTCACAGCAAAATGCGATATGTAGTTGAGCGTCAAGTTCTTGCAAAGACAGTATCCTTGGTGTCAAACACAAAACTTTGATTTGTTCATCAACATCATTGCTATAGTGTAACGGAGGGCAGAGGAGATCAATGGTAGAGTTCAGTAACAATTGTGAATGATTTGCATTCTGTAGCCCTTGATCTAATGATTTGCAGTGAAAGAAAGAGTCAAGTCATGGAAAACTATGCAAACCATAAATATAATTCACACCTAGTTGATATACATACAAGAGATGAAATTGCCTAGAGTTTACACAAGTATATATTACAGTCAACCAAACGCCCTTCAGAATCCTTGCAGTCCATTATATGCTTTACTTTGGAAGTTTTCGTATTTAGCATCGAGAACAGCAGATATTGCTACAACAATACAACAGTAATCTTAACGTAAAACAACACAAGATCAGGCCCATTGGCATATGCAGTAAGTGTAGTTGGTAACTAGTATTTTGTCTGAATAATTTAAGAGTTATCTGCCCGTTTTCACTGAACAGCCAACTCCTCATTTTGCACAAATGTTTCCATGCAATTCAGTCCAATTGTATGAATATGGGTAAATATTTACACTATATGGATGATGTAATGTGTGCCTACTAACAATATTATGACATTTACATTACAAAAAAAAATAAATCAATCGTGATTTATCCATGAGAAATTCCATACTTGATTGATACACAATTCCTACACATGGTTGACAATCTAAAGCACAGTTGATTACACTAGAGCAACAAGCCATCCACAGGTTAATGCTAGGAGATATTACCTTTCTTTTCCTCCTCAGAGAGTTCTATCTTAGGAAAGCTCACATCAAATGTAATATATAAAGAGCCTTTGGCATTGTTGTTCTCAAAATTGGGCATTCCCTGGCCAGATTTTCTAATTTTAGCTCCTGGCCATGTGACCTTCTCTCTCACCACTTTCACCTGTCAATTGTACAGTAGCTAATAATATTATATAGAAACATCCTGCGATAAATAAAACTCATAGGTGAACATACAAAACAAGACAACTCCTGCTTTCACAAATAAACATAAATATTGCGGCATTGAGGGGGTATTTGTAATGTAAAATATCCTAAGCACCAATTTATGCGTAATCAGCACATGAAACACACACTACACTGACCTTTCTGCCGTCCAAGTGAGGAATGTACATTTCAAATCCATTCAAAGCCTGCACTAGGGATATTGTTACATTAGTAAACAAGTCGTCTCCCCTTCTTTCAAACCTGTCATGCTTCTGTTGAATTATTCGGAATCTAAAAACCAAAGTAAAGACAACTACTACTGCTAAGTGTCGCACTACAGCAGAGTACACTAGCGTGCGAAACTGAAGTAAAAAAAGTCACTTTTAAAACCTAATTGTCACTTATCAATATCAATAAAACAAAACACTACTATACCCAATTGGTGCCTCACTTAGTCTAACTATAAATGCCAAGTGTTGATAATTTTGCAAAACTTGGAAAAATAGGCTCAACAGACAGAGAAAAAGATCCACAGCTACTTACAGATGGAAACAATAATACCCTGAGCAAAGATGTTATGATTATCATAACAATAAATTGGTAGTATGACAAATAAATACCAGTTTGAGTAGAGAAAATAAATAAATAAAAAATAGTAATAGCAAACAAACAAATAATTATTACTAATCATATGTTTCGACTGACTGACTACTTTTACAATTAGTAATCAATGCAATTTTTTAATCGCTATTCATTACGTTGTATATCGTTCTAAGATTAAAAAAAACAAAACCAAATATACCATGTAGTAATGTAATGACATCAGTAGAGGGCAATATAATTGCTTTGTTATCAAATGTAAAAGTGAGCAACAATATAAATGATGAAATAATGTTTATCGTATGACAGGGACAATAAATAGCTATAGACAAATAATTATTACAGCTGCTAGAACAATAATTAATATAATAATAATATCAAATAACAATTATAATCTTTATCATAAACAATAGTAGCTTTTAGAAAAACAACAATGCTGAGAGAAGTTTAGGCATACTGGTTGCTAGTAGTGATATTTTTTGTTTTCTTCGAAAGTAAGTCGTTTATTTCCTGGTACAGCAGTCAAATTTTGGTGGTTCTGAGCTGGGCTTATTTTAGACAACTAGATCATTATTAGTAGTCAAAAGAGAAAAAGTGTGTGCAAACTCAACTCCACAGAAATACTAAGCATTGAAATAGACTGCATACTAACTTGTTACAACTGTTAGTCATACTTTGCTCTCATGTACAAGCTCATAACAAGCTCACCTTGAGCACAAAATCGTTTTGTATGTCTGATAGCCATGTGCCAGCTTTTTCAGTAAAAAAAAAACTGATGGGAAAAAATTTTCATGTATGGGAAGGCCAATAAAACAGCTAACATCAATTTTGGGTCGACGTGATCTCATTGAGTCATCTGTTATCGCTTTGATAATTATTTTGTGGTTTGGCTCAACAGTTTCAACAAGTTGTCATTGTAACATTAAAAAAATATAGTACGACCTCGATAAAGTTGAACAGCCACAGGGAAGACAACTCTAGGACTAACCTGAGATCTCCAGGGTCACCATCTATATGTGGTTCACCTTCAGCTACAAATGGATACTCTTGTCCATTTCTCATGCCTGGCTCTACCTCTACCTCCAAAACTCTCTCCTCTGTAACTAACCTGTAATCATACACGTGTAAGGTTACAGTAATGGCCTGTATACAGTCATATACATATGTGGTTACAGTGAGTGCCTGTATACAGTCATATACATATGTGGTTACAGTGAGTGCCTGTATACAGTCATATACATATGTGGTTACAGTGAGTGCCTGTATACAGTCATATACATATGATATATGTATGTGATACACTGTAATGGTTACAGTAAATCCCTGTATGCAGTCAGTGTTGATTATCAATTTTGGTAAATTCAAGGACTTTCAATGCTTTCACTTGAATAAACCCAACCAAGTCGCAACTCTAAATTACAAACTGGCCAAATAAAATTTTGAAAGGCTAGTCATCGCGCTATAAAAATATTATAAGATCAACAAGTAAGTTATAAGCTATAGGGGAGACAACTCCAGAACTATCAAATGGGGGAAGTCTAGTTATATATTGTGCGCCACACAACTTACTACCTAAAACGCTATCACTTGGGGATGCGACAATCTGCACACTTACTTGACATTGGGACATTCATCACAAACATTCTGTTGGGTCATAGTAAATCGACCTTGACCTATCTGTTGAGTTATCATTTCTTGTCGACAATTGCACTTCCTTGTTCCTTTAGCAGGCTTGGGCACTCGTTTCTTTCTCACTACCTTTAACAATTCAACAAGGAAATGAGACAGACTGAGGTTTAGTTGTATAAATCATAACATCAACCATGGGTTTCCAGCTGCGGCCGCGTAATACAATTTTGATCACGAATCGAGTGAGAGTTGCCACGATAGGCTTATCCTAACACAAGTTCTGGTGTAAGACTTGCAAATCATCATGTCAATGAATGGTCATATAGAGTTGAGATATATAAATAATTGTTGGTGCTATTGTTGCTGTTGACCCCACAGGGTCACTAATTGCAGCAGCCACAATAACTGGTTATTATAACGGTTGAGATGCGTTCACATTAGAGAAGACAACTACACCCATTAGACAAGATATCATCTATGCGGGCCCCATACTATAACATCTATTACCATTATTTTGCGGGAGTCGCCTTGATGGTTATCATTTACAAAGTATTCGGTTAAAATTTTTCAATCCAAATGGGCCGAGTTTTTGGCTACATTTGGTTTGGCTTTTTGGCTATCATCGTATTTTTCAGCCATGGCATCAACCGAGGTGACTATTGTGAATCACTATGTCTGATGTATTCAGTTAACAAGTATATCAGCAAAGACAAAGCTTATGCACCAAAATGATAAAAAACCAACTACAAACAGAAAAGCTACTTACTTCTATAAAGTTACCATTATACATCTCCTCAAGGCTAAC
Organism: Cryptosula pallasiana; assembly: GCA_945261195.1. Lineage (NCBI taxonomy): Eukaryota > Metazoa > Bryozoa > Gymnolaemata > Cheilostomatida > Cryptosulidae > Cryptosula > Cryptosula pallasiana. The sequence goes on from OX183133.1 coordinate 37,619,162, forward strand.
ATATAAATCCATTACTACGTCTCCTCCTTTTGGAATCTCTCTCTCACCTTGTCGGTTCCCTCCACCGAAGAACCCAAAGTCACCGAAAAAGCTATACAATTAAAACGATAGATAAAAAATAAATAGAGCAAAAAATCAACACAACAAAATGAACATCGTGATAAACAGCTGGCCTGCAAGCCAGTGTTTCAAGAAAGATAGGCATCAGCAAAAAATCAGTGAACAATCCATTCTAGCATTGACAAATTCGGACAATAAATGGCAGTTAGCCTGAAGCAATTCTCACCTAGAAAATGGGTCACCACCGCCTACATCACCTTCCTTGAGACATTCCTCACCACAGCGATCATATTTTTTTCGTTTCTCGTCATCACTCAAAACTTCATAAGCTGCGCCCAAATCTTGAAACTTATTAGTTGCCTCTGGGTCCTCCTTGTTTTTGTCTGGGTGCATTTCTTTTGCTAATTTCCTGTATGCCTTTTTAATTTGATTGGTGGTGGCATGTTTATCAACCCCAAGAATCTTGTAGAAATCTCGCCTAAAACAAATCATTCCAATTGATACTTGAATGAAACACATGCCAGCAGCTTGAAAAATATTAATATAAAACTGTCAACCATCTATGAACAAATATCAGATGTAAAATTATCTTACATTATTATGTATTATCACCATCTAGTTGTGTAACCAACTCACCAATTGCAATAGTCAGTGCTGGATATCAATGCACGCAATAATAAATATATCAAATGATCACAAAAATCAATCCCAAACAGATTTAGTTTGCTACTGCCTTAGTTACACAAACAAACTACAGAGATGGCGCAGTAGTATTTAAAAATATCTACTATATTTGGCTTTGTTTCATTATTGTGGAGTAAGACTCGTTGGTTGATTATACCTTCGGTGTGATATCTATCGACCATACAATTTGTATAGAATCTCTTGCTAGGCAATTTTATTGTGCTCAGTGAAATTAATGTTTTTAAAATTGAGGAAGAAATCACATGTAATTTTTATGTGATTTTGTTACGTATGTTATGGTCAGTTAGTGTAATGGTCAATGCATCTGGCTACTAGGCTAGGCAGGCGACGTTGCTATAATAATAATGTCTCGGGTTTGAACCTAGACCAAATGTGTGTGTGTCGTTTTTTTCCACAGTTTTCCACACTAAATGATGTAATAATAATAATCATCATTATTCATTATTTATTAATGATATACTAGAGTACTATAATTAACAATATTATATCATATACATAATGTTATTATTATAATTATTATATCGTTATCAGCTAATTGATTATCATTATTACGATTAATATATCTCACAATAAAATACAATTTTGATATATACATTTGATTAATATAACAACAACAATAAATAATTAATAGTAGTTATAATAATAATAAATATTATTAATAATACCCTATTTTTACTCGCTCATATAATAATATTACCAACAATGCAATGCTCTTTCTAAAACTCTCTTTTTCCACAAGTTTATGGTCTCTACTATAGACTCCATCGAGAATATTCAAAGGCGAGCGGTCAGGTTTATAAGTGCACTAAAGGGGAGGGAAAGTGTCAGTGATGCTAGAGATAAATTAAGCCTACCAACACTAGCTCGCCGGCGACAAAATCATAGAGTGGCACTGCTCCACAAAGTCCTCCAGAATGAGGAAAAACACAATGTACTCACATCTAGTTACGATGAAATAGTTAACAATCGTACAAAAACTACAATGGTTACACGAGCTGCCAGCCATGGTGAACCGACATCAATATATGCATCATCGAGTGTTTTCCACAACAGCTTCCTCCTCAGGACAATAAGAGACATGAGAGTACTACCTGGTCATCAACAATAAAACAGCTACATGCTGAAACTCATGACTACAAACACTTTTAGCACACTGCTTAAAAATATGAGGCGCTACACTTGCACTATATCGCGATCTAGAGTGTTCTATTGATGCAGAGGTGAATTCAGAGGTTACTTCACTTCCTACTTCAAGTGATCCGGCCTTTTAACTGCAATGTACATATCTTTTCTGTAAATATTCAATGTTGTTCATTGTTGTGTAAATAAATCTGTTAAAATTTTTTGTATATATATATATTTTGCATATAATATAACAACGACATTATTATTATAACATCGTTGTCACCATTTCCTTTCTTTATTTTAAATTATTATTGTTATTGTATTGTAAAATTTTTCCTTCATTTTTTTCTGGTTATACTTCTTCTTTTGATTATTGTGGTATTTTATGGAAAACAACATCATCATGACATCATCTGTATGACATGATGATGATGATGATGATAATTTAACCACATTAATAATTAAAAAATAGAGTTGATTATAATAATAATAATATATATTATTAATTATTTACTATAAAAAAATAGTAGTAAATATTATTTTATTAATAATTATATTATTATTATAATAATATAATAATAATTATTATTATTCATTGTTGTTGTTCAGTTTTAATTAATTAATTGATAACATAAGATAATAATAATTATATATAACAATAATAAAAATGCTATTAATTATATTATTAATTATCATCATGAACTGATTAATTAGTTGTGAATGTAATAAAGGTGGAAGTAATACTAACCCCGCTATAACATAACATAATAATAAAGCCAGCACCGAAAACAAAATCGCAAGATTCATGGAGGCTGCCATGTTTTTTTGACACGACAGTTTAGCTGGTATTGTGGGTAAAGGCAACAATAATAATACACAATGGTAAAATACGCGACCGTTGATGATCAACTTGTGTTTATATGATTGGCTAACTCCAAAATTGGCTTCATGTTCATTGGTTACGCCCATAGACCTATAACCCCTAGGTCTATGGTTACGCCCCTATTTTTCCCCGTGAGAAATGAACAGATGTGACTTGCTACAACCTACTGCCTGTGTTCCATAATTAATTTGCCTACCTAGTGTATCCCACGGTTTCTATCATTGCTTTTAGAATTCATCGATATAGGATCTATGGCTTCTGAGGCGGAGACAAAACGTTTGCTCCGCAACAAAAAGATGGATTTTGTTTTTGGGTTAGCGTTATCAAAAAGATAACCCTTTACTTTACTAACTTACTTACTTATTTGATAGACAGACGCACCAACAGCGCAGGTACTATTACTTTGCTTCGATAATTTTTTGCCCAAACTGCTTCTAAATTGATACGTGTGTCGAGTGATTAGTAACTAACAGCTAAGTAAAACAAAACTTGTCATCCATCCATGATGATGATGAGAGAGATGATAAGAAGTTTTGTTATAACTTAGTTATAACAATACTTATCATCATCATGATATAAATATAATAATAAATAATTGATTAACAATAATAATAATATTATAATTATTAATAATAATATTATTATTATTATATTATTAATAATTAATTATTATTTGTTATGATCATCATCATCATAGCAAATAATAAATAATAATAATTATAATAATAATAATGTAATAATAATAATAATATTATTATTGTTAATAAATTATTTATTATAGTTAATTATCATTATTATTAAATTTATTATCGTTACCATAAATAACCAACTATGATATTGTGAAGGACGCCGTAAGCGTAACCCAAGTTCTATTGGCACAAACAATCTACTACATAGAATTATCTTACCCTTTACCTTACACATGCTGTTCTATGCTTTACTCCTATCTTACATGTTGTTCTATGCTTCACCCAATGGCTATCGAGGGGTGGAGCCATTCTTTTGTATATTTTATCCAAGGAGGTGCTAAACTGTCTAACCAGCCAATTAGTGTAATTAAGGCATGTGCTTACATTATATTTTATATATCTCTTGTGTAAACTGCTTATTATAAAATGCTGAGTTTTGCTGTAATAAATCAGAGTTACCCTGCACACTCTCAGAAGTCACTTTGTCTAACAAAATACTTCACAGCGCACTATACCACACATTGCAATACGCTATCCACTATAGCCTGCTATAAAGATACATTCTTGCACAGTAGTATAGAAATCAGACAGCACACTAGCCAGACTGTTCGGCCCTGCCTAACCTTGCTCGGCCTCGGCTGTAGAGGGCAATAGTGAGACTGGCCGGCTCAGCTAACAGTCAGTAATGACTAGTCACTGAGTCAGCAGAAAGTCGTAGCTGTGCCACTACTTAAGCAGAGCCTACAATTGGTGACGGGAGGACGTACAGGTGTCAAGGCTAATCTACCACAGAGCGAAATCCTGTACAATATTATTCGTTTAGTAGTAGTTGCTATGATTTTTATCATGAGCGCACCGATGAATGCCAATAATAATAGGTTTTAGTAAGTGTTCAACTTTTTTATAAGGTTTGTGGGTCGTAACTACTGATTTTGATTAAGCCATCAATATGTATGCATTATATCATTTACTTGGCTGACTAGGCTCACTGTTAGTATCCATGTGTGATTTTGGAATTTGGAGCAAACGTAGACAGGAATGAACGTCGACAGGAATGAATGCTGACATAGCTGGAATGAATGTATACACATCCTGGAATGAACATCGACAGACCTGGAATGTAAATGGGCTATGTTAGAGAGAAGAAAAGTTTGATGTTCATTCTGGGAAGTGTCGACATTCATTTCTGGTGACATATAAACTTGCGTTTCGATGTTTGTTCCAGGAATCAAATAAATTATTATTTTTTCTCAAAGTAGACAACTCTTGGAATGAAAGTTTAAATGATATTTTATATATCACCGAGAACGGACGTAGACACATCTGGGAATGAAAGTCGAAATTTTCTTGTTTGTTGCATAGTCGACATTCCTTCAAGGTCAGTCGGCGTTCATCCCATGATGTGTCTACGTTCATTCCAGTTGTGTCTGCATTGATTCCTGTCGACGTTCATTCCTGCCTACATTCATTCCAATTCTTGTAATTTTTCAGCACCAAGGATAATTTTACCTTGTTGACAATGCACCAAACCCTTTATTATTTTTATGATATATGGTTAGATAAACAACCCTCTGTAGGCCCCCTTCAGGTCTACTTAGAACGATAGGTTAATTAAACATGAATGCAGTCAAGGAAAATCACAATAATGAAAGGCTAAAGTGTTAGATTTTCAGTGCAGTATTTATACGTATAGCTTTATTCACACTCACGGCAGAAACGAAAGAATACCAGCTGGTTTAAACTACTTGTACATGTATGCACCTTCCAATCTTCATTTTATTCATTGAAACCATAAGTAAAGATTGTGGAGTTGTAATATCTTGTTAATTTCATTTTCGATCTCTGCTTACAACTCTGTGTGTGCACGTTTTCTGACACACGAAAGAACTACCCACAATATATTATTGTGAGCAGTATTCTATTAAGTTACAGCTGACTTCTCCAGCTACTCTTTTTAACGACTGACTGAGTATAGCTGCCAGCCTTCCTAGACTTTGGCATAGCACCTCTATAAAAAACAGCCATAATAATAATATGATTGCGGTATTTTTTAAGATAAAAAGCATATGGATCTTCAATGAAAGATGAGGCTGTCCCTACTGAAAAATAAGATTAGAATAAGAAAGCAGGCTTGCCTGAGTCTCCCAGGTTGCACATGGTTCTTGGCAAATAACTTTTAGTAGAAATATTTAGATTATTTTTACTTCAGCTTCTGGTAGTAGTAATAACTAAATAGATATGCTGATGCTCTCATCTCAATATACTATCGGTGCTCTTAGGAACCAATCCACCAATTCCATTGGATTTTTAGAAGTCTCTAAAATTGCTAAAAGCATTGTTTCAGTGCAGATTTCTTTGCACTCTTTTGATGTTTCAGTTGTATATTTTTCCTTGTTTCCACTAACACTTCAGACTCTGAATATCAGTCTAACTGCATTATATTACGCCATTTCGTTAATACTTATTTAGGAAATTGAGATCACAAATTGATAAATACAAAAATAAATAATGAGCAATTATCTAAATATCGCTACAAAAGTAAATTTATGTATGCTTATTGAAAACTTGGAGATGACATACTTAACACAGAGCAGATAGCTATTTACTTATTAGTGAGGTAATATAGTACATCCAGGTAATTTATCAGGAGTTGCTGTATGGGTGGCCATTATTGTTTCTCTTTTGTATGATTAAATTTACACATAACAAATTACTTATTTTGTTTAAAGAAAGTTTTCATGAACCTGAAGCTAAAGATAATGGCTAGCGTCAAAAAAATGATGTCTTGCTGACTTACTTGTAGTTTTCAGTTGAAATCGTAGTTTTTGACTGGTTTACTTTGGCAAACACAGAAAATTTTGACAGCGCTGGTGCAGAGTTTTATTTCATTGTTGAAAAATACAGCTTAACTTTGTTGTTTTCAACCAGTAACTTTGCTCACAAATGGGATTAGCTCTTGTATTCATACACAATTTATCGGGTGTAAAGAATACCCGTTACATGCATTTGCTAGCTCCAAGCTTCTGTGTGAGGGTTTATACCACAAGCGTATAAGCAATCTCTGGCAGCTTGTTATTAGGGAAATAAGTCTGTGTGAAGCCGTCAATAACTAGTTTCCTTAAGCTAAAAATAAAAACCTTCACTCCCACTTTATTTTGAAGTTCCCCACAAAACAATTACACGTTTTGTTTTTTTAAAAGGCACATAAAGAATCTTCTAGAATATTTAGCCTTTAGTCGTCTACATCGGCAGCGTTATAACTGGCCATATGTCACAGATGGACGAGCCTAAATTGTACTGCTGGTTCTGTTTTATCTTTATCACTCTACCAAACTGGCAGCACAAGATTGATGTAATATAATTCACAGCCTTAGTAGACTACCAGCCTATAATAATGTAGTTTGCAGACATTTTCAACAAATGATGAGTTTTGTATAAAGTTAAGCTGGCAGTAGACTAGCTAGAACTTCCCTGTCATCAAAAATACTTCCTTGTAGTGAGTGAAGCTTAGTAGAAAGATGATTGCTCTTAGCTACAGTTGTCTCTCGTTACATTTTTGTATATCATTTTTGTTTGTACCATTTTCACAGCCCATGCATGCTTTTCATTTGACCTTTTCCAATTTTATACTAGTTAGCTGGGTTCTATTCATTGTAATTAGAATGCTGGCACAAAGGCTATGCTATATTATCATTGGCAGAATTATTGTGCGTCCATCAATATAACCCTCATCATAGTTACATAACCGGTTACCAGTTGCATAATCGGTTTTATTGATTTGACATTCTGTGGAAACAATAAAATAATGCAACCGATTTGCATCAGCAAAGGGATATCTCTGACAATGGTAGCTTTGAGAGTATTACAAAGTAATACAGAAATAGCATCACTAGGTTTCTTCAACTGATTGTGTTTTATGTACTTTTGCCTATGCTAGTACCACAGAAGGTTTACAATTGTAGGCTAGAATGGTTGTATTACTAGCGGTGTGCCTACTGCTGGCGGTAAATTCAATTGAGGGAACACAGGCTATAGATTACTGCATAGTAGGGGCCGGTCCGGCTGGGATACAACTTGGTTCATTCCTGACCTCAGCTGGCCGTGACTACATTATATATGAGGGAGGCAATAGCTCTGGTAAGCGCTACTGTTGTATTGTAACTCGTTTTATCTCCGTCATTTCTTATACATTTCATTGAATTTTGTATTATTTTAGGGGCCTTTTTCCAGAAGTATCCACGGCATGATACTCTAATTAGTATAAACAAAAGACATACTGGTAAAAGTAACGATGAGTTTAACATGAGACATGATTGGAACTCCTTGCTCACGGATGATCTTTCTCTCAGGATGACAAAGTGAGGGGCACAATTGGCTTTATTAAACTAAAATGGTTCATATATGTTCAGGCATATTGTATATGAAAATAAAAAGTTAAAAGTTTATGCACAGTTGTTTCAATGTCAAGTTTTAGGATCCACGGATTCATTTGTACAATTTTATAGTCTTTAATGAGAACAGCACCATTTGCATTATTGATTTCCCAGTTAGATAAATGACGTGTCCATGTGCACACAACTCCTTGTTTATTGATTTCCCATTTAGATGAACGCTGTGTCCATGTGCACACAATTCCTTTTTTATTGATTTCCCAGTTAGGTAAAATTTGATGCATCCATGTGCACACAACTCCTTGTTTATCAGATCATTACAGTTCATTTATTTACCTAACTGTAGATATACCAAAGAGTTCTTTCCTCACAAGTCCCTGCTAGTCAAATATTTACATGACTTTACCCAGCACTACAACCTCAACATACAGTACAACACCAACATTAGTGGGATAACTCCCCCTCCCGCTCCTGGTGGACTGTTTACTATGCATGATCAGCACAGTAATATCTACAAATGTGTGTGAGTTGTAGTAGTGTACGCTTTAACTTTTATGTGTGCGCTTGGGGAATAAAAAGAGAGAAGTTTGTTTTATTTAAACTTTGTATTATTAAATAATACTTGAAGTTGCTCAAAAATTAAAAAAAAAGTTGCACCAGATTATTAAGGTTGATAGAATGGGTTACGATATTAATATTTTATTGCTATTGGCTAGTGTCACTGCTTATTACTACTGTGTTCAGGCGTTATTATTACATTAGTTAATGCTATTATTCTGTATCACCCTCGTGGAACCCTGATTTTCCTCTGTTTATCTAGGGTTGTTATCATGGCCACAGGCTATTCTAAAGAGAGTATTCATTCATTCCCTGGCTCAGAGCACGTAACCAGTTATGGAGAGATGTCCACAGACCCAGCTGACTACGAGGGACAGTCTGTACTCATATTAGGTAATATATAAGTCGCTTTAGTTATCTCCTGCCGATCTCTTGAAGTAGCAGCCATATTGGTCTGTAAACAGTTGCACTTGCTACAAGTTCTTTGTCCAAACAATGACTTCCTCTCAAGTGGGCACTTGACTACTATGGGTGCGTCATAGACTGGGATACATAAGTTGGTAGATTGTTTGTGTAACTTCACAGGGAGAGGTAACTCTGGTTTTGAAGCAGCAAATAGCATACTAGAGTCCACAAGCTATGTGCATATGCTTGGACGCTCCAGGGTGAGACTGTCATGGGAGACCCATTATGTTGGAGACTTGAGGTACGCACAGACATATATTGAATTGCGCCTCATTTATATGTATTCATATGGTTGTTATGTTTGCCATGTCAATACATTAACTACTAGTTGTGGACTGTACCTTTAGATGGAAGTTGCTTTTCCAATTCAAGGATAAGACAACTTGTGAACAGTTTTTCTCATACTTACAATATTTATGCATCGCTAAAAGCTAGTCCATGCAGTATATATACTGCTACATTTGCTACTAGCTGTCGTATATGAGTGAATCATTGTAGAGCTATCAATAACGCCTTACTGGACACGTATCAGCTAAAGTCATTAGACGGGGTAGTCGAGGCACCCGTGTCGCTAATGACCGTCACAAAACAGGCCAATGGAAAACTTCGGCTTAGACCTACCAATGATGAAACGGTATTCGATAACTTTGCACTCAGGGAAGACTATGACAAAATAATCAGCTGTCTCGGATTTACTTATGACTTTTCAGTATTCAACAAGTGAGTGACAGCAATTTTTCTCGTGTTGCGCAGTAAATTATTGTTTTATAAAGCGTTGATTGTCATGAATTTCACCATTGATTTATAGAAGTGCAGCACATCCTAAACCTCATCGTAAGCATAAAAAGTTTCCCTCTATTCATCACAACTATGAGTCTGATACAGTCCCTGATCTGTACTTTGCTGGCACCTCTACTCACTCGCTGGACTTCAGGAGGTCTGCTGGAGGCTTCATACATGGTTTTAGATATACAAGTGAGTGAAGTATTAGATATACAAGTGAGTGAAGTATTAGATATACAAGTGAAGTATTAGATATACAAGTGAGTGAAGTATTAGAAATACAAGTGAAGTATTAGATATACAAGTGAGTGAAGTATTAGATATACAAGTGAGTGAAGTATTAGATATACAAGTGAGTGAAGTTTTAGATATACAAGTGAAGTATTAGATATACAAGTGAAGTATTAGATATACAAGTTAGTGAAGTATTAGATATACAAGTGAAGTATTAGATATACAAGTGAGTGAAGTATTAGATATACAAGTAAGTGAAGTATTAGATATACAAGTAAGTGAAGTATTAGATATACAAGTGAAGTATTAGATATACAAGTGAGTGAAGTATTAGATATACAAGTGAAGTATTAGATATACAAGTGAGTGAAGTATTAGATGTACAAGTGAGTGAAGTATTAGATATACAAGTGAGTGAAGTATTAGATATACAAGTGAAGTATTAGATATACAAGTGAGTGAAGTATTAGATATACAAGTGAAGTATTAGATATACAAGTGAGTGAAGTATTAGATATACAAGTAAGTGAAATATTAGATATACAAGTGAGTGAAGTATTAGATATACAAGTAAGTGAAGTATTAGATATACAAGTGAAGTATTAGATATACAAGTGAGTGAAGTATTAGATATACAAGTGAAGTATTAGATATACAAGTGAGTGAAGTATTAGATATACAAGTGAGTGAAATATTAGATATACAAGTGAAGTATTAGATATACAAGTGAGTGAAGTATTAGATATACAAGTAAGTGAAGTATTAGATATACAAGTGAAGTATTAGATATACAAGTGAGTGAAGTATTAGATATACACGTGAGTGAAGTATTAGATATACAAGTGAAGTATTAGATATACAAGTGAAGTATTAGATATACAAGTGAAGTATTAGATATACAAGTGAGTGAAGTATTAGATATACAAGTAAGTGAAGTATTAGATATACAAGTGAGTGAAGTATTAGATATACAAGTGAAGTATTAGATATACAAGTGAGTGAAGTATTAGATATACAAGTGAGTGAAATATTAGATATACAAGTGAAGTATTAGATATACAAGTGAGTGAAGTATTAGATATACAAGTAAGTGAAGTATTAGATATACAAGTGAAGTATTAGATATACAAGTGAGTGAAGTATTAGATATACACGTGAGTGAAGTATTAGATATACAAGTGAAGTATTAGATATACAAGTGAAGTATTAGATATACAAGTGAAGTATTAGATATACAAGTGAGTGAAGTATTAGATATACAAGTAAGTGAAGTATTAGATATACAAGTGAGTGAAGTATTAGATATACAAGTGAAGTATTAGATATACAAGTGAGTGAAGTATTATATATACAAGTAAGTGAAGTATTAGATATACAAGTGAAGTATTATATATACAAGTAAGTGAAGTATTAGATATACAAGTAAGTGAAGTATTAGATATACAAGTGAAGTATTATATATACAAGTAAGTGAAGTATTAGATATACAAGTGAAGTATTAGATATACAAGTGAAGTATTAGATATACAAGTGAAGTATTAGATATACAAGTAAGTGAAGTATTAGATATACAAGTAAGTTAAGTATTAGATATACAAGTAAGTGAAGTATTAGATATACAAGTGAAGTATTAGATATACAAGTGAAGTATTAGATATACAAGTGAAGTATTAGATATACAAGTGAGTGAAGTATTAGATATACAAGTGAGTGAAGTATTAGATATACAAGTGAGTGAAGTATTAGATATACAAGTGAAGTATTAGATATACAAGTGAAGTATTAGATATACAAATGAAGTATTAGATATACAAGTGAAATATTAGATATACAAGTGAAGTATTAGATATACAAGTGAGTGAAGTATTAGATATACAAGTAAGTGAAGTATTAGATATACAAGTGAAGTATTAGATATACAAGTAAGTGAAGTATTAGATATACAAGTGAAGTATTAGATATACAAGTGAAGTATTAGATATACAAGTGAAGTATTAGATATACAAGTGAAGTATTAGATATACAAGTGAAGTATTAGATATACAAGTAAGTTAAGTATTAGATATACAAGTGAAGTATTAGATATACAAGTAAGTGAAGTATTAGATATACAAGTGAAGTATTAGATATACAAGTGAAGTATTAGATATACAAGTAAGTGAAGTATTAGATATACAAGTGAGTGAAGTATTAGATATACAAGTGAGTGAAGTATTAGATATACAAGTGAGTGAAGTATTAGATATACAAGTGAAGTATTAGATATACAAATGAAGTATTAGATATACAAGTGAAATATTAGATATACAAGTGAAGTATTAGATATACAAGTGAGTGAAGTATTAGATATACAAGTGAGTGAAGTATTAGATATACAAGTGAGTGAAGTATTAGATATACAAGTGAAGTATTAGATATACAAGTGAAATATTAGATATACAAGTGAAGTATTAGATATACAAGTGAGTGAAGTATTAGATATACAAGTGAGTGAAGTATTAGATATACAAGTGAGTGAAGTATTAGATATACAAGTGAAGTATTAGATATACAAGTGAGTGAAGTATTAGATATACAAGTAAGTGAAGTATTAGATATACAAGTGAAGTATTAGATATACAAGTGAAGTATTAGATATACAAGTGAAGTATTAGATATACAAGTAAGTGAAGTATTAGATATACAAGTGAAGTATTAGATATACAAGTGAAGTATTAGATATACAAGTGAAGTATTAGATATACAAGTGAGTGAAGTATTAGATATACAAGTGAAGTATTAGATATACAAGTGAAGTATTAGATATACAAGTGAAGTATTAGATATACAAGTGAGTGAAGTATTAGATATACAAGTGAAGTATTAGATATACAAGTGAAGTATTAGATATACAAGTGAAGTATTAGATATACAAGTGAGTGAAGTATTAGATATACAAGTGAGTGAAGTATTAGATATACAAGTGAGTGAAGTATTAGATATACAAGTGAAGTATTAGATATACAAGTGAAGTATTAGATATACAAGTGAAATATTAGATATACAAGTGAAGTATTAGATATACAAGTGAGTGAAGTATTAGATATACAAGTGAGTGAAGTATTAGATATACAAGTGAGTGAAGTATTAGATATACAAGTGAAGTATTAGATATACAAGTGAGTGAAGTATTAGATATACAAGTAAGTGAAGTATTAGATATACAAGTGAAGTATTAGATATACAAGTGAAGTATTAGATATACAAGTGAAGTATTAGATATACAAGTAAGTGAAGTATTAGATATACAAGTGAAGTATTAGATATACAAGTGAAGTATTAGATATACAAGTGAAGTATTAGATATACAAGTGAGTGAAGTATTAGATATACAAGTGAAGTATTAGATATACAAGTGAAGTATTAGATATACAAGTGAAGTATTAGATATACAAGTGAGTGAAGTATTAGATATACAAGTGAAGTATTAGATATACAAGTGAAGTATTAGATATACAAGTGAAGTATTAGATATACAAGTGAGTGAAGTATTAGATATACAAGTGAGTGAAGTATTAGATATACAAGTGAAGTATTAGATACACAAGTGAAGTATTAGATATACAAGTGAGTGAAGTATTAGATATACAAGTGAGTGAAGTATTAGATATACAAGTGAAGTATTAGATATACAAGTGAAGTATTAGATATACAAGTGAAGTATTAGATATACAAGTGAAGTATTAGATATACAAGTAAGTACATCAGAGCCCTGTCATTTTTTAGCCCGAGCTCTGTTTAATTTACTGGAGTGGAAGTACCAGGGAGTGAAATGGCCTTCAACATCTCTCTCTTGGTTGAATCTTATGAATTCAATCACCAAGCGTATGAATGAAGCCTCAGGAACTTACCAGATGTTTGGAGTTTTGGGGGACGTAATACTTATAGACAGGTAGGCTATGCTGCGCTTCTGGTAAATTATCAGGTGAGAAAGTTTTATTTAAATCGATATCAGACCTCAAGGTAATAGGTATAACCAGAAGTCTTTTGAGAAGATATCAACCGTTTTTGAATCAGCAAACTTGTTCTCACCCATTTGGTCACACCCAGGATTACTTGATTTTGCATCTTGGAATTTAAAAGTTTCCAGCACTTTAACGATGGGAAACCTGTAAGATCTGCCTGGTTGGCATTTAGGTTCACTTACATTCTTGACTCTATCATATTATTTCATCATTCGTCATGTGACTGCACTAAGCGTTGATTGGCTGTTTACATGATTCACAGTGTGGAGCAGACGTATGTAATGCTTGAAGAGTTTCCTGTGAAGCTGCTTAGTAACATCTACACTTACACTGGACACAACTACACCAGTGCTATTGTTATGTTATTTGAGTATGGCAAGGACTTCTCCGGCCCGGGAAAAGACATATTCCGACCTTCCAGAGCTACTGGGGAGCCATATGAAGCTCACAACTCCAATTTCTTGCATCCAACCTTCTACTACTACAAAACTTTACCCAACGGTAATGGCATTAATCACGAGCGCTAAACTTTAGGCTTTCAAGGCGTTGGTAACCTTTTGAGTTGTTTCAGCGGCCTTATGGTCTACCCGCAAAACTTTTAATATGTTTATAAATGTTGTCTTACACCGAGTTATCACTGCTAATAGTGAAATGTCTAGTTGGCCATGATTTTACCATCAACGTTCTCAAATTGAAATATTCTTTAGAGAAAGTAGCTGAATACTATATGGAACTCATTTTTGCACCTCTTTAGCAGATGCATGGTTTTCATTATTTACTGGAAAGAGTTTGCTGGAAACCTTGGCTAGCTTTGAGTTTTTTGTTTTATACTAGAGAATTTACCTGGCATTTATGTTATCTCCACCTAATCCTCCAACACACTGATTCCTTTTTTCAAATTTCCTGTTTTGTTATGGTGCTAAAGTCTGGTAATTTGAGAGCAGCCCAGCACACAGCTCACATCTATCACCATACATTATCGAGAAAAACCTTGTTCCTAAATGAATTTCCATTTCTGGTTGAACAACTTCATTCTACTACATTCATTTTCCCTGTTTCCCCACCCTCTCTCCTCTACATCCGCTCCCTCCCCTTTTCCCACCCCCCTCCCCTTTTCCCACCCCCCTCCCCTTTTCCCACCCCCCTCCCCTTTTCCCACCCCCCTCCCCTTTTCCCACCCCCCTCCCCTTTTCCCACCCCCCTCCCCTTTTCCCACCCCCCTCCCCTTTTCCCACCCCCCCTCCCCTTTTCCCACCCCCCTCCCCTTTTCCCACCCCCCCTCCCCTTTTCCCACCCCCCCTCCCCTTTTCCCACCCCCCCTCCCCTTTTCCCACCCCCCCTCCCCTTTTCCCACCCCCCCCCTCCCCTTTTCCCACCCCCCTCCCCTTTTCCCACCCCCCCTCCCCTTTTCCCACCCCCCCTCCCCTTTTCCCACCCCCCCTCCCCTTTTCCCACCCCCCTCCCCTTTTCCCACCCCCCCTCCCCTTTTCCCACCCCCCCTCCCCTTTTCCCACCCCCCTCCTCTTTTCCCACCCCCCTCCCCTTTTCCCACCCCCCCTCCCCTTTTCCCACCCCCCCTCCCCTTTTCCCACCCCCCCTCCCCTTTTCCCACCCCCCCCTCCTCTACATCCATCTTACCACCCATCCATCTCCCATAGCTGTCTCTCTCTCACCCTCCACACAAGATCTCCTTTACCCGGTCACCTCTCACTCTACTCTCTAACTGCTCTCTTCTATGCATTGCCAAACCCTTACATTTGTTCACCTGCTTTTTCCTCCCACTCTTTCTGCCAACTACTGCCTCTCAGTAAACAGAATGTCCACCTAGTCGGCTTTTATGATCTTCTCCCTCTCAAACCCTGGTTTCTTTCCTTGGTTCCTTCATTGTGCATAAAACTATTTAGACAATGTCAACAATTCCAAAATTTGTTTTTTTGTCACGCTTTAATTGGAACAAAAAGTGTTTTTCACAGGTACATTAGCATTTGAAAGATGATAATTATCGAGTGAAACGATTTTTGACTTGTATTAAGTGTTGCTTAACAAGCGTAGGTATTCTTTGTGCCTATTGGTATTGCCTTTGTGTATAACTGCAACTTTCTTCCATATAATGGTGTAGAACAAACATCAATTTCAAACCCTTCGCAACTAAAAACTGAGCGCGCCCAGTTTTTGCATTAGATAGTTATTTTTGTCGATAAACTGTTCGCGTATCTATTTTTCTGTTTGTCTGTAAATGCAGAGAAAATTTAACTTGTGATGCTGTAAATAGGAAAGGTGTTATGTAATTATAACTGTTACTTTTTTACTCAATCGAAGTGCTAGATACATTTTATTTTTGAATACCTTTGACGAGTAAATACTGATTTTGTAGAAGCTGACATGGTAGACGTACATTACCCAGAAATACTTCCTACTCCTGACAGGTTACATCATACCGTAGAAGACTTCCTTACAGAGTTTGATGGTAGAATTTCCCATCTGTTACCTCTACGAAGGTACGTTATATTGTTCGTATTTTGTCGCCTACCGTAGATCAAAGCGGTTTTTTATAATTGGTGTTAACGATTGGAGCTGTCTAATCTAGTAATGGAAAGGCTGGAATTAGTAGTTAATTCATAGACATCGATATATAGTTTGTTTCCTATACAAAGGTGTGACACGCCGTTACCTTACTGTGTTCTTCTTTAGATACTTGGAGACGTGCTTGGGTGCAGATCTACGTTCCAGGTTTGAGCAGGAATGCTTTGAGCTGGCGCTGACACACACTACACTACCCCTTGACTGTCAGCACAGGTACATGTCTAACATTGGAGTAGCCTCTCCCACAGGTTCATTCAACATCCCTGAGTAAACAGTTGAATAACTGTGCATCCAACCATTGTTTAGCATGTTGATGGGTAGCAAGTCAGTTCTTGATAAAAGGCGCACAACTCCAAAGTATGCAACTTTCTGATGGTGCTGTTAACATCAAATTATGTAGCTCAATACCTACGTATTTATTACTAGAGTGGATAAAATATAACTGGGTATCTACCTGTATATCAATAACTGTTGGTGCGCCGCAGTCCAGGTATAATCTTTTCCCACCACCTATTCAGCCCATTACAGCAAGAGCCAACTCTGTATGTCTGTTCACCTAGCTATATTTTATCCATCTCAATGTATGTTTGATTATGCAGATTTATGTTTTTCATTTAAATTATATTATTTTTGTCGCATTTTTTATATAGATTCTTTATTTGCACCATTTCTGTTTTTTAACAATCAAATCACTGATGCATCCCTTGTAATTATATTTTCATTATAAAATGTTCGCTCAGTATATTCAGTAACTGCTAGTCTTTTAAAGGTCAATCACTGCTAACTAGTCATCCTCAAATATATGCATCATTTGTCAGCTGCATGGTTTCCTACGATCTGAGTAAGTTTCTGTGGCCAATCCACTTATTATACATTTTTGTGTATTTTCATCATTTCCATTTTTATAAATTTTATAATTATGTTACATAAAAAAATAAATAACTTCACCAAGCTATTAACTAACTTTTATAACCACAGCACCCTGTGTATCACACTGGTGATGTACAGTAGAAGGACAACTCCTACAAACAAGATTTATAACATCAGAAATTTTTACATAAGTTTTTCTACATAATGAAACATCTTATAACTTGTTGATTATTCTACAAAGCTTCTTTCTCTACCATATGAGATGGTCGGTAGAAGTATAGCAAACGTGGACAGTGAGAGCGTGTGTTCGTTGCATGAGATGATGAATATTCATAGACATCCACAGCAGTAGGTGAGCACATAGACATCCACAACAGTAAGTGAGCACATCACCTCGGCTTTGCTGGCGGTGGACCCATCGACGAAGATTTAGGTTGAGGTCTCCAAGCGTAGCCGTGTATCGTCTTGAGCAGACGCTCCTCTGTCACAGGGTTCTTTATACTCTCCACCACAGCTGTAGTACATTAGACATCGTTGTATGTAGTACATTAGACATAGTTGTATTTAGTACATTAGACATCGTTGTTTGTAGTACATTAGACATCGTTGTTTGTAATACATTAGCTATCGTTGTATGTAGTACATTAGACATCGTTGTATGTAGTACATTAGACATCATTGTATGTAGTACATTAGACATCGTTGTTTGTAATACATTAGACATCATTGTATTTAGTACATTAGGCATCATTGCATGCAGTACATTAGCTATCGTTGTATGTAGTACATTAGACATCATTGTATGTAGTACATCAGACATCGTTGTTTGTAATACATTAGACATCATTGTATGTAGTACATTAGACATCATTGTATGTAATACATTAGACATCATTGTATGTAGTACATTAGACATCATTGTATGTAATATACTAGACACTGTTGTATATCAGACATCACTGCATCAAGAGATTTCGCACCAAGAAAAACATCCGACTTACCCATGGCAGTTTTATATGCGTTTGGAAAAGATTTATCAGTTCGTTCTCGCATGAATTTCCAGGCTTTTTTTTGTTGATCAAAGGAGCACTCTATTATCTTATTATTGTATTGTTGCAGATCTTTGGTGACCTAGGTGGAAATATAACCAGACATTACAAGTGTACTGTACGAGTGTGCTGTACAAGTGTACTGTACAAATATACTGTCCAAGCGTACTGTACGAGTGTGCTGTACAAGTGTACTGTACAACTGTACTGTACGAGTGTGCTGTACAAGTGCACTGTACAAGTGCACTGTACAAATATACTGTGCAAGCGTACTGTACAACTGTACTGTGCAAGTGTACTGTACAAGTGTACTGTACAAGTGTACTGTGCAAGTGTACTGTACATAATACAAACCCTGAAGCAGAAGGAGACAACAAACCTTTATCTGGTCTATAGGCCTATCGAAGCCTCCGACAAAAAGCAAGCCTTTAGTCTCTGTAAGCATGCTAAAATACAAGTGACAACAATGAGCAGGTATGCGGTATAGATATAAATACAACAGAAGACATCAGCTACACACAACCTACCCTACTGCCGACTGTTTCACTATGTTTAACTTGAAGTCTACAGAGTTAAGATGAGGTGGTTTCCACTTGAGTACGTCGTCCTGAGTGCCTGTTTTATACACCTAAAGAATAGCCTCATTTCCATACATTGACAATACACACACTCAGCTATCACACTCATAACATCTTACAACTGAAAGTTTTATTAAATCTGAATAAGACACGCCACATACATCGTCAGGCCCTCCTGGCTGGAACATCAGACCGTCTGTTTCATGTCCTATAGACTCACAAAACTCCTTGCTCAACAGCTGCATCAAAACAAATACAACCAGATTTATGGGAGTTGTCAGCTCAGTGTCAGAGGTAAGCAACTTCAAAACAAACTAAATATCAATATATGCATCATCAAACAAGTAAATGACTAACTTTTTTAACATCATTGATTCGGGACGGTTGACTGAGATCGTAAAATGGTTTGGGCCGTACACCAAACGGTTCCCTACTTCTGTCCAGCAAGCCTTGTTGCTGTTTAGCACCTCTCGGTTCATATATCTCCTTTTTGATACAGAGCAATCGAGTGCTAAAGTTTGTCTTACCAACCTCCTTGCCCTGAAACAGCCACATTATCGGATGACATCTCCAATCAACAACCAAACAGCAATAAATATATTCAAAGGACGAGAGTAGTCAATTTTTTTGTTAGCCTCACCTCAAACATGATGATGTCATAAATGAGATATCGAGGAGTTCTCCTATTGGTTGTTTTATCAAAGTCTATGACCAGTTCACCATCAAGCAGTGTGTTAGTGATGTGTGCGGAGAGGTCCTTGCGTCGGGGGAACTCCAAATGTGGAATATGAAAGACACAATTGTCCCTGTCTACCACGAACACTGCACCTGGGCCATCTATCAGCATCATGTACCTACATACAACAAAAGCTACAGTATAGTAGCAAATACTAGAGCACTGTAAGCAACACTGTAAGAAATAGGCACATCACGAAACTTTGCACTTTATACATTGCAGTCTAATGAAACGGTGAAAAAAGAGAGCTTGACTGGTTCCCTTTTAATGGTCTACACTTGACGGTTTACTCCAGACAGTGATGTTACAGACTTTACTACATGTACAGCAGTAGTTTACAACATTTCTGTATAGTCAGTAATAGATGTATATACCAAAATATTACCGAGTGCCATCAGCCTTCCAACTCACAAAGTACCGTTTCTCGTGTAGTAATCGGATATTTTTAACATCCATAGAAACAGGCTGACTTCCTGGAAACCCAGTCCTAAAGAAGTATTAAATACAAATATTAAATTAAATATTAATCTTTCCGCAGAGTGCACAAGTTACAGAATGAGAAATGAAATAAATGGATAAGAATCAAACCTAGACCAGCCACACATGTCCTGCACTTTATGCTGTATATCAGACAGTCTCGGCTGGTCTGTCACAACAGTAGCTCCAGATACTCCTTCCATAAACGTAGGATTCAACTTCATAGCCTCTATTCTACGCTTCTTGCCAGATCCAGAGCCATTCAGATCGTTGCCATCGTCGTCCAATCCCGGATCTTCTTCCTCTACAACAGCCAATCACTGTGAGGGTCAAGTCACTGGAAGTCAATCGACGAAGAAAGAAATAATGGTTAGGTTACAAGAGTGTGTAGCTAACCATTGCACCAATCTGGTAGAATGGGAGGTGAGGGCGCGTCATCTTCATCATCATATATTTTGAAGAGACCTTTTAGGTAAGCACCTTTGTATATACCAGGTGGACGGAGCTGAGCGAATGTGTGCACTGCTGCATCTATGCTACAATAGTAAGGACATTGCTGTTTCATGCATAGACAACATGCGTTGATATATCAATCTCCCTGCTCATTAATAGCTAGCTGCTAACAGTTGACGACAAGTGAAAAGAACACTTCCGCTAGCTAGGAAATGACCTTAAACATGAAAGGAAGATGCTCTTACCTCCAGTCCATCTTCTCAACAAGGTATGAGCAGATGAGAAATCCTGTTCTGTTAAAGCCGTGCGTACAGTGAACACCTTCAAGGCACAATGTGTAGTAGTAGTACAACAGTTGTTACAGATAAAACGTTTAACTCACATAGACTGTGTACCATAACAACTTACCAACCACCTCTAATGGTTTTTGACGAATGAACTTATCAACAACATCAATAAAGAGGGCAGTTTGGTCACTGTCAGGAGTTTCACCATGCCTGCAATAATTTTAAATAAACAACTATCTGACTTTATTAGCAAAGTAACAACTGTGCAATTGATGTATATTTAGCTAGAAAAACCATAGTATGACTCACCCTTTACAGTGTAATTTGACGTATTTACACCCTAGAGCCTCCACTTCATCTTTGTTATAAAACCGAGTGGTATTAGTCAGATCCACTATCAAACCAACAGGTTTCTACAGGCCACCAAAGTATTAATGTGAACACAAAACATTCTACTGCTAGATGAGACAGAACTGTGAGCCTGAAATATGTGTTAAATTACCTGGTATGTGGCTTTGACAGATGAAATGAACATTTGTATGTTGAATTTACATTCATCAGGAATTTCATCATCATATTTGTGATCAAGGGGTGTCTTGAATGGTACAAACTTCTCTGCAAGTACAAAAGTTACTATAGTAAAAAAGTATCAAAAGAAATTAAAAAAACGGCATAATAACAATTATCAAATAAATGCAGGAAGATATAAAGTTGAGCTAAAAGTGAGATATCAAATATCATATCTCAAATATTAGATAAACAAATATCTACGCCGCTGAACTCGCATAATAATAATAATAAACGCAGTAAGTAAATTATCCTATTTACCCCGTATTTACATCAATTGAGCTAAAAAATCCTAGCAATTAGAATAAATCTATAAGGAAGCCTTTAGCTTTGAAGACTCGTTTTAGACAAGGTTTAATTTGTGTAACAACATGCCACTGTTTAGGATTGATTATTTGTTTTGTCACCTCTTATGTTACATATTGTTCATGGCAAGAAGCTGTTGTGATATATCCCATTTGTAGTTGCTACCGAGTGTGTGAGTGTGGCTTTTCTCCAATTTCTGCTCTTGAGGCCGTAATTTGTGGAGTGTTCCCTGCCTTTCGTTATTTTATTATACGCCTCAAAAAGGGCACGGTGTTGTTGTTCTTCCTGGAGAATTCTTGTTAGTCGGTACAGGCAATGACTTCTCCATTTTCCAATGAACTTATTCAAAGCTAGCTTCCTTCATATGTTACACTGACAGTATGACCTTTCAAGTTTCTATAAAGCGGATGGCATCATTTGGTATTTTTCAATTTTTTTATACTGTATTTCCAGTGACTGGGTCTCAGATCACATCTGTATACTCCAATATGGGTATTCATGAGCTAGCATATGAGAGCAGCTTTGATTTTTAGGGGGCACCGCACAGTACATCAAGTGCTTATTTCCTCCTTTGATTATCTTCTTGGTTTTATGCACTTCTCTTCATGCGTTGGCCAAACTTTAGATCTGATTGCATGGTTGTTACTCCAGAATATTTCATGTTGTCTTTTTATGTTAATAAGGAACTCTTAAAAGTTTCCATTCAACCACTACCACGGTGTTAAGTTTATTTATCATTGTCCTCCAAACTACTATTAACATAAATTCATACATACATGATGATACATAACAACTACTGTAATTATTATTACTAATTAAAGTAGTAGTAGTAATTGTTATATAATAATAATAGATAAAGAAAAAAATGATAAACAATAATAAAAAAAGATAAAAACCAGACTTGCCAACTGGGCGTGAGAAATACACAATTGCCTTTTTCTCACTCTCTCACTCATGTCTGACGCATTTCCTTTGTTGTTGAGTACAATTTTTTATATTTTGAGTTCTTATGGTTTATTACTACTACAACATTTCACTGCTACTACTAGTTGTTCATCACTCACTGGTATTACCATAGATGAAGGAGGTATGTGAGTGGGTTTGTATTTCAGTCAATCAATGGTTCAAACTACTATCAAATGTTAGAGCTCTCCGGCAAATACAAGAAAAATAAATCTTTTGCTCAAGTTTTTGCACGTTAGATTTGTCCTACCAAGCCCTGTTTTTTTTCTTTTTATGTAGTGGTAGTCCTGAAGAAGATAGGGACTACCCATCAGCATTCAGAATACTTGAAAATTTTAGCGCTATTTCCTGTCTTAGTGGGCCTACTAAAGCAATTTTCATTGCTTGATCAATTGTTCAATTTTATTTTCAACTACTTATTTTACACTGCTCACAAACCACCTAGCTACTTAGATTGTCAATGGAGATCTAGTATAAGTTATTTTTCAACTGCCAGGCCCAATGCAACCAGATACTTGAACTTTATTACAGCCAGCAGTCATTATCTATTATTATCATATAATGATAACTATTATTATTATTTGTTGTTATAATTGTTGTTGTTGTGTGTGTCATCATCTGGAGTTTTTATTTATACTTAATATTGCATTTTAAAGTGTTGATTCTCTTTTTTCATGCTTAAGTAGTATTGTATTAGTTGTAATCATTATATAAAATGAACCACAAACTATTATCATTGCTAACCATCAATTATTAGTTGGAACTCACTCATTGCTTTTTACAAACCAGGGAGATTCTACTTGTTCAGACCAACTGTTCAACTCCAAGACAAGACTATTTTGTTACTTTTTTCGGTCTGGTCTGGTCGGTCTGGTTTCCTACACACACGAGGTGACACCATACCATATGGCAAATTGGTTCGATGGATGAGTCGGAGCCTCAACATACCCAACTGACTAACTACTATGTGCTGTGAATGGATTTTCCAATCTAGTCTGGAACCTCAAACAAGGAATTGCAAAGTGTACAAACGTCTATCCGATCTTCCTCTTTTTGAAGGGAGATTCGAGTCATGATTCGAGGCATCAATTCATAATAACATTTGGCAAACATTTGAATGTCTACTGAATGAATGAGGCACATTTGTATGAATATCGTGCACTGCCCACTCTTTTCAACTGTGATTGAACAGCTGAGTGGTAATAAATCTGTTTCATATTTTAAGCAAGTATACTTATGCATAATCCAGTTCATGTAATCTATATTGCAACCATGTGGACAAGATAGCAAAACTGTTAAAGACAGCACCTATGTGGTTAGATTATTCTAATTAGTAGCCAACCATCTTCATTGCTATTTTGAAGCTATTTGATATGTCACAAAAACATGATGAAACGTGATATTTCAACTCAAATATTAATGTTAAAAACTTAACACCTCTGTGAATACATACCCAAAAAATTTTCCGCTGTACGGGACTATTTTATTAGAGAATCGGCTCAGAAATTACCTAAAGCCCTGTCATTACTTAGTGTTTCTGCAACTAACATGACCGGGTTAAAGATTCCATAATGTTAGATTTTAGTTTTCAGCATGCATTTTATCAACAATCCCCTGAGCGCGACATTTTCCTCATTTGGCACGATTTTGCGGACTTTTATTCCCTTGTTTCCAAGTCTCACTCCTGACCCCTCACTTTAGGTTGCCAAGTCTGATGAAAACAACAATGATGTTGTAATGATGTACACAGAAATAAATTAGAGTGCAAGCGACACCCAAATCTCACTAAACCAATATCCATAAAATTATATATCAAAAGATTTCTATTTTTATACAAAGTGTGAATCTGCAATTTGTTTGGAGTTTTAACAGTTTTTTGCAAAGTTTGGTATTTTCACAGAGTGAAGAGTTATCTTCTCCCTTTTTATAATGGTGCACAGTCTGCTCTCAATTAATGGGTCACCCTATACAGCTAATGACTTTTCCACACGCTTGGCTAGTGCACAACTGTTGTGATCAAAACAAACACACAATAAATAGCACTAATACCAAGAACTGAGGTGACTTTATATCAAAAGAGGTTGTAATAATGACAGCACTGGCTCAGTGTTTGCATTGGAGTTGACATCCTTACCTCAGTTAGGGCAAATACATGCACTATGATTATACATTTCCTTAGATAATTAAGAAACAATTGTGAGGACACCACCTTGCTGTGGACAGGTTTTTTATGACTTGTTTCATTTCCATCGATATAAAATGAGCAGGGAAACATGAAAAGTTAGTTATGTATGGATCAACCTCTGCACAACTTCATAAAAATAAAACATTAATAGACCCTGTGCACTGTTTTTCTGATTTACTGCAAAATGGTTACAAATAAGTGCGCCTTGTGCAAGTTTACAAGACACGATTTTGCTGTTCTGTTAGATTCATTGCTCAGATAGAGAGATGAGTAAAATTTTTAAACAGGTATAGCTCACCCAGCAAGATTTCAGCAAGCAATAGAGTCAATCAAAGTAATTCTAAGAACTCCTCTTTTAAAAACTATCTGCAGAAGTGGACAAATTACTGCTTGTCTAATTTAATGTTACATTTGTTTGGTAGTTGACTCTTTTAAAAACTATCTGCAGAAGTGGACAAATTACTGCTTGTTTAATTTAACGTTACATTTGTTTGGTAGTTGAATGCCCTGTAGTTTTGATTTTAGTTTCAATGAATATTGATAGTCATAACCGCTGTTGTATCTAATCTCAAAGTCTCTCCAACAGGCAATTCTATGAGACAGCACTTTTATACCTGCCAAACAACCTACTAATAGTTTCATAGGTAGATGCATTAGGGTCAAAGGTTGCCTATAACTTTTTTAATACAATGATTTGCTCTTGATGCTTTGATGGCATCATTTGTAAATGCTCATTCATTCACCCAATTTTTATTGGATTGCAACACTCCTAATCAAATATTAATTATCTGCACCTAGTTTTACCCATGGTAAACTATCACCAACAACTATTTGGATACTTGCTGTATGTATGCATGCATCAATATGCTAGTCACACTGTGGGGATCAGAATGTAAAACTTGTATAGCGAGTAATACTTCACAAATATTTACCGACATTTGGTCTAAGTTGTTTTTTGCTTCATTTATGTATAAAGAGCTAATTTGGTTTCTGAAAAACATTAATGGTGACAAATAAGGTAAATATACTTTTTAGGCCTTCCCTTTACCCGAGTGCACACTTTTTTTCAGCCGCTTGTGCATTCACTCTGTAAAAATACCTCTCAGCGTTTTCGAGGTTGAAAATGAAAAAAAATTCCAAATCAAAAAACAGATCGGTTGTGCAGCACTTGCTCAAATTGTTACCAGAGCAAAGTATGCATAATATGCAAAATACTGGTTAGGTTTCAATACAAAATACGCATCTATCATCTTATAGCCAATGTAATGTAGTATTAAGACTACACTGCAATGCTCGCAGACTAGTGTGTGTCACTGCAAATCTTATTATGATTGCTGTATATTGTAAAACATTGGTGGTGTACAAGCTCACAGGCAGCATCTGAGAATAATTAGTTTTGAGTGCATATAACTGGCTGATTGCCAAACCCTTGTAAACCCTTTGCAGGAGAAGAGAACCTACTTAAAACCCTTGTAAACCCTAAATGTCTCTCTTTACAATTGATTCATTTCTTTACAGAAAAAAGAGGAAGAAACTCCTACATTTGGTGAAAAAAGCAAAAAAAATGCTTTTGAAATTGATATAAGGTTGTTTTTTCGCGTCACTTGCACTTTAATGATAATAAATTTAATAAAAATAATATAGAAATTGAATATTATTAACAATAATAGTGTATCGGTTTTGAAACTTGCTATCAATAATAAGCATTACAAAAATTATTATTATATTTTATTAATTATTTATAACAATAATAATAAAATAATACTAATAACAATAACAAAACTAATAACAATATCATACACTATTATATAATAATAATGTACAGGAAATATATAGCACGGCGCCTGGAAAACAAAACATTATAGCGAGTCAAGTTATATCGTGCGAACTCTTACATTTATATATTAATTATTATTTACTTTCTACCTTTTGTATTAAGGCATCGACTGTTGTTCTATGGCTTGAATGTACTGCATGTTACATAACGCTTTATATAAATAGAGCTGCTATGCCTCACAATAATCAGTGTTCACCGCGAGGCATAGCTAGACAATTCTTTTATGAATAAAGACAGCTAAACACTCTCTCAAGCTTTAGACTTGATTACTGCGCAATTCATACCTTACTACTCTACAAGGCAACCAGCTCTGACGACCTACTAGGTCTGGCAGCACCAGTGTTGTACGACGAGTGGTAGGCTCGAGGCAGACTTGCCTGACAGACTCTCACCTATCACGGCCTACCTTCTAGCAGCAATGCAGAAGGGCGGACGCTGAGAAGGCCAAGCTGGCAGCAAGCTTGTCTGAAAGGACAAAC
Source organism: Cryptosula pallasiana (assembly GCA_945261195.1). NCBI lineage: Eukaryota > Metazoa > Bryozoa > Gymnolaemata > Cheilostomatida > Cryptosulidae > Cryptosula > Cryptosula pallasiana. Next base: position 37,646,429 of record OX183133.1, read on the forward strand.
AACTCTGCTACCTAGAGGGTGCAGGTGTGCTACCAAGGTGACTGGCCACGTCACCACAAAATCCTGCACAATAATAATAATATAGAAATATAATATTAACGACGATCATAATAATAATAATAATAGTAGTTGTGTATCATTCTTTACACTTGTTATCAGTAGTAATCATTACAGCAATTATTATTATATTTTCTTAATTTAATTATTTATAATAATAATACTAATAATATAATATTATATAATTAATAATACCAAAACTAATAATAATCATCATCATAAACTGTTATTACTACTATTATGTATTAATAATAATAGTTATAATAATAATAATAATAATAATAATAATAATAATAATAATAATAATAATAATAATAATAATAATAATAATAATAATAATAATAATAATAATAATAATAATAATAATAATAATAATAATAATAATAATAATAATAATAATAATAATAATAATAATAATAATAATAATAATAATAATAATAATAATAATAATAATAATAATAATAATAATAATAATAATAATAATAATAATAATAATAATAATAATAATAATAATAATAATAATAATAATAATAATAATAATAATAATAATAATAATAATAATAATAATAATAATAATAATAATAATAATAATAATAATAATAATAATAATAATAATAATAATAATAATAATAATAATAATAATAATAATAATAATAATAATAATAATAATAATAATAATAATAATAATAATAATAATAATAATAATAATAATAATAATAATAATAATAATAATAATAATAATAATAATAATAATAATAATGAATAAATAATTATTATTATAATTATAATAATTAATTAAAATTATTAATCAAATAATTATAATTCAAGTATAATAATAAATAGTTTTTTGTCAGATTCAATAATAATAATAATGGCTAATAATAATTATTATAATTAAAATTAATAATAATTATCATTAATAAAAATAATAGTAAAGTCGATCATCATCATCAATAATAATAAATAATAATTAATTTTTAATAATAATTTAATTAATGAGAAGAGAAGAATGAATGTTTTAGAAAAACGTTTGGTTACAACCTGCTATAAGAATTCCTTTGCGCGGACAGTTGAGCCATCGAGGAGGCACAGACACATGACTTCTCTTTGTCATAATCACAGACCATGAATATCTAATTAATTTGGTCAGCAGTAGCGTTTCTTCTTGAAATTATTTAGTAACCAAAACGTAAAAAGTTGTGGACAAATCCCACCGGAAACTGAACACTGATTGAAATTTAAACATTACTCGGTGTGTTAGCAGAATTTTTTTAGTAGACACCTCGATTTAACAGTGGGTATCAGAAAACCCGCACCAGCCTGTATAATTAGTTGTATATATATTTTGAGCTAGCCACAGAGAACATGGAAAGACAACTTTCCAAAGTTTTGAATGATTTACAAATGATGAAATACTGTTATAACACTACATGTCATTATTATTACATTTGTTGAAATTGTAAATATGTGATTATTATAATATTTAGCTAAACTACCATGACACTATTATGACAAATGCTTTATTCAAGGAAATTTTTAGCACCATTTTGATGCCCCTGAACATTTTTAAAAACATGCTTCACCACTTCATTTCAAAAAGATCTATTTAAAAGTAACAAGCTGTTTACTACCAAATATGGCCTATTATATTGAAGTTCAGCAGATATTTACCATCTTCATCAGAAATTGTAAGAAATTTATAGCTAATAGAGAGCAGAGCTAACTGATTGTTTTTTAATCACCAAGCTGGAAGTAATCAATGCGCTGAAAAGAAAAATGGTCGAATAGATTGGGAGTCAGCTTCCATGAAACACACATAACTTGATGTTAAACTGTTTATATTATATAATATATATGAACAATGCCAACTATAATGATTAGGAGGGCAACATAAATAAGATTGTTGAAACCTACAGTAGTATAAAAACATTACATCACCAAACAGTCCTATTAGTATAATATCATTAATATCTTTAGAAATAAACATACCAAACAAAAGTAGTACATTATCTCTTAAAACAAGAGAGAAAAGCCAATTCATAGCTAAAAATTATTTGTAAATGAAATCAGAATACATCCATTGATTTATGTAGCTGAAACGGAGTAACAACCGTAAAATCACACTAAAGAGGGTCATCATATTGCTACCATAGCCTAAACTGTCACAAAGTTAAAGTTTGAGGGTGGATCAGGGATTGGCGGGGGCTCATTAGGAAAATCAATTCCTTCTGCGTCAAGTAACCTTAGTTTGACCTCAAGTGACAGCAGCTCCTCAAGCTCTCGGATAGCCTGATCACTAACTATTGGATTGCTGCCAGTAAGAGCATTCAGGCCATCCATCCAAACATCAGAGTCAGCCTTTGTATCTGAGTGAAGCGCCAGCTCATCTCCACCTTGCTTGGTTATAACAATAACCTTAGATTTAGCATTGCGAGGATCATCGTTAACAGAGACGTCAACAATATCCAGTACGTTTATAGACTCAGGGGTGTCAGTGGTAGAGCTGCCATAGTGGAGTACCTTCAGTAGAAGACGCAGTGGGTTATGTTATACAACAGAGATGGTACTATGGGTACAATCAACTGGTCTAACTAGAGTGACTATCACTGGATAGTTTAAAATGTAACTAAGCGTTTTTAATGTAATCTAAAAGGAAGCGTTCTATACCAAAATGCACCATCAACTATGCATGATTATAAAGTTCCAATATCAGTAAGCTATATAAATTTATAGAGTTTGGTCTTTTACCAGCGTGGAGGGATTTTCAATATACAAATCAAGAAATTTACAGCGTGTGCTGCAAGTGACAAAAATTTAACATTTTTTGTCATTTCTTTATAAAAACAAACAGCGATAATTCTCTTTTTCATTTGTATCTGTTTTCTATAAAAATAATAAGTTAAAAAGGAATAAATTGTAAACTTGTAGTTGCCTTTGTTAAAAAATAATTGTCCAATTTTATAACAGTCTAATAGACACGTAAAGCACTCTATGCATTTACGCAGTTCTAAAATGAATCGAATTACAAACAAACCCAAAATCAGTATCATAGCAAAAATCACTTTGACAAACTCGAAAATTGTTTTACTAAATATCGCTAGACAGGACAGATACTTTGCTCAATTTCTTATCAAGTCTAAAGATTTAAGAGCACCAAAAAATTGAAACTTCGAAAATCCGATTTTTCGCCGCTAGCGGTGACAAGAATATTCACCTTGGCATTGTGAGAGAGCTTGCAGTAAACAAACTTTGCAGCCTTTGCATTCTTTCCGGCCCTGAAGTTGCATCCATCCATCATACGGTTGATCCTCTGTTGTTTGATTACATCTACCAACTCTGGTCGAATCATCGCTCGCAGTTCTAGGATCGGTTTGGCCTGGCGCTTCTGCTCTTCCTGCGCCTCCAACTCTTTCTGTCTCGCCTCTTGTATTTTAGCGAAGCTCCAGTGCGTCAGCTTGTTCTTCATTGAGTCAAAAGTGTGAGGCTTGGCATCCAGTGCTCGAACTATCTGCTCCCTGACTACCATCAATACCTGCAAGGAGTAAAGGTGTACAGGCCACGAATAAGTTTCTGTATATACTAAACTTGCTAATAATGCGCAATATAATACGTCAATTTGAAGGTTCTCAAATCAAAATATTTAAACTGGTTCTCAGATCAATTCAATTTTTATTTGAATTAAAAAATTTGCTAACAACGATATTTAAATTCAAAATTTTGCAGGTAATAGCATTAGAATTTAATGAACTCGAGTTACACCCTTTCCGGGATAAGCAGCATTAAATGCTGAATAAGCGAGGCCTGTTTATCACGCTTTTTCTGAGGAAGTACAAGGACTAGCTCAATTAAAATCTACCAGTAAGCAAGTAGGCAAAGAAATCTCAAAGCCAATTCAAAACAAATGGCTTTTAACTAGAAACCTTGTTGAAGTCAGATAAAGAGGCTTTCATCTCCTTCCATGTTCTTGTCAGCCTCTGAATGCACAGACAGAAACATTCTTCAAAAGGTTTCTCTTTATAAAAGAACATGGGATAGTAAGTCCTGTTATCTTGCCCAGGCTCTTCACTAGGTGCAACCCCAATCTTCAGGATTTCAGCTAACATCTGTGTGAGCTCAACGCTGGCCTGAGCAAATGGACAGTCCTGTTCATCAGCACGCTCTCTGCTGTTCTCTAACACCACTTGTCTGTACTGTTGGGTGTACTGATGGGCAAAGAAAGCCATGCAATCAAGGGTCAATGCTCCAGGAGGCGCTCGGTGAAACTCCTGCAATACACAGCTTTCATACATTTATGTAATTCACACAAACCGACTTTCACAATGCTTTTTTTAAATATGTAATTAAATGATAGTGGAGAAATCACAGTATGCGAAAAAAAAACAGAAGAAAAATAATGCATTAATGCTCTAGACCAAACAGAAGTAATAAAATATTTTAGAATAAATTAATACTTTTTAATTAGCTCCTAAAAAAATCTTTCATAAATTTTTTTTTTAAAAACTCTTACCATCAATGGCTCTGTTGGATTTTTAAAACCAAGTCTTGTGAAATCTCTGGCATCACTTGCAAGGCCTCTTTGCTGATTTTCAACTTCATCATCAAACGCAATTGCACGTAAATCTGTTACTTCCTTCATAGCAGCTGGATCGGTTTTCTTTATTGCTCCTTGTAGACGCTCAGATAACAAATTAACGAGCCTAGTTTGTAGCGAGTACAGTTGAAACCCCATGGAAGGATCAATTGGTGCAGTAAATATATGGTCCCACACAAGCTGCCTAGTTGGTTGAGATAGGAGATGTTTTCGAATGGTCTGCTGCCTTTCGATTGAAGAAACACTCAGAATTGTGTTGATGAGGGATATGCACGAAACCTGTATCTCTACATCCTTGGTTTTCAAAGAAGATATGAACTGAGTCACCTCAATTTTTGATTCCGTCGCCATTTTCTTACCAAGAGCACTTTTTAGTATCGCACAACGAAGAATTGCGAGCGAAGATTTGATTACTAACAAGTCCAACTGAGTGTCTTTGAGGTGCCATATAATACTTTGCAGCAATTCAGCACTGATAGTCTCCCAAGACACAATTGAATGATTCATAACCTTCATGAAAGCATCCAAAGCAAACCCGTTAATGGCAGAAGGCTGACCTTGTGAAGGTCTACTATTAATGAACCTGTTCAAAGCTATAAAACCATTTTCAGTAACGAAGTGCTCCACGAATGTCATATCAGAGGATAAGGCGGATAAACGTTGCATGCGGATTTGAGTGATGTTTCCTAACTCAAGACCTTCGGCAATAATCTTCGACATCTTCTTTGGAGAATAGTCCAGCTTGAGGATATGCCCATCAGCTATTTTACCTCGGTTTTCTTCAGTGATGTAAATAGGAGGAGAAGGTACTTTGGTGTCGTCAAACTGCAGTTGGTAATTCAGTGGATTTTCTAACTTAAATTCTTCACACAATTCCTTCACTACATTAATGAGTGGGTTTTGCTGGTCAATCTTTCGCATGAGATGCTTGTTTTCAGCCACTTCGATAATGGCCACACTAACAACTTCGTTCATATCAGTGCTGGCCTGAGGTAACACCGTGAGTCCGGCAGCAGTTGCTCGCCTTCCCAACGTCTTTATATCTGTTGTGTCTGACATTTTATCTACAAATACAAGGATTACGACTTAACAAATTGTAAAATACTAAAAAAATATAGCATAGGCATAAATTTTTATGTGCTGACAACTCTGTAGCTATGGTGGCCCAAAAGATTTTGCGCCTTGTATTTCATAGCACCTCAATGCTTTCCAAATCACCTGAATGAACTGTCTAAACATTTTATAATACAATTCATTGCATTTGAAAACTCAGTTCACTAATAATGGCTAGTAGCTTTTTTACTTCGCACATCATTATCATGGAAACTCTAACAGCATTATCTAGATATACAAACGTGAAAAAAATTTCTGTATGTTTGTCCAAATGAGTATGTACCTGCATGTTTTCCATGCTTTTATATGGCTAAACCACTAGGCAGAGAGAAATAAAAACCACTGTAAAAATAGTCTGTTAGACCAATTTGATGGATGGTGGGGTTCTCAAACATTTGTAGATTTAATATTAATGTATTTTTCAATAATGTAGGTGGAGATGAATCACAAACAGTCCCACTTTGCTAATATGCAATGATTGGAGTGTCAATCAAGCAACTCTGTGTTGGTTTAGGATTCACATCACTTCCTTCCAGTATGCTTAGATTTCGATCTTCTTTCGCAACATTCTGCTTGAAAGTTAGTTGTCGACTAGTGTCTGCAATGTGCCAGCACACAACACACATGTGTCGTCTTTTAAATTGAGCAGGGAGAGATGGAAAGAGTAGAGTGGGGAAGACGCGAAACAGAGCGGGGTACAGCAATGTAGAGGGTGAGAAGAAGAGTGGGACGGGCTAAGGGCGAAGTGAGTGGGGAGAGAGCGGGGCGAGAATAGTGCAGTCTGGCATAGTGATATTTGACTTCATCAGATAATACTGCTAGTAATCTATATTATGCAAATGTTTGCTTGTTTGAGCTGTGCCTCGTGGGCAACCCTAAAGACGGGTCTCATAAGCGGAGCTTGTGTGAGCAGCACCCTATACCCATGCCCGCCGTTACACCGGCTACTCTTCCAAAAAAGCAGAGAGGGATTTTTTACTAGCATGACTCCATAGTTATTATGGAGAGTGCAATCAAACTAGGGACCATGTTATTTTTATGCCGATATCCGACCAGGCAGAGCATATAGGAAACCAAATATCTCGCTCACAGATAACCGTGGTGGGAATCACTTAACATTGAATGAAGAATGATTATTGATTATTAAAATCATTGACAACAACCATCAACACTATTAATTATTATTATCATAACAACCAATTAAATATAACAGTAATAATCAATAATAATAATAATGACTTAACTTATGTATCATAATAATAATTGAGGTAATTTAGTAATAATAATAATAATAGTATAGATTATTAATCGCAGGTTCATTGTTGATGATTAATACTATAATATTATTAATAATTGTTGTATTGATATAAATAATGAACATATATACTGATAATATTACTACTATATATTATTATTAATTATGATTCAATATATATTATTATAACAGCAATATGTTGTTGTTAATCAATTTAAAATAATGATTATAATTATTTATTAAATTATTATTATTGTGCAAGATTTTATTGTAACGACATCAGTTAGCCCGGTAGCCCACCTGTACTTCCCCTAGGTAGGCAGAGTTGTTCACTTGCTGTGACCAGCTTGCTGACAGACCGTCGGTACCACTACCTATCCACGGGCCCATGGGGATTTTTGCAAGCATGTTCTTCCAACGGCCCACTATTATATATACTATAATAAAATTATTGTAGTATATATGATAGTGGGCTGTTGGAAGAACATGCTTGCAAAAATCCTCAGAGGCCCGTGTAGCTACCTATCCCTCAGCATTGTCTGCTGAGGTAGGCTTGGATAGGCAACGTCTGCCAGGCAGGCCTGTAGTCCGTCTGCCACTCCTAGACAACACAGGGCTTCTAGACCAATAGATCGTTGAAGCAGTCATCTTCTGGAGTGGTAGAGCTGTCTAGTCCGTGTAGGTGTGAGAGAGATTCAAGACGAACTTGAGTGAGTGTATACTGGTATATTTATTCTTACGAACAAGCCAGCTGAACCTCCAAGATTACACTGATTATTAGTGAAGGGCTCAGCCGCTGTATTTATACAAAGCGTTATGTAAGATTTCTTTGTGTAGGAGTTAGCCCTAATGACATATACAAGAAAGGGTGGCTAACAAAGAGTGACTTAAGTACGTATAAAAATAGCCTTAGTTAGTGGTATAAGATTGACTACACAAAGAAAAGGGGTACAACATGTTTGTCATGTACGCAGTTTACTGGATTGTTGCTATGATTGCTTGTTTACAGGTATCCACAGGAAGTCGCGCCATTTTCCTGTACATTATTATCATCATTATTATTATTTAATTTTTATTATTGTTGTTACAATAATTATTATTAAATACTTATTATTTATAAGATTATTATTAATAAAATAATAACTACTAACTATTATTGTTTATTATTAATTATTACTACTGTAACTAATTATTATTTATCATTATTTTTTAATTTATTTATTAATTAATTATTATTACCACCACCAAAAACTTTTAATAATAATTAATTAATACTACTTATCTCTAATAGAGAAAAACGCGCGGACTGTGAAAGTTTTCAAACAGTGGGGAACCCCCAATTTATTACGGGGATTTCCAGAATTTGTCCATTGTTTTATATAAGCCCGCAATAATTATTTTTGGGGATTCCCCAGTAATAAATCTTTTGCATAGGCTGCGCGTTTTTCTCTATTATTATTATTATTATTATAAATAATAATAACAATATATATAAAAAATAATAATTGCCATAATAATAATAATAATAATAATAAAACCAACAAGAACCACCACCACCACTGACTGACTGTGACTTTCTTCTTTTTGTTTGTTGTTGTTGGCAAATCAATTCAAATCAATAATAATCATAAATAATATAATAATAATGATGACATGATGATGATTTGTTTGTGGTAATTATTATTATTAATTATTATTTATTATTATTGTTGTGGAGGTAGGTAGGAGTGTTCATAACAAGTTATTATGTCATTTTTTCTTCTATAAAATAGTGATATAATAACATAAAATAAATTACCTTCCTTTTTTACCACCACTTAATATTAAACTTCATTATTTCACTTCAAAAAAGCAATAATAATAATAATAAATAATCTTCCTCTTTGCAAAGAGGAAGCAGAAGTTCAACATAACATAGGGTGAGTGTTGCAAAACCACAAAAACTCATAGACCTATAACCTATAACCTATAACCTATGTATGGAAATCCGGTGCGACGTTGCCGGTTGTCGGTTAGTGGTTGTCGGTTGTCGCTTATAGGTTGGTGGTTGTTGCTTATTAGTTGTCAGTTGTCGCTTAGGAAACTTAGCTAAGACACTCTTTGATTATGAAGGTAATATAATTCAATACCAAGCAGTTAAGGGCCTCTTCTATTTATTTATTGTTGCTGTCTTTATTTATTATGTAATAATGTATGACGATCATCAATAACATTCTTGGATTTGATAGTATGTTTTCACTGTTGTACCTCACAATGTGTAAGTTTACATCACAAACATAAGTAGTAATCACGACAGTTTGTTGATATAAAGATTGTTTAAAAAAATTTGAAGAGCTACATCATCATCATGATCATCATCAGATCATCATCATAATTAATAATAATAATAATATCATCATCATCATTGATTGATTATTATTATTGGTTTTGTCACAGCATGAGCTGGTGTCGTTTCCTATCACTGGTCTAGTTCCACTTATTATTATTTTGATCTACTTATTATAAATAAATAATTAATAATAATAATTAATACTTATTTATTAATTATTAATTATAAAAAAATAATAATAATAATAAATCATTTATTATTTATATAATAATAATAATAAAGTTATGATAAAAAAGTAGCATTTAATCATTTTTGTTTGTGGTGTTATCCCGTCTAATATGACTTTATTGGTGTTATGCCATTATCATGATAATAATTTTAAGAAAGCATTAAAAAATATGCACTATTTCTTCCTCCTCGTACTCCAACAACTTTCCTTGTTCAAAAATATTCCCAAGTTCTTCGCCTACCTCAGCTAGCCGCCTACTCCACCGCTATCTTATCAAGTACTTCACCATCTCTCCAACCAAAACTTTATTCTTCCGATGTTTTTGTTGAGCAATAATTTCGTGGAAAAAATCATCAGTAAAATTGCTATCATCGCCATTCTGTGCATCTGGTTGTCAGTTATCAATTATGCCGTTTATTATGTTGTTGGCGCTTAGTATTTAGAAACCAAATTTTAGTACTAAGGCCAATGCATATCTTGTTGTTTTTTGGAATGTCTGCTTACAGCTTACATAGAAAGCTGCCATCAATTATCCAGATCAGTCGTATGTCATCAGTCTATGTTAATGATTGTTTGCATACTGGGCTCTACTTGCTAGCCATACTTATATTTGGAGATGCCAACTATGAGATATTACTGAGGCTAAATCAAGAGTTTTGAAACTATTTAGTTTGTTTATCACCTCAATTTTTTAATTTGCCTGTTTGAACATGAATAAATCTTAAAAGCTCCCAATATTTGGGAGGTTTTAAGATTTATTTGCTCTGGAACCATGCAGGGCTTGATGTAACAATTATCCTCTAATTGATATTCAGGAATATGGTTACAGTGAGCATGCAGCATAAAAAGAATTGTTTCAGGTAATCAGTGTTTAACCTTCAAATATGAAAAATTGGATAAAAAGGCTCTGCTGTTGAAAATGGTCAGATTTAGATTTAGCAACCTATTATTGCAGCTTGTGAACCTCTGCGTTTTGTTTCGCAGTAGTGTGAATTGTATCATGTTTTCTTTTCAGTATTCCAAAATCTGTCTTCTTTATCTTTGAATCTAGGCTATTGCTGGCCAGATTTCTCTGTGCTCTTCCTAACTATCTAGCCACATATCATTGCACTGCACAGATTTTATAGGTTCTGAGTGATTGGAATAGATATGCGTAAATATGTAACTGAGCTTGCTTCAGTATTAGCCCCGTAACTTGTAAGAATTGTCATAGCATAACTATCGTTGCTTGGTTTGTTAACTTTACTTCACTTTTTTAAATGTAATAGAAACCCAGCTCTTGAAAAAAGTGTTTGTCAGCTCCTAAAAATATTACACCACACTGATATAGTTTTGAGTGAGTGTCGTTTTGAGACATCAGTAGATATTAAACTGCTTTGATGAATTTTATTTGAAAATAACTTGTTGGACAGCAGCCATCACAAATTGATTGTTGTTAATTGTAATAAATTGTTATAATTGGTGTGGTTATTGCTACTATTACTCTATCCTCATCTACCAGCAGTGGAGAAATTTTCCGGTTCTTTAAATAATAAGTTATCTGTTTGATGATCTAGGAAGTTTTTACAGAAATAGATGATACTTTTGCATAAGTACAGGATTTTTCAGATTGAAAATGGGCTTTTAGATGTAACTGATGACATTTTATTTCTAACCGTTTTTTCTGTTCGATCAGAGTCAACTCAACAGGTTCATCTGTTCTTGCTTTATTGGCCAAGCATGCTCCCGTGGTAGTAGTTTTGTTACATAGTAAAAAAGGGCAGTGGGAACATCATTAGTCTTTTCAAATGTACTTTTTGTTGTACAAGTGTATCACTTATGTTGTAGGACTTTCCTGATCTGTGTTCTAGGAAGATGATTGTATGCACAAGGAAGAGCTTAATATTTATGCAGTCTCAAATCTCCATTTTATTACATTACGCTCACCTTCTGGCACGAGTTTTTGATCGGTATTCCATCTTCACATTATCGGGAAACCGTCGGCAATAAGACAAGTACGACTATCGCTGTAGCAATGTGAACCAGCCTTTATGATTTGAAATGATTAACGGCAATTTACTTGCTCTTGCATAACTACTAAACATTGTGTATTTCATCATGCTCTACTTATTTTTCATGAGATTGCTGACGGCTGATCCAATATTCCTCTATAGAATGCTGATTTTGAGCGATTTTGTTTAATATAATATTTTTGTTCTATATTGTGGTTTTTGATTTTGCTGTCTTTATTTTTATAAATGTAGGTTACATAATAAATGATTGGTAACCTGTTCCATATCCATTTCTTTTGCTCTTTTATATATACTTTGAAAGCTGATTTGTTACAGTCTTTTGTCACGTGGTCATCTTAGTGATAGAAATAACAAACCTTTAGTATTTTAACAAAGTATCAGTTGCACACAACATCTAGACTAATGACCAACCTACCAGAATTTTGTTTACTCAGAAGTTGTCTTACCATCTTTCAATAATGCAAGGCATGACAACTCCTAGACATTCATAACGACCATTGGCTGACCTAGATAATACAACTATAAATGAATATAAAATATGTGTAGTAACTTGATAGCTGTTGTGATTTTTGTGGGCTAAAAATTTGTTTTGTCTTTTGTAAGCAATGGTCAAGCAATAAGTATATGATAGAATTCATGGACAAAACTTATAAGCCTTCTTCATGTATTTCTCTGCAGATTTCTTTTGTCAACAAATCAATTAAAAATTTATAAACATGCACATAAACGAATTGCATATACTCATTATATACACTGAGTATCTCAACCATTTTTTAGGCACAATGTAATTGCCATTTACTTTGTTAGAAACCTGCGAAAAGGATTTAAACAGAATTTCTTCCAACGTATATTTGTGTTGTTTACGAAAACTGTGCTAGTTGTCTAACATGAAAACAGTAGAAATAGGTTATTGCATCAAGTTATACAAGAATATTTGCTGTTTAACAGAAATGATAATGCCAGAATGAGCTTATTGAAGGATTTGACATTACAATCACTTTCAATGACTACTAACTTTTTGGCCTAGTACCTGCATGTAACTCAAAAATAGTTTGTCGTTCTTTAAAGCTTTTATTACATAGGAACATTACATTTGTACGTGGCTAACCAACCATCAAAAGGGCAGGCCATTGATTAATCTATTCAAGGGACAGTCAGCAAGAGTGTAAGGCATGGATAAAATATAACAGGATTGCCAGAAACCTTAACGGGTGTAGCCAAATTTGGCCAATAGGATGGATGAAAAGTGCCACCCATGGCAACCACTAGTCAAGGCGGCTCCCATAAACCGCCATTCATGGCTACATTCCAATTGTGACGAAAGTTATATTATGCAACCGCAGCTGGTAATCCTGTTATATTTCATCCAAGATTCAAGGCAAACGAAATGAGCAATATAGCAACCAAGTTCATCATTTTGTGTGATTAAACCAGTCTTGTCATTGGTAACTTAAAAACTGAGTAATTTTCCAATCACAAAGAACAAAACTGGAAATTCCAAATGTCATCATCACTACTATTGACCTTGCCAGGTTAAAAAGCACGTTTAATTGAATTTGATGCTCTGCTTTGGTGGAAAATATTAGAAAACAGTTATATAAAAATTGTATGAGTTACAGCTGTATTTTATAGTTGACTAACTCATCTATTACTGGCCCAAAGCAAATTCACCGGCAGCTTCCAACTCTTAGCTCAAAGTTAATGCAACTGACATAAATATATTTCTAGGAAAAAATGCCCTGTTACGTAAACAAGTTATGAACAGTAAAATGTGAGACAGTATCCCAACATATGAGTGCCAAAATTAACTGTTTAATACATGATTTAATTTTATTGGTTTTTGTTATCGAGACAATACCTATAACATACTGGTGATATATCGTAGCATTGCTGACATAAAGACATCAAATGAATTGTATTTAAAGTAAGTGAATATGAACCGCTTATGGGAAATGTAGCAAATAGAAACTCCAAAAATGTAAGCAGCAAGCTTTATATAGAGCAAAGTATCAATTTTTGAAGCAATATGCTTGTGAAAGAGTCAGTGCTTGACTGTCCATCGCAGGAAAATTAGATTAGTTGAAGATTGTACCATCATAAACATTTGTCTTTAGATAAAGGGTAATGAAATGTAACAAAAAATGTTCCTACATAACCAAAGCTGTTAAAAAACTAACAATTAGTTCAAACTCATGATCCTGCCATTTGGAGCAGGCTTGATGATGACTCAATACACTCTGGTGTCCTGTTATTCTCTGTCTTAGGCATTGCGGTAGTATATACATCTCCTTCGTGTCAATGTGTCCGCAAAAATGGCTCACTGCATATAGTGGCTTGATTCATGTAGGATTTGAGAAGTGTTGTCACATACTGGATACTGGTACTTCTGTAGAGTAGCTAAAAGCAAAAACACCTATTATTATTAACTTTATTTAATGTGGTTAAATTATAATGTCATACATACGTCATGTTTTCCATAAAATACCACAATCAAAAGAAGAAATAACCAGAAAAAAAAAATGAAGGGAAAATTTTACAATACCATTTGAATAAAGGAAGGAAATAGTGACAACAATGTCGTTATATGTACAAAATATATATACACAATATTTCTAACAGATTTACACAACAATATTTACAGAAAAGTTTCACAGATACGCACATTGCAGTTAATAGGCCGGATCACTTGAAGTATGATCAGTTGAGTGGAAGTGGTACAAGAAACTTGCGGAGAAAGGGTTTTAGAAAGAGCATTGTATTGTTGGTAATATATGAGCGAGTAAAAATAGGGTATTAGTGAATTAATCTTCATGTTGTAGTAGGAAGGTTTAGAGGCTTTTTTAAAAAGCATGAGAGTTTTTGATGTTCTAACAGAATTGCGAATTTATTTAGGTAGCGTAGTGTGAGAGAGTGAGCTGGGTATCTTGTGATTGTCACGGGTGATACGCTCAGACGTAGACACACTTGAGGATTTGAAGATGGTATTGATATATGGAGGACAGAGATGGTGAAGTACTTGATAAGATAAGATAGCGGTGGAGTAGGTGGCTAGCTGAGGTAGTAGAAGAACTCGGGAATATTTTTGAATAAGGGAAGTGGTTGGAGTACGAGGAGGAAGAAATAGTGCATATTTCAATGCTTTCTTAAAATTGTTATCATGATAATGGCATAATACCAATAAAGTTATATTAGACGGGATAACACCACAAACAAAAATGATTAAATGCTACTTTTTTATCATCAACTTCTTTATTATTAAATGAATGATTATTTATAATAAATAGATAAAAATAATAACAAGAATATAATAAGTGGAACTAGACCAATGATAGGAAACGAAACAAGCTCATGCCGTGACAAAACCAATAATAGTAATAATTATTATTATAATAATAATTATAATAATGATAATAAATTAATCAATGATGATGATGTAGCTCTTCAATTTTTTTAAACAATCTTTATATCAACAAACTGTCGTGATTACTACGATGTTTGTGATGTATACCTTATACATTGTGAGGTACAACATGGAAAACATACTATCAAATCCAAGAATGTTATTGATGATCGTCATTCATTACATAATAAATAAATACAGCAACAACAATAAATAAATAGAAGAGACCCTTCAACTGCTTGGTATTCAATTATATTACCTTCATAATCAAAGAGTGTCTTAGCTAAGTTTCCGAAGCGACAACTGACAACTAATAAGCAACAACCACCAACCTATAAGCGACAACCGACAACCACTAACCGACAACCGGCAACGTCGCACCGGATTTCCATACCTATGACCTATAAGGGGGTTATAGGTCTATGCAAAAACTAGAAAACCAGCGACTTTAAACAGAACTACAGAACAAAGAACATAGAACAAAAAGATCGGGAGCTAATTACGTCAATGGAAAAACTTTATAAATAGCCCTGGTACTTTTGAGGTACATATGTACATAGTCTGTTGTTCACCAGAAACCCATTGAAATATTTAAATGCAGAATCCATCGATAGTATAAGGGATAGACTTATAGGTCTGTGGTATAAGGCCAGACACCCTTTGGAGCACAGTCTTGGATAATGACAAGTTCAGTTTTTTTTATTATTATCATCACCGATTACATTACATATATTATTAACACGCACGGTTCTATTATACTACTGGCCTGGCGGTGAGGGAAAATAGTTTAAGAGAGTATGTGAGAAAAACTTTCATCTCGATACATTCAAATCCTCCCACCATCTGGCCAGTAAATTTGAACTGCCTTTGTATGAAATAATGATTTAATAACAATAATAATAATAAATAATTATTATTATTATAATTATTTATTATTATAATTATTTATTATAATTATTTATTATTATTATTATTATTACCATTACCATTACCATTACCATTACCATTACCATTACCATTACCATTGCCATTGCCATTGCCATTGCCATTACCATTACCATTACCAATACCATTACCATTACTACCATTATTATTATTATTATTATTATTATAATAATACTACCTAAAAATAATAGGGTAGTAGTAGTCGTCATTATTAATTAATAATTAATTAATTTAATTGATTATTATTATTTATTATAATTATTATATAATAAATAATGATAAATGAAAAATAATAATCAATGCCAACCCTGCCAACTTGTTTTCACATATTTGTCAGGGTCTAGCTCTATGTTCCGGTGGTTCTTCTATATTCCGGTGGGCCTATGTTCTGGTGATTTTGGCTCTATGTTTCGGTGAATTATTTTTCATGGAAAAATGCTACTGTTGGGCACTACTAAAAATGGACGCTACCTTTCACAACAATGAACTATTACTAAATTATTTTATAATGAAGTTTTGTTTTTCCATTGTTTTTATTGCTAATAAAAATAGCTTATTACTTTTTGCATAATCATAAACTATTTTCAATAAAGTTTGTTTCAAACCAAGTACCAAAACAAATAATACAATTCATTTGAACTTCATTCAATATTATTATACATAGCAATATGCTTTTTCTGTTTGTAGTTTTGTAAATGTTACTGTGTGGTACATTATGTAAAACATGCGTCGACATGATATTGTTACCACAATAAATATTTAATAATTAAATAAAAAAAATTGTATTTAAATGTAAAAGACGCTCCACGATAGTTTTTTTCTATGAAAACTAATTCACCTGAACATAGAGCCAAAATCGCTGGAACATATGTGGAGGATGCCACGAGCGCACCCAACACGAACACTAACAATTAACTCACGAAGTTGGCAATTACCTTCTCTTACATATTGCGTAGTTCTATTGTACCGTTCTATGTCCGTGTCCATGTCTATGTTCTATGTTTACATATTGTTCTATGCAAGTACCACCCCTTAAGGGCAGGGCTATTAATATTTATCTTTAAGGCTGGCCATGTTGTTATGCCAACCAATCACTGTGCAGCAGGCGTAGCCTGCCTTTGTCTTATCTCAAATCTTGTCCTGTCAGTTTTACATAAATACTCAGTTTCACCATAATAAAATCAGAGTTACTCCACTTACTCTCCGAAGTCACTTTGTCTAACAAAATACTTCATTGCGCACTTACCTTGGAAACATATGCTTTATAGCTTGCTATACATATACTGACAAGTGTAACAGATAAATATACACCGAGCTACTCAACCTTGCCTAAGCAACGGTTCGACCACTGCAGTGTGAGGCGGATGCATGATCAGTCGACTTAGCTAATAGTCAGCAATGACTCCCTACTAAGTACGACAACTGGTCACGGCTCGTGCCAATATAGCTAGCAAAGTCGGCCTGAGTGAAGGGAGGAAGTACAGGTGCAGAGGCTAAGCTACCACAGAGCAAAATCCTGTACATTGGTGGCAGCAGTGGGATTGAAGCATCCACTGAAGAAGGCACTCCCACACTAAGGACGACTAGAAGATGGCACAGAGGAGGAGAGCCACCAGCATCGACCGAGATCCCTCCAGTATGCAGATGATGGGAACACTGACTGACATCCTCAACCGGATGACAGTAGCCAACACTAGAGACAGATTCAAGGCACCACAGTTCGATGGCCACGGAGATGTCCACTACTTCCTAAACAGGTTCAGAGAGGTGGCTGCGGCCAACCGCTGGCAACCTGAGGAAGCGGTCATCCACCTACGGCAAGCATTGACTGGCAGAGCGGAGCAATGTGGGAGAGGAGCGACGACAGAAGACGTGATCAGGACCTTGCAGGCAACCTTCGGTATGACCCGGTCAGAAGCGCAAGCTAAGCTGCTCAGTTACCGTAAGTCACCAAAGGACAACCTGAGGGACCATGCCATCACAGTCGAACGTCTCGTTGAGGCAGCCTATGGCAACCTCCCACTACAGAATCGAGAAGAGATGACAATGCAGACCTTCCATAGCACTCTGGGTCACACGTACTTGCAACGGCATCTGCTGGCAGTACGCCCCCAGAGCTTGGAAGAGGCCATCCAAGCCGGACACGAGTTTTTGCAGGTTCCTCACCAGTCAATGGGAGGACCGCATATCAGAACCGTGGAGGCTGACCCTGAAGAAGACGAGGAGCCCCCTCGAAGAAAAGACAGCCGCTGCCAAGAGGTGCAGGACCCCCTGACTCAACTCCTCCGCACAGTGGAAGGACTGGGAAAGGAAATCGCTGACCTAAAAGCTGAGAGAAAGGTAGAGATACCCAAGAAGTGCTGGGGCTGCCAGCGAACAGGACACACCCGAAGAGAGTGTAGGACCTCCCCCTGGCCCAGTCGCCAGGGAAACGGGTACGGCCCGCAGCAGTAGGGCAACCTACTGGCTGCAGAAGGGCGATCCCGAGCAAGAAGATGGAAGAGCCAGCTGACCCCAGAAGACAGGAAGGGAAACCGCGGGCAAGCATCTCTCTGGACCTCCTGACCAGTCCCCCGATCACTCTGTCCAACCGCTTCGCCAGTCTGGCGAAATTAGCCGACTCAGCGTTGCTAGGGACAGAGGAGGCGGGGACTCGCGAGCAGCAGGAACCAAGGCCCAGGATGAGAGACAAGCAGACGCAGACCGCAACCCCCCTGAAGGACAGGACAGTCAGCCCCAAGCCAGTCACAGTGCAACTCAACCATGTTACCCGCCCATATCGCTCCAGTTATTACTTACCTGGACGGGTGGAAGGAGAAGCAGTGACATACCTAATTGACACAGGATGCAACACCAACCTGTTAGCCAAGCGCATCTTCGACAGACTACCTGACCACATCCGACAGAACCTGCAAGAGTACGATTCACACGGCCTTATGGCCGACGGGACAAGGCTCCCCTTCTATGGACTACTCGCACTCCAAGGCAGAATCAGACATGTCAAGTTCAGTGAAACTTTTGTGGTCAGCCAAGTGAATGAAGACGTGATACTAGGCATGCCATTCCTTGCCAGTCAAGAGTGTCAGCTAGGCTTCGAACGACCAGTATTGGTGATAGGAGGAAAGGAACTGGTGTGCACCGACCGCCATGGAAGGAATCTGGTATCGAAGGTCCAGGTCAGACAGGAGACGGAGCTACCTCCTCAGGCCGAGATGACCATTCAGTGTCACCTGAGTTCCCGAGAGACGTACCCCCAGGGGGTGATAGAAAGTATCCAAGGCAAGATACCCATAGCTACTAGCGTCAACCAGCCTGACTCCCACGGACGGGTAATGGTACGGTGCCTGAACCCGACGCAGGACACTCTGAGGTTACCTGCCGGAGAGGTGATAGGGACATTCACCGGAGTAGAGGCAGAAGGAATCCAAGCTTTGGATGAACCCCCAACCCCAGTCAGACGAGGGACGACAGAGAGAGAGATTCCCCCTCACCTACGGGAGCTGTTCACACAAGCCCGGAAGGGGTGTAGAGACACCCGACAAGAAGGACAGTTGAAGGACCTACTACTGCAGTACCAGACAGTATTCAGTAGTCACAGCGGTGATATAGGACGGACGCACCTGGCCGAACACTCCATTCCTACCATAGAGGGAGCTTGACCAATCCGGTGCCCACCCCACCGTCTGGGACCTGAGAAAGAAGCAGAGGCGGAGCGCCAAGTCAAAGACCTGCTGGAAAAAGACCTCATAGAGCCAGCAGACGGGGCATGGAGTTCCCCCGTGGTCCTAGTGAAGAAGAAGGACGGCTCGTGGAGATTTTGCGTCGATTACCGCAAACTCAATGACCTCACCAGACAGGATGCATACCCAATCCCTCGCATCGACGAGTCCCTCGATGCCTTATCAGGAAGCAAGTACTTCTCTACCCTGGACCTCACCAGCGGCTACTGGCAGGTGCCCATGGACCAAGACGCGCAGGAGAAGTCAGCCTTCATCACACGTAGCGGACTCTGGAAGTGGAAAGTGCTTCCCTTCGGCCTGACCTCCGCCCCGGCTACCTTCCAACGGTTGATGGAAAAAGTCTTGAAGGGCCTCCACTGGCGCACCCTCCTGCTGTACCTCGATGATGTTATCATCATCGCCCCCGACTTTGAAACTCACTTGCAAAGGTTGGGCGAGGTACTTGGACGTCTCCAGCAAGCGGATTTGAAGGTCAAGCCATCAAAGTGTGAGATCCTACAGAAGGAAGTAAGATACCTGGGCCACGTAGTGAGTGCAGAAGGCGTGGCAACAGATCCAGAAAAGGTAGCAGCCGTCCGACAGTGGGAGACCCCCAGGGGAATGAAAGAGCTCCAGGCCTTCCTAGGAACAGCAGGGTATTATCGGCAGTACCTGCCCGATTATGCCACCATAGCAAAACCCCTCACCGTACTCACCGGAAGGGACGTCCCCTGGCAGTGGGGCCCAAAAGAGCAAGCAGCATTTGATCACCTCAAGCACGGACTGACACACGCGCCGGTATTAGGGTACCCGGACCCTAGCCTGCCCTACATCCTGGATACTGATGCCAGTGCAGTGGGAGTAGGAGCCGTGCTGTCCCAAGTCCAAGGAGGGAAAGAGCGAGTCATAGCATACTTCAGCAAGACGTTGGCTCCAGCTGAAAAGAATTACTGCGTGACCAGAAGAGAACTCCTGGCCGTCATAAAGGCAGTCAAGCATTTCAGACCCTACTTATACGGCAGAGAGTTCAAGCTACGAACCGACCATGCGTCCCTACGCTGGCTTTGCAGGAGGCGAGAACCCTCAAACCAGATCGCCAGATGGCTAGAGACCTTGGCAGAGTTCAAGTACAAGTTGGAGCATCGAGCAGGGGTGCAACATGGGAACGCCGACGGGCTCAGCCGCCGAGGACAGTGTGTGGACTGCCGCCAGTGTAGTGCAATAGAACAGAGAGATGGCGGACCAACCCACGCAGAACTTACCCAGGAGAGACCACCACCGCTCAGTAAAGAACAAGTGAATCTCACATTTGTACAGCCCCCACAAGCCACCGGCGACCTAGTGCAAGAACAAAGAGATGGGACAGGACCAGTCGCCCGAATATACGCAGAGGTCAGACAGCCAGGCAGCATATCTGAAAGAGAGTTAGCAGAAGGGGAGACGGAGTTGCGAGTATTATACGAGAGGCGAGGAGCCATGACAATCCGCCCCGACGGAGTGCTCGTCATCCAACTCCAACACCCAACTCGACCCAAGCAGTGCACCCTGTGCCCCCCAAGCAGACGGACCCAGGTCGTTTGGGACACCCACCGACTAGCTCATGCAGGCATCCATCGAACCAGGCAGCGCATCCTGCTGGACTGGTACTGGCCTGGCATCTCCCCGCTAGTCCGACGACTGATCAACGAGTGCGAGGTCTGCCAAGTGGCGAAGAGCGGACGGAAGACAGACAACCCCCACAGGCAGCGCATGTACGCTGGCCGACCATTTCAAAAATTGGCTGTGGACCTGGTGGGACCCTTACCGCTGACAAAGAGAAGGAACAGATGGGCGCTGGTCCTCACCGACCACTTCACCCGGTGGCAGGACGCCATCGCGCTGCCAGACGCTACTGCACCCACCGTAGCCACTGCACTTGAGAGAGTATTCGCATACTGGGGCCTGCCGGAAAAACTCCACTCCGATCAGGGCGCCCAGTTCGAATCAATACTCCTAGAAGAACTCTGCAGCCTATGGGGGATCAAGAAAACCAGGACCACCCCATACCATCCTCAAGGGAACGGAGTGGTTGAACGGCAAAACCGCACGCTCGGGGACGCCCTACGTGCCCTTATCCTCACTAAGGGACAGGACGAATGGGACAGCCTCCTTCCCCAAATCATGCGCGCATGCCGAGGCACCCCACACTCAGCCACAGGAGAGACGCCTAACATGCTGATGTTAGGACGGGAGGTGCGTCTGCCGGATCAGCTAACCGGAACACCCCCCTCACTGGACCCACAGAACGTGACAGAGTACACAGCAGAGGTCCAGGCCAACCTACAGACGGCACACCAATACCTGCGAGACAGACAACAAGAGGTCAGACAAGAGGAAAGCGACGAACCGCCGGTCTTCAAAGAAGGAGACCTGGTGGTCCTAGAGAATAAAAGAAGAGTAAAGGGGAGCAATCCGAAACTACAACCCCGGTTTGTGAGCCCCTACCAAGTCTTGGAGGCATTCAACAATCATACATATAAAGTAGGCAGAAACGGGCAGTGGTCCATACAGAATGGACAGAGGCTACGATCCTACCGGACGTGCGATGAACCAGTGGGCAGGGCCCCACCCTGTAGAGAACCTGCCCTGCGCCCGAACATGAAAGGCGCACGGCGAGGACGGCCAAAGAAAGCACCAATCCAGCCACGAGGAGTAGACGAAACTGTCCAGCCACTACCCATATTGTCAAGGGAAGAGCCTACCCACCCCAGAGATGCAGACGTGCCACAGACCCGAGGGGCAGAAAGACCAGAGCAAGCATTCTTGCTACCGGTACCCCCACTTCCGGTGCCACTACCTAGAGGGGAAGAACCACCCACTCCTAGAACACCAGTCGACCCCCCAGTAGAAGAAGTCAGAGACGCCAGAAGTCCATACAGAGAGATAGATGAGCCAGAGGGGCCAATAGAGGAGACGGAGACAGCAGAAATACCTGTACCCCCTGCTACACCACCCACAGGTGTACCTACCCTCAATGAAGAGGACTGGCCAGCTCTAGTAGCTCGACCAGGACAACCCTCTCCGGTAGGACGACCACAGAGGGAGAGAAATAAACCAAAACATTTGACAGACTACCATTGTTACAACACAGTAGGACACAAGAACCCCCCAAAAGAGGCAGAAACAGAGCTAAGCAGGAAGAGAGTACAGGGAGTAGAGAGAGAGAACCTAGGATCACAGAAAATAGAAAGAAATTCGGACCAAAACGGCTGGATAGAGGTGAAAAGAAAGAGTAGAAGAGAAATACACGAAATTCAGCAAAAAACAAGGAGTTGTTCCCCCTTTCGGCCGAGGAAGACAACTCCCAGTTATGCACACACACCAACCAGAAATAATCAACCCGCGCCCCCACGTCATCAAGACTCAGTCACGTGGGATGCGCAAACGACGAAAAAAGCAACCGAAGGCGCCAAGAGAGAAAATATAGTACGAAACAGCGCCCACCAGGAATCAGTTGCTCATCAACCGTCAGAGACAGCACCACATCACATTTTTACACAGTTCGCCGAACTACTCGAAGAAATGGCTCGCACGAGAGGGAAGAATACTGAAGACGCAGCTGTCGGCAACCAACTAATCACCTCCAGCACTGGTAAGCTACCGACAGTCTCAATACAATCACTCACCACAGCACTGAATGACGAGATGCGAAAACTCACTGTCAGAGTGCCTCAGAAAGAGGCATTTCCGACAAAAGTTTGTCCATCATCCCCTCTGCTAAGAGTGAATACGGTCTCTCTTACAGACGAAGCTCCAGTCAAAAAGCCAGCCAGTAGCAGCAGCATGCGAGAGATATGGGTAACCGGCAAGACGCTACACGCCATAAAAGACGCAGTACAGAGAATGGATGAAGACAAGGATGACTGGAAATGCAAGTTGTGCGATTTCCGACATGCAAGAAAAAGGGTTGTCTACCATGTCCGGCAACACTTCACCTTTTTCTTTTGCCACTGTGGAAAGAAAAGCCAGTCGAAGGATGCAATCCAGAAACACACCAGAAGCTATCAAGGAGCCGCCGCTCACGGAGGCAGCAACAAGCCTCTGTACGAAGTAGACAAGGACTACTACCCAGAGTTCTGCACATTCATGAACTGGAAGCAACCAGAAGACTTTGGGACACCGACACCTAGCTACGAGAAGATGGTGGAAAAGGTAGCCAAACAGACACAAATCATGAAGCGGCTAGGAGACCAGAGGGAGGCATCTCCACCGATGAAGAAGAGGAAGATGACATACAGCCCTCATACAGAGAGACGGACGCCAGAGAGGAGAGTGAGTAAGGAGAGAGAAGGCCGGCATTGGCGAATGACCATACAAGTCGACAACGAGCAGGAGAAAGCTCGAAAGAGAAAAGAAATAGTGAGAAGGCTAGATCGATACGAGACGGAAATACAACAGCTAACGAGAGAAGCCTACAAAACCCTACAGAAGGTAGAGGATATCAAGTACAAGATGAGGAAAGAGAAGCAGGAGTTGGCCATGGACAATTAAATCGCTCGCGCCATCTTTTTATTGGCATTGTCGCCAATGGGGCGGCGTGTGTGGAGGATGCCACGAGCGCACCCAACACGAACACTAACAATTAACTCACGAAGTTGGCAATTACCTTCTCTTACATATTGCGTAGTTCTATTGTACCGTTCTATGTCCGTGTCCATGTCTATGTTCTATGTTTACATATTGTTCTATGCAAGTACCACCCCTTAAGGGCAGGGCTATTAATATTTATCTTTAAGGCTGGCCATGTTGTTATGCCAACCAATCACTGTGCAGCAGGCGTAGCCTGCCTTTGTCTTATCTCAAATCTTGTCCTGTCAGTTTTACATAAATACTCAGTTTCACCATAATAAAATCAGAGTTACTCCACTTACTCTCCGAAGTCACTTTGTCTAACAAAATACTTCATTGCGCACTTACCTTGGAAACATATGCTTTATAGCTTGCTATACATATACTGACAAGTGTAACAGATAAATATACACCGAGCTACTCAACCTTGCCTAAGCAACGGTTCGACCACTGCAGTGTGAGGCGGATGCATGATCAGTCGACTTAGCTAATAGTCAGCAATGACTCCCTACTAAGTACGACAACTGGTCACGGCTCGTGCCAATATAGCTAGCAAAGTCGGCCTGAGTGAAGGGAGGAAGTACAGGTGCAGAGGCTAAGCTACCACAGAGCAAAATCCTGTACACATAGGCCCGCCGGAATATAGAGCCACCGGAACATAGAGCGTTCGCGATTTGTCACACGCAGTGGAAACCTGTCTTCACAATTATTATTTATTAATAAATAATAATAATAAGCACCATCTTCTTTTTAACAGACTTTTTTTTACTTGAAAGCCACTCAATCATTCTTAGAAACTGCAGCTACCTACCTCCCAAGAGAGTTTTACTCCTATATCAACATTTAATAATCAAGCATAAACTTGTTTGTTTGTTTGTTTGTTTGTTTTATTTCAACACAAAAAGTATAATAATGGAAAAAGGTTTGCAGCAGAGGAAATGTTGGGGCCCAAGGCGCAATAGCACTGCAGCTAGTCGAGGCGCCAGGCCCGGTACTCTGGCAGTCAGCAGTCGTCTTTACATCATGTTGAGTAGATGACGCCTCAGAGCCTGCCTGAAGCGATTCTCCCCTCTAACAGATCGAATCTCACTCGGCAGCCCATTCCACATAGAAGCACACCGGTAACTCACTCTGCGATGTCCCGCAGCAGTGGTTGATTTTGGTAGAAGTAAGTTAAGTTGGGAAGCACGAGTCAAGTAATTGTGATGCAAGTGAGATTGGGTAGAGTAGAACGTTTTGTGAGCAAGTATTAGTAGTTTGTATTTGTATATGGAATGAACAGGTAAAATAGATGAGTTTTGGAAAAGAGGTATTGTGTGAGTAGTAACAGACTTTTTATATATTATCCGTATTAATTTTTTTTGCAGAAGGTGGATTTGTTTAAGATAAGTGGTTCCAGCATTTCCCCAGGATTCAACACAATAGCTAATTTTTGAATTAATGAAACAGTTATAAATCAAAAGCAATATCTTTCTGGGTAAAAAGCTCGAGCATTTAAATAGCATACCTATGTTAGGTCTTAGTTTTTTGCAAAGTTTTTCTATTTGTAAGTTCCAAGATAGATTTTTGTCAATTTCAACTCCTAAAAATTTTATTGAGGATTTCTCTTCTAAATAAAAATCGTCTATTTTAATTAAATTACTTTTTAGTGAGCGTGTGTTTTGGTGAGTTTTTAATACAATATAATTAGTTTTATCTAGATTTAAAGAAAGTTTGTTTGAGTCACACCAGTTTTTCACAAGTTTTAATTCTTCATTTATTTATTTATTTTGTTGTTGACTTAATAAACAATAGCAGCCTTCTTCTTCTACATATATTTTTCAAAGTAAATTACAAGTTTTATTATTAACTAGCGCCATACTTTTATTATTGATACGCACATACTACTGTTGTTATATAATATGCAGTTAACAATTTATTTAAAATTGGCTATTAATTAACAATTTATTTTATGACACATTTTTTCATTGATTCAATTAGTAAGAGTTATGACTTATAACGTCACAATTAATAAGTTAAACAAGAAAAGCAGTTCTCATTTGTAATTTTCTGTAGTGCTTATGGTTGATGGGGAAGAGTCGGCAGCTTCCGATATTCTTTCTGGTGTTTTTCAGGGATCAGTGTTTAGTCCTCTGCTTTTTCTCGTGTATGTAAATAACCTTCCAACATCGGTCTCTTCAGAGTGTCGCTTGTTCGCAGATGATGCACTGGTTTATAATATCATCAGAAAAAATAGTGCTTTACTGCAGAATAACCTGGTCAAACTGACCTCATGGTTGCAAAAGTGGCAACTGATATTATTCAATGCAAAAAAATGCTCTCAGTGCTCTCCATTGTTCAGCCAAACTCACAAATTGAATATTTTCTTAACAGTAATACACTTGAAAATGTCACATCCCATCCATATCTTGGCATTGAACTGAGTGTCATTTAAAATGGAGTAAACATGGTGACGTAATTGTGTCTAAGGCTAACTGTCTGCTGGGAATGCTGAGAAGAGTGTTAAAAACCGCAGACACTAAAACAAGACTCATTGCATATAACACTTTAATACGATCGGGGTTGGAGTATGGGTGCCAGTTGTGGAACCCATATACAAAAAGTGACAGAGAAACTTGAAAAAGTACACAATAGAGCACTAAGATTTATATTCAAAATTGAAGGACAAATCAGTTTTACAAAATTACGCCAGAACACCAGCAATCCATCATTGGCTGATAGACAAAAAGATTTGAGGGTTGACCTATTTTCAAGGTCCCTAAATTCAAGAGTAATTACACCAAGTTATGAAGCACCAAAGAAATGTCACAATACCAGGCAGGCTGAAAATCTTTTTGTTCCTTGAATTAAGACTAATGCTTTTTTTCACTCTTTTTGGCCATGTACAACAAGGGACATCCGCAGCAAACAATGAAATTACTAATCTGTGTTTGCTGTTATTTTATTATATCATTACTAACACTCTCACTATGCTAATACGCAAAATAAATAATATAATAAATAAATGAAGAAAATGATAAAAAAGAAAAAAAGTGGACATCCGCAGCAACAATAAAAAATAAAATTACTTATCTGTGTTTGCTGTTATTCTACTTTAATTTATTATTACTAACACTGTACTTCTGTTACGCAAACGGGAAAATATATCCTATAATAATAATTTTCAATATCAAAAAATATTACATAAAAAAAAACAACGGAAAAACTACATCCACACCGAACAATGAATTTATTGATTTGTGTTTGCCGTTTTGTTTCCATTGTGGTTTATGATCACTAACACTATGCTAGCATTACGCAAAACGCATGTTTGAAACAAAAACAAAAATTTAAAAAAATGATAAAGAAAATGAATATGGCAAATGAGTTCCCACGCTGCATTACCTCCTACGAGGGTCTTAGTGGGAGAAACGCATTCTGATCTGATTCCGATTTTGCAGAAACTATATTGAAATGGTGGGATATTTATGGTGATAAACAACATAGCTGACATTTAAAAAAAAGCAATGATTTAAGTTCTTTTCATATGCATTTTTTACACATAATTTGCATTCTCCATATTAGGCATTAATATTTTTGATGGTAACTTGACACTATAACAAAAAGAAAAATTAGTTTTTCAAGCAGCTGTTTGAGGGGCCCACGCGTGCCAGTTGAGTTGCAGGAGCAATTGAACTTCCTTCATTTCTCTGTAAAAAGTGTGTTAGGCAACAATTATTTAAAGCATTTTTTTAGGTTTAAAAAAAACCATTTCAAGGACAATAGTCACTGGCACTGTCACTGGAGCACTGGCAAGATACATGCATAGGGTTTTTAGGCGCATTGTGAAATATAAAAGAAATATCTGATGAGGAAAATTTTGTACCGTAATCTCCTGGAACCAAGAGAATTTTCCCAATGGATGGCTTGTGCGGTTCTTATTCATAACCAATGTGATACATTGTGCTATTCTGCATAGAAGCAGTGTAGCTCCCTAAAATTCATGTGGCTATAACCTCATGAAATTTGCAGATAAGCTGAGATACCTCACAGTGGATGGGAAAACATAATGATGAAACAACATGCCCTAAAAAGGCACAAAGTGATAGATAATGAATAAAACATTAAATATTTGGTTATTTATGCAATGTCTTATTATCGCTAACTAAAAACTGCAAATCCGGCGCGGAAAGTACACCCAGTTTTTAAATAACAACTTAGTTATGCTGCAAAGATTGACCATGATCTGTGAGCTGATCAGTTCTGTGTTTGAATGCCTTCTTTTATTATAGCAGAAGTATTTCTTTACTGGCTGAGCTGGGTTGTTTCATCTCTCGTTTGACTATTTACACTTATACTTTGGATGCACATTAAAAAGCGTGGTCAGTGAAGCAACTACATATAGGTTAAAGATATCAGCAGGATAATTATCATTATCATCATATAGCCATTTTATGCCAATGCATTGATATTCTGCAGAGAGCAACTCGCTCAAGGTTCTTGAGTTGTTAAATGTTATAACATCAAGGCCTCTCTTGAAACGATATTAATATTTTAATAATACATTATAACATTACTGTGGATGAAGGGACTTTGAATCATCACTGTATATGTATATATATAGTGGTGTTACAAATAAACGGACCGCTCTAATTTTTTAATGTTTTTTGGTATAAAAAGGTTGTTTTTCTGTATTTCTAGTGAGCCTACGCACTACATCCATATACCAAAGTGATCAGAAAAACCTCTCTCTGGTGAAAATGTAACTCACATTTATATTCAATATCTGTGATACGTGCATTACAATGATCTGTCATTGTCAGAAAATGACAATTTAGTTAGTATTTTTAGGGTAAGCATTAGAGGCTATTTTTTTCTCTTCTAAAATTTTTTGGGCAAACTCAGTATGAATGGGTGGCACCATTGAGGTTTTTGGTTGACATCAAATTTTTGTAGGCATGCCTTTAGCTTTGATTACTATGTCGAACAAACTAAAATTAAGTGTAGAAGGATAATGTGAAAACAGTTTCCACTCCGAGCCAGTTCAAAGTCTAATTTTGCTTAATAGAAAGGTATGACATGACAGATATGATTAGTCATTGTATGTAGAGGTTGTTATTCCAATGCACTGACGTGTTGAAGTTGATCGGCTGACTAAAGTAAATAAGAATGCCGCTAGTGGCTCATTATTACTGCAATCAACTGCTTCCAAGGGTAACTAGCAGAAAAAGCTTCACTTTTGAAAGCTTTTTTCAAAGAAAATCAACCTGATCAGATGATAAATGCAAACACAGTGTGGTCTCAGATGGTTATATGACATGTTTAACACATAGATCAAGCTGAAGTAAAATTATAATTGACAAAAATTGAACTAAATTTAAAACAGGCAAAAAAAAATTTTCATATTGCGAAGGGTTCTCGTTCGAGATGTGGGAGACCTGAATCATAATAATAGATAAATAGGATAAGGTATTTTCTCACTAGACCATGCAAGGATTGCGTGAGTATGTGGAAACACCATTGCTGATTAGATTTGGAATAGTTAGTTTAGTAATCCATCGATGTTAACATAAATTTAGGCCAAAAGTTTCATAAATTTTTTTTAACAAAGGAGTGAGTAGCTTGTTTATTTTTTCAAAAAGCAAAGATGAAGCTGATTAAAATGAATATTTCATTTAATCAAGAGCAATGAGCAAGATACACGCACACATAACAACACACTAGCAAGTTACTCTATTCCACATACAAAGTGAAAAGGCGGATTATGTTCACATGTTTTAAGCTTCGCATGCAAAATTTAGATATTTTGTTATTGAGAAATGAAAATGTTAATTTTTTTAACAGGTCAAAATCTCAGGTAAAAAGTTTTCACATGGAGTTCAACAAAACTTTATATGCTGCAAAGGGTACTTCACTTTTTTCTTCCAAAAGAAATTGGTGCGCTGGTCCTAAACTAGTTTAGACATGAGGGTGTTTAATTTATTATCAATGGGCAAACCCATGTGGGTGGGTGAGAACCTGAACAAAATAATTACTTTGGCTTGGCTATAATCTGATCTTAGCTCTTCTTTAATGGTTCAAGGCAAAAAAGAATGAAAAATTGATCAGTGCTTATATAAATATGAATAACAATACCATGCACACTGCTGGCATACACAAAATAAACTGCTGAAACTGTTCAATTCCAGAGTCACAAAAAAGGAAGGCTGAATGTTTTCTGATTAGAGCTCGAGGGAAACTCTCAGTTAACAACTCTCATACGTTTTCCCAATATTGAATGAGTTAACCTACAGTTGAAGTCCTATTGGACTATATTTTTAACTGTGTTGTTTATTTGCAATAGTTATCAGTGGAGGAATGGATGCCAATTCTTTATTTGAGAACCATTCAGTAGAAGAAGTGAGAGAGTTTGAGAAGAAGGTTCGACACGATATAGAATGGAAGAAAGAAGAAATGCGAGATTTGGTTGGGTAAGTGTTCTGATAAACGATGACTATTTACTGTCTCCATTTTAAAAGCAGTATAGAATTAAAATATTAGATTTCTTAGAATGTGACTATTAGCAAAGTTAGACATGTTGTAGGGAGAGATATCGAGATCTGATTTCTGCCGCAGATACAATAAAACAGATGAAAATCTGCGCTGAAAAGGTATCCTATTGATACATCATTTGTTAATTGAAATTTTTGTGTCTATTTTATGTCTGTATGTATGTATGTATGTACGTACATATGTACGTACGTATGTATGTGTTGCATTTATTCTTTATTCTGTAGATCGGTGACAAGCTAACAACTATAAATGCTCAATGTCAAAAATTACGTTACATCAAGTCAGATAAACCCAGTGAGACTGAGTTGAAAAAAATACGCAGGTAATTTCATATGCACCTCTGACCAGGTAATGCCATTGTAAACAGTTGCAAACAATTTTGTTGCTGGTTTATGTGTTATACTGTCCTGTCATTATATATTATTATTATTATTATTGTCACTTTTATATGTTACTAGCGGTATTATCCATCATATTCAAATATGCCGGCCTGGACAATTATTGCCCCGCTCTCCCCTAGCACGCTCTTGGCCCATTCTACTTCTCACTCTCTACTTATCTCTGTCCCCGCTTTACCCTCCCCATCTCTCTCTTCCCTCTATCTCCCCAGCTCAATTTAAAAGATGACACAGGAAGACAGTGAGCTGGCGCATTGCACTTATTAGGCCTTGGCTACACACACCTACGTTTTGTCGGAATGTGACGAGAGATACGTTTCATAACACAGATGTTTGATACTTAACGCAACGTTGCGGATTGTGCAATGAGGCAAAGAGGGTATAATTATTATAAACGGTCATTATAATAACTATTATAAATATCAATTATAATAATAAATTAATTATTGTGTTGGTTTATAATATTATATAAATAATTTTACAAGCCATAATAAATAATTAACGTTTATAAATAATATTTGGTTGTTTATGAATAAAAAATACCTTCTTTGATAGAAGTAACAGAATGGACCATCGGCCAATCAGTAATGACCAGGTCAAGGTCACATTATAAAAACGTTGAATGGAGTCGTCAAATTTCGTCCTTATATTTTATCCAATCGAAAGTGGTTATCTGATAGTAACTGTCCAATCACCGAAGTGTGAGGCAAAAAGCTTTTTCGTAGACCAAAATGTTGGTCTACGCATTTGAGCATCTTTTTGTGAAAAAAAACGTTGCTTGCAAAGAAAAAAATGCGTTTTTCATGCATACCGACAAACGTAGGTGTGTGTAATCACGGCTTTACCGGAACAGCTTGCAAAAAGAAATTGTAGCAATTTATGCCTACTGGAGGAAAATAATGTGCGTCATAAACCAATATGGACTTGCTTCATCTGGTATTGGTTAAATGTGACTTTTTGTGATTTGTCTCCACATCAATTATAAAAAAAAGTATGAAATCTACAAATATCTCCGGCTTGAAAACAAATGACAAATTTAGACTATTGCCATATGTCAAGTTGGTCCGATAGAATGGTTTTACAGCAATATTCATTTATCTCAGCGGAATGCTTTAGACTTATATAACAAATTTATATTATTAGAACATGTATACAAATGTAAAAAACATCTGTGTGTGTCTGTAATTCCACTTTGATATATGTTTAATACGATGTTACTCAACTATGTTGTTGAATCTACTGTCTTATGCTTTAGTGGTGGTACCGATCAGAGAGCAGTTTACGAGATCGCCTGTGAAATTAAACTGCTGCTTGCTGTCCCTGGAAAGGTACACCTGTCATGCATTCCATTACAAACATCCTCCTGTGGTTAGCTCTTGTTTGCCATCTCTTTTAGCAGGTAATATTGTCAACGTAAATGTATGTTGCAGATATGGAGTTACCTGGACAACTCGGCGTATCTACCTGCAGCTAAGCTTTACCTGCTGTCTAAGCATGTCCACACCTGCCTCCAGTATGATACACAGACAGGTGGGCAGGTGCTTGGCAGGTTTCCTGTCATAGCCAAGCAGTGGTCTGCTATAAGCCACTTCAAGTCTGCCATATTGCAGGTACTGTTGCCATAGCGCGTGCACCATAGTTCGGGTATGTAAAATAGATGTACTAACGCATTGCAAATGTCTATGCAGGGGTGTAAGAGAGTGCTGGCTGATTACACAGAGAGCAGCTCTAACATCGCTGATGCAGCTTGTTCTATACTCATCCTTGAGGATAAAACTCCCAGACAAGTGTTTCAGGATTTTCTTATTGCTAGAATGGTCAGTTCTATTTACTACTTACTGTGTACTTGTACTTACTGTGTACTGATCTTATACTTAGTATGTACTGTACACTTACTGTCCACTCACTGTAGTACACTGGGAGAGGAGTGAGTGGTGTACGTAATCACATACACACCGCCATACATCTGATACACAACACTATATACCAACTCATTGCTGTATTCTGTGACACTCAGCCTGCTGAACTGGGAGAGTCAAGCACTCTAGCTAACAGCTTATCTGAGCTTCTTCAACAACCTCTTCTTGGTGAGCTGCATTGATCTCTTCTTTAATTATTAGCTAACCTTATATGTCTTTGTTGTGGTTGCTTTGGATTTCCCTGTATTGTTTTATGTATCTCTCTTAGATCAACTGGGAATCTCTGAGTTCTCCCACCTGAGCAGGCATCTACCTAAGTCTGTCACAGGTACGTACCTGTAGGGCGTGCTACAGTAAGCCATCCCTCGTCTTTTTAAGTATTGATTGCATTTGGGTGCAAATTGTAGCTCAACAAAATGTCTGACAATGATTTTCCCACAGGCCTACTGCAGAAAATTGGTGGGTTATTGGTCACCTTTAGGGACTTTATGCTGTGTTTTGTTGTTGGTGTTTGAAAGGTAAGTCATGGTCTGACAAATCTGTCTTCACGTGCTGACCCGCTGGCTCTAGAATAATTAGGGCAGCACTCCACCAAGAATTATCAAAAAGTACACCCTCTGGGCTGTCGATACAAACCTCTTTTACTCCTATCGGATGAATACCTGAGGCGTAGTGACAGCATGTTTCTCCAATTTGTGCTTACAATTTGGCGTCATGCAAAATTTCTTTCATTAATCTGAGTCTCCTAACTAGCAAGTCCTAATTGACAGGAGCAAGAAACGGTCCTCATCTCAGCTTTGAAATTGTGGCAGCTTGTATTTGTGTGCGGTAAGTGTTGTGAGTATCTACAACACGGGCCTCAGAGTTTGCCTAAAAACATAATAATGATGCGCCCTATAACAAATTATCGTACCAACCTAGCGTTTTCACTGCATAGTTTGAAAGCGCTAGGTTAGTAGATGTGCCTTATATCACAAAGTGCATCATCCATACTTTCTTCTGTAAACACACAGATGCTCTTACTGCGCAGCAAGCTAATATAAAGTGCCCGCAATTTCAAAGCAGATATGAGGACTCTTCCCCCCCCCCTCCCATTAATTATGCCTTGCTAGTTAGAGGCTCAGGTTAACAACAAAAAATTTCGTGACACGCCATTTGCAAGCATAAATTTGAGAAACATGCCGTTGCTGCTTCTCAGGTATTCACCCGATAGGAGTAAAAGAGGTTTGTATCGACAGCCCAGAGGGTGTAATTTTTGATAAATTCTTGGTGGGGTGCTGCCCAAATTATTCTAGAGCCAGCGGGTCAGCACGTGAAGACAGATTTGTCAGACCATGTCTTACCTTCCAAACACCAACAACAAACCACAGCATAAAGTCCCTAAAGGTGACCCAAAGCCCACCAATTTTCTGCAGTAGGCCTGTGGATTTTGCCTAGCTGGTTTAATACCCTAATCTCTTTATTGTACTATATGTAGGGTACCAGCCCAACCTTAGGGTACAGAATGTCTCACTCACTGAAGAATACCTCAAGACCAGCTGTGACAAGTGGATCTCATCGTAAGCCTTGTAACATTATATTTATTGTCTTCTGCTCTAGCTAGTCATTTATTATTACTATATAATAGAGTCAGTCGCAATACTAGCTGACCGAGACACAATATTTAGGAGTTGTCACACTGCTACTGTTTAACAATCACAGTTGTCTGGACAATGTACGGGCTAGTGTGAGTGAACAGCTTGGGTACGTAACAACTGTGAAGAGTATGACATCACTGAAGCAGCTAGTCTGGGAGTGTTACATGAAGGTACATTGATTAGCTCTATCCCATATCATGTTCTGTGCATGGTTTGTATGGCGGGATATTGACTAGTTGGTTCTGTTTTGTATCGATTAACAGGATGAGAGGATGAAATGCTGGACAGATGTTTGTCAAAGGCTTTTTAGTAAATCTATCAACTTGTGGTTAGATGAGTTGTCTCCACTGTTTGCTACTCGTGTCCAGGTATTACTTGTTTTATTTATCAATTTTTATTGGCAGATTATGTAATTTATGTAATATGCTATATTTCGGTATATATTTCACATATATAATGCATTGTATTATGTAATATATACTATTCATACAATTCATTTTTTGTGTAATACATATCACCTATTTGGTATGATGTATTATGTAATATATATCACCTAGTTAATACATTGCGTTCTATGATATATATCACCTATGTAACACATTGTGTTCTATAACGTATATCACCTATGTAATACATTATATTATGTAATGTGTATCACTTATGTAATACATTGCATTATGTGATACACTGTATTACATAATACACTGTATTATGTAATACACTGTATTATGTAATATATTTTATTATGTAATACACTGTATTATGTAATACACTGTATTACATGATACACTGTATTATGTAATACACTGTATTATGTAATATATTGTATTATGTAATATATTGTATGATGCAGGAGATAATCAGTGAGCACTTTACCTCCATATTGTCTGCTACGGAGGGACAACTAAAAGCTGCTAAGGATCTCATCCTTCTACAGAAAACCTCCAGCAGGTAAAATGGCTTTGTGCTTGATTTCTGTTTTTGTCTTGCGATGACTGCTTGGCAACTGTAAAGGTGGAGCTCATACGCCAGCTTTAGTCTACTATTCAACTCAAAAAGTTTGGATTCTTTCACTAATGCGTGTTCATTTAGATAGGCACTCATTAAATAGGAATTACTGAATAAAATTCCAAAATATTGTTTTTTGCCAGTTTGGGAAAGCTGAGATGTGTTTGATACTGTTAAACGCTATAATATGTCAGATGTCTATGTAACATTGTATGTCTATGAATTATTGTATGTCTATGCATTATTGTATGTCTATGTTATATTGCATGTCTATGTAGTATTGTGTGTCTATGTAATATTGTATGTCTATGTATTATTGTATGTCTATGTATTATTGTATGTCTATGTATTATTGTGTGTCTATGTATTATTGTATGTCTATGTATTATTGTATGTCTATGTATTATTGTATGTCTATGTATTATTGTATGTCTATGTATTATTGTATGTCTATGTATTATTGTATGCCTATGTATTATTGTATGTCTATGTATTATTGTATGTCTATGTATTATTGTGTGTCTATGTATTATTGTGTGTCTATGTATTATTGTATGTCTATGTATTATTGTATGTCTATGTATTATTGTGTGTCTATGTATTATTGTATGTCTATGTATTATTGTGCGTCTATGTATTATTGTATGTCTATGTATTATTGTATGTCTATGTATTATTGTATGTCTATGTATTATTGTGCGTCTATGTATTATTGTATGTCATTTACACAGCGATGTCTCCAAGGCTTCACTGGTGAAGGAAACTGACATCTCATCATTCATCTGGTGTGAGTCAGCCAATGACATTCCTTCGATGGATACCTGGGTGTCTTCCGCTCAGAAAACATTCCAAGACGGCGGAGGGTTATTAATGAAGGCGTACAGTTACACTCCAGTTGTACAAAAGTGAGTCAACCCTGGCACTCTGTCAAATGAAGCTTTTATTAATGGGCATTTGAGCGGGAGAGTTTTGATTGTTTTCCTTTGATTATGTTCTGGCTCGTCTCCTTGTAGCTTAATATGTATACTGCAGTGCAGATAACTCCTAACAGCATTAGTTGTCATCTAATGTATACAAATACAAGTTAAAATCTCTCTGTAAATTATCCATTTGTTGTCTCTGTGTGATGTAGCTTGTGCAATCGCTTGAACAAGTCTCTAGCAGGCTTGCTGTCTGAGATTGAGACATACAGACAGATACAGGAAGTGACAGACGAAGTAGAACTACTATTATGTAATCAACAAACCATATCTAGTTGTACAGCTGATTACCTGAGTAAGGAGTCTTATCAGGCTGTGTGCAGGTATGTCACTGACTGTTTTATGTCACTGACTGTCTTATGTCACTGTCTGTCTTATGTCACTGACTGTCTTATGTCACTGACTGTCTTATGTCACTGACTGTCTTATGTCACTGACTGTCTTATGTCACTGACTGTCTTATGTCACTGGCCGTCTTATGTATTATTTAGGCTCGTTTAGATTCCCGCGAATCATTGTACGTTCGTGACAAAACTAGCAAATTTCTTATGTTTCAGCAAATTCAAAATCTGTCTTTTTGAACTCAATCCTGATTGCAGGTTGTAACATTCGAGGTGATTATCCACTATATAATGATTCATGATCCGTATCCATACAGTTCCAAATTCTGATCAAATTTTTTTTTAAATAGTTATTTTACGTTAACTGCAATTACAAGAATACTGAGGCCTTTAAGTTTCATTTCTAATGATTGCAAATAATAACTCTTGAGGCATGTTGAGATTATTTTTGGACACTCTTTTTATATGGTGAGTATAACAATTTGAGAAAAGATGATAATAGCTGTATTAGTATTATCATAATTTAGATGATATTAAAGTTGTTCTGGGATGCTTCACTATAGACAAAAAACACAACTCCATATCAGGTAAACTGATGTTTTTGAAGATTCACAGAAATCTTACTAGTAACTTACATTCAAATGCATTCGGAAGTGCTTTCCTGCATCACTTTTTTGCAATGAGATGGACATCCGAACGTGCATTTTATTTACCAGTTCTTGTTGTATTATTACTACTGATATACCAGACATTCATGCATACTCTAGGCATTCCATTACTTACGATAGCCTGAGTCCATTACTTATGATAGCCTGAGTCCATTACTTATGATAGCCTGAGTCCATTACTTATGATAGCCTGAGTGAAATAGTGAAGAAAGAGATACAAAGTGGCAGCACAGATGTTGTTGGAGATAGAAGCAAGTCTAGCGCTCCTCAGTTCAGGTATTTAGTGTAAACAAACTTGTACAACACAGATTATTAGCAACTGTACTTTGCGTATTACTTGAAAAAAACTGTGAAAATGGAAAGATTTTAGGATTTGGTATCCTCCATCATGTTTAATATGCTACTATATTTGGTTCGAGTTTGTGTAATTGTTTTGTACGATACTTTATCATAACCTACCATGAAAATGACACACACTTGAACTCTGTAGTAAGTGCTACCAATTGAGAGTCGTTTCCACATTGAGTATGTAACTCTTAATTGCTTTAGTGATTGCTATCAGACGGTGTTGTGAAGCCATCAAATTGTCACATTTAAATACATCATTCAAGGCTTTTTGTGTTGTCCTTCCAGGTGGATTTTACTTCTCGCAAGATTCTGTTCAGCCGTGCCGAAGTTGTGTCCTGATCTAGAGAAGTGTGTGCTGTTACAATCAGTCTCACAAATGGATAGCTCTATGAATAAGTCTATGACTATGTCTATGTCTAGATCATATAGTAAGCAGGCTAGTGTGAACCCTCTGTGGAGTGGTACAGCTGATATACTTGTCGAGACGAGCCTCTCTTGCTACAGGTAATGTATAAAATCTTGGCTCTGTCAAACTCTTTGTCAAGCTTCTCTTGTTTGTTATGATTAACTAAATTGCTATCTATAGTGAATGCATTAGTTGAAAGTTGTACAAGACATCATTACAAGTGTCAACCTTGTACTAATTTGGTGAAACACTACTTGTACCAAATTCAGTGGCTGTTAGCATATAAGATTAGTGGCCATGTGGCAATATAATGAGGTTTGGGTGCATCCATTTGGCTCAAGTCCAACTAGTTTACTCGATTTGGTCTTTGTTTAAATTTTTCCTAAATTGGTGAGATATCTTCCCTCACGGCCCTTACCATAGACCACAAGTTTAATGACTGTTACACCCGACCTGTTAGATAATAACACATGATGTAATAGCGTCTGACTGTACATACAATAACATGGTCTGAGCGCGAATTTTATTAGATTTCACTCAACAGGAACTTTTTCTGCATACTTCGCAATACTACTTCCTTCACAAAATAATTAGATTTAATCCGCCAATTTTTAAATGTCCGAACACAAATTATATATGTTTGAATTCAATGCTAATTTCTAGTGTTTCATTTGTGTCTGATGCAGTCTGGTATCTAGAAGGGATGTTGGTTAGAAAATTATTGTTATCTAGCAGCCATTCTGTAGCAAAATTACAGATTACAAAATTTTAGCAATTACTCCTGCCGGCACTTCGAAGGCTTCTTTTACCGTCACTTGGGTTTGTCCAACTTTGGGCAAAAGAATAGATAATTACTACGTGCTGCAAGTAGTTAGCTTGCAGATGTTGGTTACGTTTATAGATATATATATGTGTGTCGCAGGAAGAATTGGCAGGTGCCACCTCTGTCCACAAAGACCTAAGTACATTTCAATAAATGATTCATTAGCACCAGATAGAATTCTCTAGAATGTTCCAGTAAGATTATAAATTAAAGCTAA
Source organism: Cryptosula pallasiana (assembly GCA_945261195.1). NCBI lineage: Eukaryota > Metazoa > Bryozoa > Gymnolaemata > Cheilostomatida > Cryptosulidae > Cryptosula > Cryptosula pallasiana. The sequence continues at coordinate 37,685,963 of OX183133.1, forward strand.
CTGCTATTGTCTGTAGGTAATAGATTCACCACCCCAGTGTTGATGGTGTTTATGGAAGTTGTACTTGGCCATCCATCAAATCAGTCATTTGCTAATTGAATACAGTAATTTTTTACATTATTAACTTCTGCTTTCGCTGTCTGCAGTCATTTATAAATGAGAGTTTTTTCCTTTCGCCCAGCATAGCTTTTTTTAGCTTTCTCTATGGCCTAGTATAGCTTTTTCGAGCTTTCTCTGCAGTCCAGTATAGTTTCTTTGAGCCGATATTATTTACCTTGAGCTTTTCTCATGTACAGTCCTGGGTTTGTTAGTAGTTATGTGCTCTTGTGTACAGGGTTTGGATAGAGTACAGCGTGGGTGCCATCAGTGAACAGTTCAGATCTATGCTGTCTCTCAAGGACATCACTGCTGTCTTACGCAACGTTACGGTCAGTCAATCTACCCTCATGTGTAACTCTTTAGCAGGCAACCATCTGTTTTCAAGTTTTAATTTCACAGTTTTATTTTTTTGAACAGCAAGAAACAATGGCCATATTTCTCTTGTGTTATTCATTTATAATTGATGGTTTGTCTACTGATAATGTTTTAACTACAAAGCAACGTCTCGCAATATTTCATCAGATGCTGCTGGTTTAAATGTTTCTAATGACCTCCATATAATTGCTACAGTAAAACATTCTGTCCATTGTGCTTTCTACCATCTGGCAGTTCTTCCTTGAGACCTACAATTTTGTTGAATAACTTTTGACTGATTACAAATATATGGAGTTTGTTAAAAAATTTACAGGTGGAGGTAATAAGGCATTTGTTATGTTACTGCTGGGCTTTTGTCTGATCTGATCTAATCAGCGATTTTAATGCTTTCTCATATTTCACTGTTTGCTTACGTTCTGACTGTCTGAGAGTTTGCTGTGTAGAGATGGGACGATGTGGAGATATTGGAGGACGCAGAAGATGGTAAAACAGTCAAGTCCGTAATATCTGTACCCATGCAGGTGATTAATCCTTTTTCTTGTTTTTTTCTTATTCCTCACACCCACTATGACGGTTTCTTTAAATTTTTTATGCATTTTTTAATGTCGCATTATATTGTAGTGCTCGCAATCTACAGAAATGTCCCATCGTGTTGCAATCTCTGTCGATCTTGGTATATCACAGCAGCATTAATAGCAGCTGTCTCACCTCCTGTTTTGGCCAACTCGACTTCTTGTAAAAGCTGACAAGTATTTTTTAACCATTTTGGTTTTGATAGTTTCAAAAATTAGTCATCATCTTATCTTTCTCATCACCCAAAACCTTTTATGATAATCTGTTGCGAGTTTATCTGTTACTGACGAGTATATGATGCATGTTTAGTAGGTTACATGTCATTAATTGTTTATGGCATGTACAGGAAACAGATTTTAGATATACTATTTACTGTTGCTGCGTTATTAGGAGTTGTCTGTCCAAATATGCGTAAGTCTATTGACCAGCGTGCCATAGCAAATTTGATTGGGTTTAGAGATTCATAGAATTGTCAGCGACTGGCTGTCATGTTGGTCAGGTTATAATCTGGGTGGGCAGACAGACAGGTGTGTAATATATGTGATAGATATAATGGCAGTAGATTACCTACACAGAAAGCCATTAATTAATACTTCTATCACCGGTCATCTATTTAGACCAGCCATGTGAAATTGTAAACAAGTTGTCACATGGTCGTTCGACCTTAGCAATAACGTAGCAACAGATGAGTGATGTTACTGCATGTGAACACCTAATCACTTGTAGCAATATCTATGTCGGAGACCTAGAGCTCCCCCATCTATCATAGTTTCTGTAGATCTTGGTCTACTGATTGATTTGGTGATTTTGTTAAGTATTTAACTCTAATAATAACTTGGTAAGTCTGCATGCAGATGAAGAAAGAGAACATAAATTACAAGTGCTACCGATCCCTTGCTTTGTTGCTTTATCTCTGCAGCGGTTCAACTGTTTCCTTCATAAGTTTGTGCTTAGGTGGGATGGCTTATCTGTCAGTTGTTGAGCGTGAATGTGACTGTTTGTTGTAGATAACGTGGTGTTTACAAAAGACTCTCAACCAACTATGCAAAGATATAAACTCTGTGGGTAGTCACTCTATCCCAAGGTAGCGTTCCTCCCTCCTAATTGTATTATTATTTCCCCACTTTTATTTCTTGTTTGAAACTGCTTTGTAGCCATAATACAAAGACTGCATTGACAACGTGCCTCTTCTGTACCTGTGGTTTGGTATACACGAGCCTTTCCTTTTTTATTTTCCTTTTATGGTAAATTGGATGTCTTTGTACACTGCGATCAATAACCAGCTTTCAAGGACAGATTTAAAGGACAAAAATAATTGTGAATGTCAAACCCGGATCTTCTTTCTTTTTATTGCCCATTGTATGGCCTTGGCCTTAGATAGCCTCATCTTCTCTTTTCAGTCGCAGGTCGGTCAATCCAAGAAATAAATATTACGGAGTTGTGTTACTTGTACAAATACACACAGCGAGCATATTATGGGCTTGAACATATATTTTTGATGCCTTCCCATTCTTGATCATTACAAAATATATGTTCAGCTAGTTTTTCCCCCATGAGTTCACTCAAGATAAGGCAACTCCTTATTTCTATTTTGGTGTTGGAATTTACAAAGCTCATAGATGCTTGTTTTTATACAAACTTTGTCACATGAATTATTTTATGTTGAAGTCTATGGCACAGTTTTTTGTTGTTAGGAAGTTGCAGACTGATCTGGTCTCTGGTGTTCTACTTGAAATACTGTCAACATATAGACGTAACATTGACAATGGACACCATCTATCTCAAACTGTGGCATTGCAATATTTATTTGATATCTGGTATTTGTCTGGACTTCTCATGTGGCGAGACAGCGACAAGGTAATGAAATGTTCCGGTAATGTAGAAATGTTTATATTTGATAATTAGTGCTCATAAACATCGGGGTAAGTTAGTGGTCCGGTCTTTCCTGCTGCTAGTTGTTCAAGTCATCGAAAGCCCTTGTACGATTGTCTGCCATATACTTGTCTATACACTTTTCCACTCGTTTAGACTGAGTAGCTGATTAACTAAGGTTTTGTCGTTTGCGGAAGACAAAATGTTAAATCCTGTGCTATTTCTTTTCAGCAAAGCCATCGTGTTTTGTTTAGTAAAAAAATTGATGGTTTTTTTTGGCTTTGACTGTAGTTCTTAGTTCATAAAATTTAAGATTTCTGACTGCAACGTTGCAACTCTTGTATCACAGCATTTGCTCACATCAATAAAGTGAAAACAACTCCTTGTTGTTGTAAAATAGAAATACTAGAGCGGTGAGGTGTGGTATCCATGGAATCAATACTAGCACTTTACTAGAGCTTGTTTGTGCTAGATTAAATATGGCAGTCTTTGAAAGGACATCTGGTGTGAGAGAGTGTCAAAGGTTTGCATTGCCTCTCCTAGGAGACACTAGCTTTTGTTTTGCATCTGCACAGCGGGCCTACCCCTTTAGGAGAGACCACTAATACACTGCCTCTCATTTAATGCTCTTTTCATGTTGTTATGGCAGAGAACAAAAACATGAAAGACCCTGTAAATTCTAATTTCGCTGGAATGTTATACTATCATTTCTCAATGACTTCAACTTTGATGAGGAGCTTTTCCATATAAATTGATAGTTTTTGCTCATAAATTATTTGTTATTATCAGCGCAACGACAATTGAGTCTGAGTTTTCTTATTTGATGAATTAATACATGCATTTATCAGATGCAAGAAGTGTTTCCTTGTTATTTCATTTGTGAGCAGTTTAATCATAAAACTTGGCTACTTGCTCACCTAATTGAATTTTAAATAGCCCTAAACCCATTATTTTCTCTGTGTTGTGCTTCTCTACCAAACGGCTGCAATAGAATTCACTTGCCTGAATATTGATGAGAGGTAAGCAGGAAAAAGTGCTGTTGTCTAGGTAATTGGGTGATTTGTCTCAACAGCTTGTTCTGATAAAATTATTTGAGGTTTATCTGACAGCTTGACCTTATTTCATCACAGCCACCATCCGGTTGAACTCTGCGACAGGTAGAATACTGATTTTTAACTATTTGTCCAAGGGTGCTAAAACATTCCAATATTCACTTACAGAATTTGGTATTGCACAGGTCACTGAGCAATCATTGCATCACCACCTCACTTACGCTAAAATTTAAACAATTATCACATTTTTTATTTCTAGTGGAAAATTTAGATGAAGCAAGTTTGCAAAAAAGTACTTACAGAGATAAATGGATTCATAGCCAGTGATAAATGTCAGCTTCACTTCGACTATGCATCACACAGTAACTGTAAAACAAAACCAGATGTATTTTGTTTTGTTTATTATTTTAACAACTTAATTGTGTGCTTGGGTACAGGTGGAGAATGTCTTTACCAGATACGAAAATAAACTCTTTTTCATCAATTATTGGCAATATTCTGTGGGCTCGCTAATAATTTCTGGTGTCATCTAATACAAGTTAGAGTGCTTTCGGTTACCCTACGTGTAGGGCAGTCTTTGAGGGCCCATCGACGACTGTCGTTTAACGGAAGTTCGTTGTGCTTTAAACCATAGACATCTTCATTTCCAACAACGTCTGTGAAAACTGTTTAGCTAAAGCGAGCCCACTTTAGTTTCTTTACAAACAGAAATTAATTACGACGATGTTATTGCTTGCTATATTTTTTATATACGCTATAATGTATTGTCACGACTTGAAATGGGGAAAAACAGTGATAATAAGTTGACTCGTTAAAATTGTGGTTTAGGTAGAGACAATTCTATGCTCTCAATGACGCTACCTACCTCGCTTGACACTTCCATCGTTGAGCCAAATTGGGCTTTGCCGCCAGTTTTTTTTACCCTCTAAGACGGTGTTTCCGAATGGTCTCGTTTAATCCAATCGTTAACCCCTACGCGTAGGGTATCCGAAAGCACTCTTATTTATTAAGGCCAAAAGAGTTGAGTAACTATTAAATTGCTTTTTAATACCCTCATCTAGGGCTGTGTAGATTTAAATATTATCTTTTGATAGAATTTTATCTATTTTGACCAAAAACGGTTTGAGAAGTATTGCGAACTGAAGCAATCGGGCTTGCCTTTGTGTGCTATAGTTGAAGCTGATGCCTGCGTGTACTTGTATGTCACACATAGCAGGAATCTTTCCTTACACACGCACAATGTTATTGTGTTGGCTGCTACGTGGATCTAGTAAACAAGCTCCGTCTCAGGCTCCTAGTGTCAGCACAGCCTCAAATCTCAAGAGTCCGTATAATTAGACTGATTTATCTTTGTTCCGATCTGACAGAAACCACAAACTTGTTGTTATAGCCTGTGCGCACACATGTATCAAGGCATTAGTGGGTCGGGTACAGTGTGTATACTAGATTAGTTGGTTAGATTTATTGTTGCCTGAGAAGATGTAAATAGCCTGTGGTATGCTATTGTAAGAGTAGTTGTTGGAGGGAGATAGAATGTCTAACCATTACAATGAGCATTGAATGGGTGGTTTGTGTCACAGTGCCTCCATTCACCACTTGTAATTCATTTCTAATGGTAATTATCTCTACTTTGGTCTGTAACCTGCCCACTTCATTTCTTGGTCTTCTTTGTTTGATCAGTGGTGATGAGCTGCTATTGAGGCAGGTGAAGCATCTCGTATCTTCAGTTCAGATTTCACGTTTGACGACCATAATATGATGAGCAGAATGATTTGAACAGCCAAACAACAGGCTTTTTTATTTGAAGAGTTATTGGCAACAAGAATTGAAGAGCTTATTCATTGTACACACATGAGATACAATTACCACCATCTTGTCTTATCTACATTTCATTTGAGCGTTGCTTACTTTTGAGCGAATCATCCCCCTGTCTCTTTTCTCCTTGGTTATACTGCTCCATTCTATGACTTCTCTCTTATCTATTTAAGTAGTTGGGAAAGGTTGTAGGTTGGTGAGCAGCCATTTTTGTTGGTGATAGGAAGTATGTCTACATACATTTAAATAATTGTGAAACGGTGGGCTTCTAATTGACATATCGCTTAGCTTATTAGCTTTGTTTTATGATAGTTACAAAAATATCTAATTAGGATTGCTAAATATAGCGATGGTTGTGATGTATTTGAATGGTTACATCACAACAGAAGATAACTCCAATGAATTCGGGTCAAATCTCATTGAGTAGAATTCTATATAACGACATCTACCAATATAAACATCGAGCCTGTGCACCACAATCCTAGTCTCAGTCCCTCCACAAACGCCTGGTGGGCCTCGGCTGCTAATTACTAGCTCCTAGAGACTAGAACATTTTCCAGGTCAAGAAGCATCTGCTGTTGTTGTTGTTATGTTAGTTACAACTCACTGCAGAAGTTGTTCTTTGTTAACATTAACGCGATGACTGCCTTCCAAGAAGGTCATGATTTTAATGCCATAGCAACAAATGGGGCCCAATTGGTTGTCTACTTCAACAGCACGCGGGCAGGCAGCGATGGGCAGGCAGCGAAGCAAACAACATACCCTCATGTTGTTGTTTTCTTATAGCTAGCATAGCAGCGCTTCATTATGCCAGCCTTTAGTAATTGATTTGTGGTCAACTGATAAGCCTCGAATGGGATATGCTGCTTGCTACAAAATATCAGTTTGTGCATATGTCTATGTCTGCCTTTGTATGGAAAGACAGCTTGTTGTTAGCTCCTTATCTCTCAATTCCATCCAATCATTTCTACTAAGTACCCACAAAACACATGTAAATACTGCATAAAGCTAGGCCAGGTGACTCTTCTCATGTTGTGGGAATAATTTTCTCATTTTCATTTGTGTAAAAGAAATGTGGATGAGTGCATGTCGCAGGTATGAATGATAGAAGCATTGTTGTGTACTGTTTATAGTAGGGACATGAATGAGTGCGCCTTATCTGGAGAGTAATAAATATTGTTTACAATAAGCATTGTGTCTGCGGCCATGTTCAAAGTTGGATAGGGCCAGCGCTGTCGACTATACAACGCACAACTGCATGTATACATGTGTGTGTGTAAATAACATCTGTAAACAGTTCAAACCTACATTTAATTGCTCCTGTCAATTGTCATAAAGCTAAGGAGTACATAATTATTAGCCAAATAAAGTATGTTTTAATTAAAAAAAAACCCATTATCTGATGTAATAAATAACACAAAACATGACGCATTAATTATTCCAACTCTGCCCTGCTGATGAGTTCAGGCATAAACTGTTACATTAGTGATCAAACATGCAAAAAAGATTACAATGAAAACTTACCAGACAGTAAACTTGACTGTCATAGGTCAGTCCACCCTCTGTCCTGGATAAGTCGGCGTGTAATTTTTTTTTGCGAGAATTTTCACAATACGTAATTCATTGAAGACAGCGAGAATATTTATAACTTTTGATGTCAAAATATCATCTATCTGGAACATCTCAAAAGCGAGATGTGAAAGTATGATTATTAATGTAAACATGAAAGTATTTCATGTAGAAAGTCATATAAGGCATACTCGGTATCAATAAGGTTCTACTGATACAATTGTACTCAAATAAAAATTAACTAAACTCTTTGCTAAAAAATAACCTCAGTAGCTGTTGATAGATCGATTTAAATATGAATGGCTATTGTTATTGTAATAATTATTATTTATAAACAACAAGGTTTGGTTTCACTGTTATTCACTGAATAAAATTACCATTTGTGAATAACTGTGTTTCCAATAACAATCTATTTATAGACAATAAAGGATATAATAATAAATAATAATTTCTATTCTATATGATTCACCAAGTGCCAAATGAGGCTCGTATAAAGGAGTCACAAAATGCCATTTTCCAACCCAAATAGTTGGCTGCATAATTTGGAAACATCCATTCGTCAAGTTCTTGGAGACTTTTTGAAAACTCAGTTACGACAAGTTGGAGTTGGCTAGTTATTTAGTGGGGACGAAATACCCACCTAATACAACACTCCATAATATATCAGCTCCAATGCCACGTTTCCCATGAAGTAAAACTTGGCTGCACTATAAAAAGATTCATTTTTTAAGATAAGCTACAATTTGTTGAATTCTCTCATTTTTATCCCCCATTTGACTTATAAGTCACACACCAAGTGACCTTTGACTCTGAGGACAAGAATACATGTTTATTGCAGACATACATGGAGGAGCTCAACTCTTTCTTCATTTAATCGCCATTTACATATAATTTCAGATTTTCTGTCATGTTTCACGTAATTGTGGCCAGCATGTACCCTGTACTGTACTATTAGGTATATTTTACTACTAGATATACTCTACTCTACTACTAGATATACTCTACTCTACTACTAGATATACTCTACTCTACTACTAGATGTACTCTACTCTACTACTAGATATACTCTACTCTACCACTAGATATACCCTACTCTACTACTAGATATACTCTACTCTACTACTAGATATACTCTACTACTAGATGTACTCTACTCTACTACTAGATATACTCTACTACTAGATATACTCTACTCTACTACTAGATGTACTCTACTCTACTACTAGATATACTCTACTCTACTACTAGATATACTCTACTACTAGATATACTCTACTCTACTACTAGATATACTCTACTCTACTACTAGATATACTCTACTCTACTACTAGATATACTCTACTACTAGATATACTCTACTCTACTACTAGATATACTCTACTACTGCAACAACTGTGGTTGGGGTGAATGATGTATATGAACTGGCTGACAACAAGCAAACCTCTCAATGAATATATGCAATAGAATTATAGCTACTTATTTATTGTGACCACAAAATGTTTTATTTGACAGTAAAAGGTAGTGGCTTCTGTCAGCTACTGAATCTATAGTTGTTTAATATTTGCATGTCTGGCAAATCAATTATATGTTAAACTTGAGGTTTTTGTGAATGTATATTAGACATTAAAGCATCTGGAGAAACACTGACGCTATTTTTTATCACTGTGTCATTTCACTTACTGTGAGGAGGGAAGGGTTATATATGTATATATATATATAGATACGTATGTACTACATCGCTTGTGTAACTGTACACTGTGGTTGTACTATTGTACATGACAGCGCAGGGAGTAGTTAGCTTGTGCAGCTGCTGCTCTTGTTATTTCCTGCTGACTCCGCTACTAATAGCTGCCTTTGTTGTACAGCTTGCTGGGCCCTCATTAGTCTTCTGGCCCAAGAAATAAACAAGCTCTTATCTCTAATCGAATTTGCTCTCCATCTCTCTCCCTCACTGCTAGAACTGAAGCTAATACTACGACAGCGAGTGTAATAGAAACAACTGCCTATTATTGTATATCCATTAAATCTGTGTCACAGTCGGGTGAAAGTTTGTTTTGATACTTTCATGCTGCCTGCCACACAATCCATACCTGGCCATGAGTCATGTAAAGCCTTAGTTACTTCAGTTTATTGTATCTATAGCCTTAGATCTCACTCAGAATTGTTTACTTACATCGGCTTAAAGTATCTGGTAATGCATTGAACAACAAAGTATATGTCCATGTATGATTGCTTTGATCAGTGCAAGTGGAAGTAGTAAATTTATGGAAATTGTTACCTTTTAGAATGCAGACGAAAGATCTTGGCCCAAATACTAACTCAGGACAAAAATTAATTTGATGTCGAATCGATAAAATCTGTTTTTATGATTTCAGGTGGAAGTGACGAATTGCAGTCAAGCTGGGTTTTTCTATTTACTGTATGTGTATCCTAGTGATATGTTACAGACTACAGCCATAGAGAGTCTATACAGTGGTATGATCACAGAGTTACAGTCCATGGTGGATCCCTTTGACTTGGATGTATTTACACCTTACATGCAACGACACGTAGCTAAACAGAGATCTAGAAACATGGTTAGTCCGCAATTCCCTTTCTGTTCTGTAATTTTGGATTCTGTCTTTTACTTTCTCTCCTCTATAGCCTCTGCTCTCTCAAACCCTTCCTCCCCAGAACTTTCTTTTACTTTCTCTCCTCTATAGCCTCTGCTCTCTCAAACCCTTCCTCCCCAGAACTTTCTTTTACTTTCTCTCCTCTATAGCCTCTGCTCTCTCAAACCCTTCCTCCCCAGAACTTTCTTTTGCTTTCTCTCCTCTGTAGCCTCTGCTCTCTCAAACCCTTCCTCCCCAGAACTTTCTTTTGGAATTGTCAAGCGAGCATCTACGCTGTTATTTGCCAACATGCTAAGCAAGCGAGATTCTTGTGTTTTGGTGGCCCAGCTCTGCACTACTGCAGGCAGGTGTTGGCGCTCCTGGTTTGTAAGCGTTATCTATTACCTGTTATAATCATATGCCTGCAGTGTAGTTCAGCACCCAAACATTGTTGAGCTGCTTTATGGCCTCAAATTATTATTTTTATCGCTGTATTATGTTTTTGTTATCGTATTTTTTTATTCTATTCATTTTTTGTATATTTTCTCTATAGAAGCTATGATTCACTTTTACCAAAATGGTAAACAAATGTACATCAACCGTCCTTTACTGATTGTCGACAAGTCTTTTATGTATTTTTATTTGATTATTACTATTTTACGGCCGAGTTGTGCTGCATGGGTATCAAGTGAAGACAACTTTATATAAAAAATTGATCTCATGTGCCAACCAATAGAAAACACTGGGTGTAAAATAATGCCTTCGTATTCAGTGAGTTTAACTTTTTTTTTGCCGCTATTTGCTTTCATTAGCTGAAAATGGCTACTATGTACTTTGAGCAATGAAAGCGTGTTTTCTTTGTGGAAAGAGAGAACAAATAGGATACCACTTGGTGAGGACATCAATGCGGTGATATTCAAATTTCGTTGTTTGCACATCAACGCTGCACGCTGCAGCATTTGCTTTCTGATATAATTTTACTCTGTACTATCCATTATTTGCAGTTATATAACTATGAACTGCTTTTGTGTTTTTGTGTTTGCATTGGGCACCTCGCCAATTCATTATCGGAAACTTCAACTGTTGCGCAGTTTTCCTGCTTGGAATAGTCTTTTGAGCTAAAGAGCTGGGCGGGGCGTGAATTTGGTAAAAGTAAACGTAAAACAAATTTATTCACCTCAAAACGTGCACAATTTTTTTTGTAAACGTAAATATTTTATATAAAATAATGGGGTTGTGACTGGGGTTATCCCCCCTTATAGGGGGCGCTGGTGTAAGTCCAACCGGAAAATGCCGAAATTTTTATATAGAGTACAATGCAGAAATACGGAGTTGAGATGTTAAACTAGAATAAACAGGCTATTGCAATGCGATTGATATAATTGAACAAGCCACAGAGCTCACAGGGCTATAGCAGATTACACGTACATAAGTTTTTAATCACACAAGTGTAGCTATAGAGCATAATAATCATTAAATAACCACGATGCGGTCCGCGATTATATACGATCGTTGGTACAGTAGTTAATAAATACGATGAAACACCAACGATAATTAACTTATTTAACGCAACGTTTATGTGTAAATGGATTGTCTGGTATCTGTGCGGGAAATAATAATAATACAAGTAATTAATTTAATCATTAGCATCTATCTACACCTCTATGAAACTATTATTATAAATGACATTGAGAATTTAATGTGGTGACAATTATTTATAATAAAAAAATCAATTATTCATTTTTTTATCATAATTGATTTACTAAAATAATAATTATAAATAATAATATAATAATAATAAGTTGTTACTACTATTATAATTATTATTTATTATTATAAAATTATAAGAAGCATCATTTATAATAATTATTATTATCTAATAAATAACAATTCAATAATAACCTTAATAATTACAATAGCAATCATAAACAGTAGAATCATAATTATTATAAATGATTATAATAAATAAAAAAAGATTTCACTAATAACTATATAAAAAATAGTTAGAATAATGATAACACAGGCATCAGAGGCTTGCCGAAAAAGAGAAGGAAGACGATGCGCCCGTTACTAAATGTGTTAGTAATAACCTAGCTTTTACGCTCAGTTTCAATGAATTGGGTTTGTGATATTGAACTTTTTGCAAGCAACCGGATATTGCTACGAATAGTTTTTATTACAGGACGCATCGTCTCTGTTACTTTTTTTTGGCAAGCCCCGGAGTTCCGTGGATAACAACTGTAATAAATAATAATTGAAAAAACTGTAAAAAAATATAAATCTTTGTTACTGCAGGTAGATTTGATGCTGCTGTCTTTAAAAATAGTGTAAAGTGTTTTTAGCGACATGTCATTATAGTATACAATTGACAGCATGGAGGCTATCAGGGAAAAACTGTCACCAGTCTGCATGAAGTAACTATATTTTATACTACGAACAATGGTAACTTCCGGTTGGATGTAGAAAGTTCAAAGAGAGATAACTCTTAATGTCACAACCCCATTGTACTTTGGTGTTTACTATTTCATCTGCTACGGCGGTACATTATAGTAAACAAAGGGTTCTTTGTTTATAGCTGGCTTCAGACAATAGCCACAGTTAGCTTCCTGTTTTGACTGCAAAGTTTCACAGTTGATTGAATTGCCTGCAGTTTTATGGGCTATTCCAGTTTTTAATTAAAGAATTAGGGGAGTAATCCAATAGGCTAATAGTGAGCTATGCATCCCTATCTCTCACATCTCATACAGCTTCATATAGCTTCATACTTCAGTGCCTTTCTCACTACATCTCTCTTGATTGGTGAGCGCAGATCGTATCTTATATCACTGTCTATTCCATCTGTACAGACACACATAGTCACACCAACCTACAGAAAACACTTCTAAACATATGTATGGTGGCTCAGAACGTTTTGCCTTTTGTGTTTTAAAACGTCTGAACGCTTTCCAAACCGTTTGAACGAATTTGAAATAGTCTGAACTTCTTGCAAAAACTTCTGAACGCTTTGTGAACTTAGTAAATCCGAGCCGATTTGCTGGTTCGCTCTATTGGTCATAGATCTACAGTCCATTTATGATGGATAATGTTTCTTCTACACACTGAACGGTTGAATTTTTTCTAAATAAATAAATAAAATTTTTGATTTAATAAATATTATTTGCTATAAAGTATTTTAAATAATAAATACAACCTAACTGTAAATGTAAAAATTCGTTTTAGAGATTATATTCAACAACATTTTTTCATACAGTTAATTAACTTGCTCTATGTCTTTTGATCGACGTCTATGTTGACAAAGTTATATAGAGGCTATAAATAAAATTATGACGATCGCTTTTGGTTCGAAAGCCATGTGCTTTGCAAACTTCTCCAACCATTTCAAAATAGTTTAGACTATTTTAAAACAGTTCAGACTATTTCAAAATAATTCATACGGTTTGTAAATAGTTCATACTCTTTCTAAAGCGTCCATACGGTTTGTAATTTCCTAAATCATCTGAATCATTTCTAAACCGTCTGAATTATTTGCAAGACAACTATACGGTTTGCAGATTTTGCAATTGTTGGACAGGAAATACAGTTTTATAGCATTAATCCTGCAACTGCTGAGGCCGACAATTAATTTATTATAACCAACAAGCCCGTTTTTAAACATAGTTTCTTGGGCTATTTTACTACAATTACCCAATTATTTTCAATGTAAAAGACGCTTTGCAAACCGTCTGGACTATTTCAAATCCGTTCATACGCTTTGAAAACGAAACCGTCTAACGTTATGAGCCACCATACATATGAATGGTCTTTGCCACTGAAACTCTTCTTTTTTTTAAATCGGTTTAGTTCTTGTAATGGTCATTCACCAGAAGCAAGAGGAATTTTTGTAATTTCCAGTCACTTCATATTCCGTGATCGCGCTGTTGGCATATATTTTTTTTACAATTAACTTTCGTAAAATCTAAAACTTTTAAATATTAAACACTCCATCTAGAACATAATTCCATAGAAAAGTACATCAATGGGATTTGGCAAAATTCGAAGTGAAATCACGTTTTTTAGCGAAAAAGTCTAACATATATGCCTAAGTTTCTATGAAAGCTAGTAAGCTTGTGAGTAGAATGATCAGTTGACTGTTCCATGTGGGTATCACCTCTTTGTTTTACGCTCGCCTTGCCAGAAACGTTTTGTGACAAATGCCTCCCTTGTGTTCGGCTCTTCATGTGAGCAATAGATGAGAACACCCTGTTTGTTTCACAGGCATTAGATTCAAATCCATTCAAACACTGGATGTTATTGCCAATATTTTCTCTGGAATATTCTACAGTAATTCGCAGCATAGGATAATGTTTGCGAGCAAATGGTTCTTTGTTCATGGCCATTGCTGTATGAAAGGCCATTAGGACTTTAACTACGGGCTATAAATTAGTTGTTTTCTATCACCGCTGGTGTCCACTGTTTTGGTTTGTTTTGTGGTTTGACAATCTATAACTTGATCCATGTTAGGTTTACTTTTTATATAGACATGATACATGAGTGGGGTGAATATTTTTCTTGCGGTTAAGCTCTGCCATAATCTTTTTCTATTCTATCAATGAAATGGATTGTATTCACCGTAGCCTAGCCCGAGTGTCTGAATTGAAGCTGAGTCTTGGGGGTGGCTAGCTGTACTAAGAATTGAGCTTCAAGCGTACAACAAGCTGCAAACAGAATATCGCATGTGTTTTTGAACAAGGGGATTGTTTGAATACGATGGACTGCGTTTAGTGCTTTGCAGCTTCTATTGTTTGTCTTTGTGTCTGCGAAAACCGCAAGCTCCCAGCGTCAAATTATTTCTCGGCGTAAACAACCCGCGTAGCTGAATCTGATATTGGTTAGTGTAAAACAATGCATACACGGCTGTGTTCAGTCACTCTCCTTGCTACTATTTCATCTCTTAGCCTCTTCGTCTTATCTCAAAACGATTATAAAATGTTTATTTTGTTGTTTAGATTTTCCTCCTTTTGCTAAACACTCTTGTCTATCATATTTTGGGAGGCAGCCAATTTTGTAGCTCTGACATGTTCTTTTACTATTTTTTGTACTGAAGTGACTCCCTACTGATGTTTTTTAGCGAGTTTGTTTTTGCATAACATATTAACTGTAATAATATTGTATAAGTTCCTCTTTTGCCATTGATGAAATGATGGCGTAACCTTGCTACCCAAGTCACTTCTCCTATTGCACTTTCTCAGTGTAATACAGTTTGTCATAACAGTCTCTCACACCTTGTGGAAATGAATTATTTTATCATGCTCTGACAAGTGTTGTGAAGTGTTGTGGAGTTTGCATGCTAGTGCAATAACTAACATCTCAACCACAGCACCTCTCCACCAGCACCTCACTAGCGCCTCACCAGCATCTCTCCGCCAGCACCTCACCAGTGCCTCACCAGTGTATCAGTAAATGATTGAGTGAAATAATGACATGTTGGGTGGGCAGTTTCTGGTCTGTCATTACTCTCAGTGGCTGCAGGTCATTCTCTCACGGCCAGGCTACTCTATAAATGATCAAATTAATAGAGAAATGATCAGATTGATTAAATATTTTCTGTCGGTAAAGCATAAACGTCACAGAAAACCACAATAAAGTGATAAAAATTTACTGAAATCAAGTTGTAACCTGGCAACGAGCAGCTCGTTTGAAGAGAAGATATTGTAAGATAATAGGAGAGACAGAAAGGCTGGCAGTGTGATGCAGACTAAGATATTATTATGTACTGTTGTTCACGCCAATGGCCGTCATTAAATTCTGCAATGGCACTTTACTGCCTTTCTTTGTGTTTTTGTTAATATATTTTATCCCTAGTTTAATTACCTAGTTTGTCAACAGCTGTCAGGAATTTCTGGAGAAGGTAGCTGCTGATTGAATTTATTCTTGAACTTGGTTTCAAATTTCAACCATGAATATTCTACCTTTTGAGTGAGGAACACGGAAAAAGTTTATAGCACACTGACAAGTACAAAATAGTGTTTCACTTTACACTGTGGACTGTGTTCTTGATCTGCTGCCGATGTTACAGGTGCTGTTTGGGGCCATTGCTGATACCGAGAAAGTATTGAGCACTGCCAGCAGGCAAACCAATACTGGCAAGTCCGAGCAACACAACGTCTTACCTCTTCACACAGCTAGCAGTAGCAGGTTTCCACTGCTTCCTGTTGTAAGTGAAAGTTCTAGAGCTCAAGCTATGGGCAGGAAGACTGCGGACAAACAGGTTAAATATATTTAATTCTGTTCTACCTGGACTGTGATGATTATTTTTGTATTGTTAAAACTGTTACATAAGCATTGTATAATTTGTGGAATTGTCTTCTCTTGGATTGATTTAAAGGAAACATGACAGATAGGACTGTCAGATTTTGACTGTGTTTTTACCAGAGCTAAAACTGATTATATGATCTAGCTGAACATCAGTAGATGTACCAAAAAAGATTTCAACCAGTGGCTGGTGTTTGGTATTTTAACTGGTTGATATGTAGTAGAATTACAGCGAAAGTTTTCTTTCTAGCTAGTAGCTACATTCATTCATTTCGGGTTACAGGGAGGAAAGGTGTCTCTCAAGCAAACCTCTCATCTCTCCAAGATTCAGTCTGAGCCTGTAATGAAGATGTCCTCATCGTTCTATGACAGAATAGGTTCCGGCGCGATGTCTTGGTTTACTGGAGGCAATAAGTGACATTGCTGCGCTAACTGATCCACACAACAATATTTCACCTATTATTTATTTGAATTTGGTCTTTTTATATTGCATCGTTTGCATTACAACTAGTGATGAGGAATTCATGTTGCTAGATGAAACTGACAAATGTTTTGGTTGTGGCAATAAAACACAAGAAGTGGTTTTGACTATCAATACATTCCAATTGCACAGCTTAACTGAGATGAGTGCCAGCACTGTTTCTGTTTTCACTTGACACACTTACAGTCACCTTCTCTATCAAGTCTACCCAAGCAGTCTGATTGGTGTAGGAAATCTGAGGCAAACATGCATTGTCTTTGGATACACTCCAGACGCTGGCCAGAGTTGTGTAGAAAGAAGGAAATGATTAGATATGTGAAAACAATCACATCTCTTAAAAGTGCGCTTCAATAATGGACTTCTTTCAACTTAAGTAGAGATGTTATCGCTGGGTAACTGACGACAAAGAAACTAAAAATGTATTATTTGAGACATGTCTTTCATCGAACTGTAGAGCCACCTACTTTGGTGAAGGATTCCTGGTAGGAAGCATATATATTATAAACAATCTCTGGCCACTGTACCATTTAGCTGAAAGGATGCAACAGAGCTTGGTTGTCAAGGAGACCAGCCAGTCTGCATTGACTCCGAAGTCGTGTAGTTATATATCTATATATATACATATATGTACTCTTTGGGCCATAATGTTCTCATGGAGAGTGTCATAAATAAAGATTATCTTCAGCAAGTTAACCAAACAACCTCTTGCGGTCTGCGCTCTTCTAATAAATTAAATGCCAGATAGAACCTTACTACCAATTCACGGATTTGTAGTGATATATAAATGCCTGAAGGCTATTCTCACAGGATGTACATTCATAGCCTGTGACTAACATTACTTGCGCTGTCTCACTAAGATCTATCCATTCTTTCCTAGCAAACTCACGTGAACTCTCTTTGGTACAAAACAAGATCATTTATCAGAATAAATAGTGTGGGTGGCAATTGCCTCCACAGTCCACGTTGTTTTGCATTGAGGTATACAAAACCTTTGAACAAAGCACTAGTCAATACATGCTTGTATTTTTGAGAAAATTCAAAATTTCCTCGATCACGCTTCACCTAGTTACAAATTGTTTACTACTGGACCTCTTCACTAAGCAGCTGACCAAGCTGGATACAGAATCAAGCTAAAATTTAGCATAGTCTTACGTAACAGCCCAATAGGCTATGATATAACATGAGCTGCTGTATTGATGTTCCATTCATCAGTTAGTATACTTATTGACTGACTCACTTGCTTGTAAATGCCATCTGTGAGGCTTAGCTTGAGCTCTCTGCAACTATCATTGAATCACCACATAGATTCACAAGGCCACAGGCTAAACCTTGGGTCATCAGTAATGCAACGATGTGTTGGCAGCAGGCGCTGGCTATATAAATAACGTACTGAGAAATTATCATCAACGGCTGCCGATATAATAGATTCATGTATGAATCATAGCAAGTCATACACTTGAGAATGTAATAAACTTACTATCTCTTTCATGTAGCCAGTGAATCACGTGGTATCACCTCACCTAGACAAGTAATTCCCATGTATTTCTAAAATTTGATATAGTTGTAAATGCCATTTCATTTATGTTTGTCTTCATCAGACGGTGAATAGCTCACTAATTATGTGTTATTGTCAACATTGTACTACATTATGAATTAGTATCGTAGAATTTCAAGTAAGTCTTCAGCAATTTTTAATTTGTTCATGTCTAAAGTTGTGTTTAAGATGTAGTGAAGGTAACGAAAGGTGCAGAAACTAACGATTCATCACTCAATCAATCCTTTCCCTGCTGATACTATTGTTAGTACATATGATTCAGGCTGCACTTGTACGTGTAACATAAAGGGAGGTCACCCCATGTTTTAGATTTGTTTAACGCTAGTAGTACCAGTGCAATAATTATCTTACTCCGTATTCAGTTCATTGATAATATAACAATAGCTACAGACTTTTTTGGGCTACTTCAATAAACACTGCCACTGACTTGGAGCCAACACATTCACATGTTAGCTCTCCTCGCCATAGTCTGAAGTACACTTAAGTTATCACTGTTTGTTACCTACCAAAGGACCAACAAAATTATATATTTTGTTGCAATACATGTTCGAAAGAAAAAAAATTCACTAGAAATGATTATTTAGTTGATGCAAACCTCAGTTTGCGCAACCGGTCAATGATCCAAGTTTCTTTATTTATTTCCACCACAATGACTGGCCGCTCTCACTCCTGCCACAGTTCATATGTGGTTACAGGTTAACCTTCTGCAGGCCATTACTTGGATGTTTAGCTACTTCCGAGGTCTGTGGTTTGTTAGAGCTAAATAAAGTCTAACCACAACTACTGCTGCATTCATGAAAAGCTATTACTAGATGAATATATATACTAGCAGTAGCAGTACATCAATTCCAGGTACCACTTTCTATCAAGTCAAGTTAAATAATTAAATCAACGGTATGTGAATTGAAACCACAAAATTAACTTTCTGATGGGTTAAATTGTTGAGAAGAGTATTTCTTTGTACTCACTGTTTAACATAGCCATAGCTGTGTGACCAACTTCATTTGACCTACCCACGGCTCTCAACGACTCTCAATACCAAACAAATTTTCAAGTATGATTTGTGTTTTGCTTCCTTTTATTAAAATTAATTATTGTGCATATTCATGAATTGTAACATAAGTAGTGTCTGCAACATGGCCCCAATGACAAGTAAACAATCAACAGAGTAGAACAATGTCACATTGTCTCAGCTTCAATTTACATAAAGTGAAGATGCTTTGCCTTTTCTTCCAGTTTTTGGCGAATAGCGAGGTTTTGACAGAATTTGGAATTCTGCCAAGAGCTCAATTGAGTCTTTTGTAAAGATCTAAGACACAACCTGTCGTTTCTAGAACCATCTGCTCAGACAAGATCACTGGCTGGTCCAGTAGTTAAGAGAATAATACAGAGATATTGCAGTATTAAGATTGCTACGCTAATAAGCATTGCAAAGCTTTGAACTACATTGTATGTTATGTAACCCACAAACAAGCTGAGCCAAAGTATCAAGCCATCATAATAAGCTCTCCAATCATCAAGAAGCTAGATAGCTTGGCCTTTCCTAATAAATTGAATTCAATGCAGCTGCACAAAAATTTGCTTGTCACATGCATTATCTAGTGACACGTCGCATGTGTATTTTACCCTGAACCAAACAAGGGAGACAATTCTACAAGATGTCTATCAAAACAGTGTTTGTCAATTGCGTCTCTCCAGGTGCTTACTCAGAAAACATCAACTTTTGTGAGCCACTCATAAATATACAAAATTATACGTGATCTGGCCTGTGTGGAAGACAAGCAGAAAAATTGATGCTGTTCGTGCCATTCAAATTGTTGTCCATTGCTGATAGAAGTAAATAGCGTATGAATTCAGCACACATGCGGAATAAAGCACCTTTGTTATTTGTTTACCTACAGACAGTCATGAATAGGGAGTGTTGATCAACTGCTGAACAAAGAATAATCATTGAATAGCTTATTAGTGTTTGACATTTCAACCAAGGACAGTATTCATCAGTGCTGTTGTTAAGCGTCCCCTTCATAAGGATTTGAAATGAAAATTTCTTTGTGAGGTTGGCGGGTAAAATGCTTTGTTCACATTTAGTATCTTTAGTGATTTTACAACTAAGTGGACTAATCGCTAATATTGGAACTAACTTCTTTTGTGAGTTGCATTGAAACTTTCGCACACCAGATGGTCAGTAGTGTCATCCAGTAACAAAGAGTAACAAAGCAGCGTTCTCAGTGTAACACATCATTACCAGCAATAAATTCCAGGTTTCACATAGATGGACAACGATTTATTGTAACACAAAATAAAATTTTTCAAAGTATATTGAATATATGATCAAAACCAGCTGTGTATAAAATATACTTTTGAACATTGCATATAGTAGAAGCGATCCGTAGTAATTTTACGGATGGGCAGAATTCTCATTTATGTTGACCAATCGAAGACTGTTAAATAAATGGAAAATATAAAATCTTATCATTTGTCTACAGGAGTAAATAGCTGAAAGCTGATTAAAAAAACAATCTTACAATGACAAAATTGAGTAAAATATATATATAGTATTGTACACACTAATAAATTATATAAACTCTCACTAAAACTACAATCATCAAACCTAAGAATATACAGATAGACATATAAAACACTTCTACTAAATATACACATACATATATATAATATATACTAATTCAAACAACACTCAAAATCTAAATTACTCTTAGCACATGATAGTTACGATTTTTTTCATTTCAAGACAAAAATCAGGTCAATTGCATCAATATACAAAATACTAAATCAATGCGGCAGCTCTTTTGAATATATTACAGTTGTCAAATTTGTTCATATTAAAAAATTAAAATTATCTCGGAGATGCTGTCAAAACAGCACAGGAATACAATTACATAGGATGTTGGTCGCGATGAGTGACTGGTTGGGCTATGGCACCACCAATTATTCAGTAAAGAAAAAAAATAATGTTCCAATAATAATAATAATATCTATGTGAATAACATCAGCGTCATGTGGAGCTGAACCGCAAAGCAAGAAATAATTCCCATATAAAATACAGTAATAATATAACTAGTGATGCGCCCAGAATACTCTATTTTGTGTAGGACTGTCAAAGTGAAAATATACTGTTAAGGTATAAAATAGAAATGTCTAAGCGGGCTGACTTGATTAAATAATGTTACTTAGGCGAAACCAACTGTTCGACAGACGAAGGTCATTTAATTTGATGATCGCATCACTAGAGCTCCGCTAGGCACTTTCTTACAGATAGGACACTTCCTTCTGGCATTCTCCCTCTGGCAGATGTCTTGGGCACAGTTGAGACAAAAGTCCATGTGCCCACAAGTGACAAAGCCAGCTTCGGCTTTCTTTACCTGACATACCTTGCAGTTATCTTGGGGCATCGAACTGCAGCGACCTGTGACTGGCGAGGTACTTCCTTGACTGTTAGTTGGCGAAGCAGAGCTGAAAGCAGCATCAATCTTTTGGAAGGCAGCAGCTAATGGATCACTGTTGGTACGGCGAGTACGGGGATGTGGACCATCTTCACCCGGTGGCAAGATTCTAGCAGACACGCTGACACTGTTGGACCGTTGAACACCGTAAGCGCTTGCATCATTCCACAATGCTGAGGGATCATAGACACTGGTAGCACTGGCTGCACTACCACTGGTACCGAATCCTTCGTCGATGTCATAATCAGCATTGGCAGCTTTGAAGTTGTTGGTTTGAGCGAAGTGATTAAACTGTTGGGGGTGCACATTAAACTCCGAGATTTTCATAGAAGACGAAACAGAACTGGACACAGGCTGTTGATGATGGGACGAAGTAGCACTAGTTGGCATATAAAGCGACGTGGGCCCACCATTGACTCCAGAGAGAGAGGAAAGTGGCGGAAGATTGTCGTGACGATTGACGATATTGTTACCGTAATGGTAACTAGAGGTGGAAGCATTGGTAGATGGTGATTCACCACTAAGATCATGGTATCCTGAGTCAATACCATTCACTTGGAAATCATCAATCTGAAGATCGCTATTATTGTCAGTGCCTGTACGTGAAGCAATGTGCTTCTCAATCTCTTCTTTTGCCTTCTCTACATTCTCTGGAAGACCCGTGACATCAAAAATTGGCTCCTTGTCACGGCCCGGTGTTACAATGTAGGTGGAGGTGGTCTGTTGAATTCTCTTTATCGTTGCACCTTTTGGACCAACTACCAATCCCACCAACTTGTAAGGTACTTGCACTTGTGAAGTAACATGGCCAGGAACAGATGTTGGACTGCTGGCGCCGCTACTGGTACTTGCCTGTGGTCCAACAACACCATTTCTACGAGAGGCACGAATAGAGCTAAAATGTTCAGCAGCTGATAAGATTTGATGCTTGGCCTTGGACACATCTTCTAAACGACCGGTGACAACAAAGACTGGTTCAGCTCCTCTTACTGGTGTTTTGATGTAGGTGTTCGTTTGTGTTCGTAGACTTTTGATCTTGCAACCTATAAAGAATAAATTGTAGCTTAGTGGTTAATATATGCATTCATCATCTTGTGGTAAAGGTTGTCTGGGAGAAAAATACTGCACTGACCACAATTTGACAGCTCGGTAATTATTACAGCTATGCCAGCCATCTACTTACATGGTGGGTGCATGCAAAATACTGTACTCCCTGACTAGCTGTATTGAGCTAGGAATGAATCAATTTAACTAAACTACAACTAGACTGTTTGTTAGTTGAGGTGGCAAACTGTGGACGACAAACTCAATATTACCTATACAGACAATTTTTCATTTATCATTATTTTTTGGTAAATATTTCCATTGACAGGGCAGTCTGTATTTTCTTTCATTTTCCAATTTCAAAAAGACTTACCATCACAACAAACCACAGATATTTTACAAACAAGTGTTTGCGTTGCCATATATTTGATACTTGAAGCTCAAAACTGTGATCTTACCATGCTGCACAGTGAATGCAACGTCATCCGTGTGAAATGATATTGAACTAAAAAATTCGTTAAAAAAGTCAACATTTTTTTTGTAAAAGTCGCATCAGTTTAAATGGGATTCACATTTAATAACAAACTACTTGTAGACAGATGAATGCATTTTTTTCTACTTCTCACCTAACATACAATGACAAAACTGGAGCACAGTTGTTTTGGTACAATTATAGGTTAATCATATAATGCAACAGTAGTAATGATTCAGCTACAGAGTACTTCACCAGTAATAAGGCAATTATGATTGGATCTATTTCACACACCATTGTCTTAAAAAATGAAAATTTTCTGACTATTCTGCAAATATTTACAAGAAAAACAATAGTGGATTGGAAAAAGCCAGGTTTTTGTACAAAAAACAGTTGAAAAAATAAATCAAAAGCATGGTATAGTTGTTGCTATCAAAGAAAAAAACAAACTACTCATACAAAAATATCAACAAGCACCATGACTATTACGTTCATTGGCATTTACACAGAATACATAATAAGTTATGTTATTATTCCTATTTATTAGTGTTTTCGAAGAGTTTGTAAACTGCTTTCAAAGCATATATATACAAAAATATTTTGCACTTCTCGTTATTATTAATAATTAAAAGATCAACAAATAAATAGTAAAAGCTGGTACTTATTTACGAACAATTTTTCTTAAAAGGCATGCTTTTACCATTATTTTACTCGTACATTACAATCATTATTGTTATTTATTTATTTGCTTCCAAAGAACAGTAGCAGTATATAATAATGATATTATGTATGTAATAATAATGTATCATTAGTAGCGAGTATTATTATTATCAAATTATAGTCGATAAAAAATTCTCATTTTCTGGTGATAAAGAGTTTCTCAATAATAATATACCAACTATTAGTGCCATTCTTTATTATTCGAAAACTTGTCGTAATAATGAATTATCAAGTAATAACAATTTTAAAAATTAATAATAATTACTAACAACATTGAATTTGTTGTCTTATCATCTATTACTATACATAATATCATTATTTATTTATCCTCAATTGTTTTTTTTTCTCGGTGGTAAGAGGAACGATTCCGCCATGATTCGAAACTGACGTTTCGAAAATGAACTGTTCGAAACTCTTA
Organism: Cryptosula pallasiana; assembly: GCA_945261195.1. Taxonomy (NCBI): domain Eukaryota; kingdom Metazoa; phylum Bryozoa; class Gymnolaemata; order Cheilostomatida; family Cryptosulidae; genus Cryptosula; species Cryptosula pallasiana. The sequence goes on from OX183133.1 coordinate 37,710,351, forward strand.
AACCTGAGCCCCCCAACACCAAATCCCTAACCCCCGTCCCCAAAGAGTTTCGAAGTGTCCATTTTCGAAACGTCAGTTTCGAATGGTCCGTACCCCAAGAGGAACAACGACGATCATTATTATTAATTAACAATTTTTCTTAACAACACCGTCGTCGTCTATGATTATTACTTCATCGTCATTACCATCATTTATTTATTATTATTCATTATTGCTATTACTACTACTGTAACTCTACTGACAACTCACCAACAACAACAAAAAAAAAACATTTGTTACTCACCTTGTCTACCAACAATTTCTGCGACATGTTCTGAACTTGGCACCGCAACGTCTATTGTCGTGTTGTTACTCTTCTTTGATCCAATCCCATGAATTGAAAAATCCTCAAAAGCAGGGTCGATCAAATGATTTCCCGTAGAATTGTTGCTGATAGCCATGTTATTATTACCGCCATTTAACATAGCTTGATTATTGCTGCTGTAGAGATTTTCCTGTTGAACACTGTTGGCATGAAATGATGGGTCATCAGGTAAAAAAATTCCACTATTAATAGAGTTCGTGCAGCGATTCCGATCACCAAAGTGGTTTAAAATGGACAGGTTCGAAAAATCCCTGCCCAGATGATGATAAGTACCGCCACTGCTGCTGTGATGATCGTCTCCCGCAGGACCATTCATGGTTACTCTAGGAAGCAAGCTGCTAGTGGACATTTCTGTAAGTTAAAAACATTCAATGGCAAGAATATGTAAAGTTAACCTGCCAATATTTCTGCGTTGGATCTGCGTAACTACTGAGCAATCGTAAAGAACGCTTGTCTTTTTCAACCACGTTGTTCCAAATGACCTACAATCGGCGTTGAAGGTCAAGTGGAGGGCGCTCTTTATTCGCGGGTGAAGAAGGCTGATGATAGGCTGATCAAACAATGTTTAGCCTTTGCTCTTTCAGTATGTTCATTACTTCATTATTAAACTCGGCGCGTCTTGAGAATATTGCAACAACCTACTTCAATATCAAGCAGACAACTCCAAGCACAATGGCAGATGGTATGGCCGCGTACTCCAAAAACCAAATTTGGTCTGCAAGCCCAAAATAGCTATAGCGGCGGGTTAGATAAAAACATTGCTGGAAGTTTAGAACAAAGGTAGATAGGAATGACCCCCCAACAGGAATGAAAGCAGACATGGCTGGAATGAGAGTAGACACATCCTGGAATGAACGAAGACAGACCTAGAATAAAAGTCAACTATGTTAGAGAAGAGAAAAATTCGAAGTTCCTTCTCGGAAATGTCGACATTCATACCTGGCGGCATAGAAACTACCGTTTCGACGTTTGATCCAGGAATAAAAAAATTTATTGCTTTTTACCAAAGTAGACAACTCCTGGAATGAAAGTTGAAATGATAACTTATATATCGTCAAGAACAAATGTAGACACTTCCGGCAATGAACAACAAAATTTTCTTCTTTGTAGCATAGTTGACATTCGTTCCAGCTCTGTCGATGTTCATTTCAGCTGTGTCTGTATCCATCCCTCCTAACGTTTATTCCTGTCTACGCTTGTTCTAGGACTGTCGACATCCATTTCAGCATGTGTCTACGTTCAAACCAGCTATGTCTGCATTCATCCCTGTCTACGTTCCCTCCAATTCCCCATCCTTGTCACGTCACGTTAGATTGCGACAAAAAAAGTGAGAAAATTTGGAATCATTGCTTCCAGTGGTGACAACTGCATATGAGGTTACAGAGTGAGTGATTGTTTGGATGCAAAATCAAATAATAAATTGTTTATTAGTTCAGAAAGCCAATGGAGATAGTGACGATAACACTACATACTCAAGGAGTTGTTAGAGTTTCCAGGTAATTGATTCTATTTAGTAAACATATGAATAGACAGAGAGCTTTTATCACTTTTGTAAAAGAGGACGTCCAACAAAAAGTATTAAACTAGGTCCGAGAGATATTGTTTCCAAGCTCTTTGGTGACATTTATTTTAAAGATTAAAAAGAGGGAAGTTTTTATAAACTACCGTCTTTGGCGTTTAGGTTAAAACCACACAATTATAAAAAAACTTTCAAAGTCTATGGTCATAGTATCTAGGGATATATATGTTTTTGTTTGTTAAAAAATACAGAAAAATTTATCACCTTTTTATTAGTTTAAATTGCTAATTTAAATCCGTTGGCAAGTCGTTTTTTAATTTCCACTATTAAAATAATGTTTTCTTTCTTCTAAATGCAATTTAAAACAAATAAAAAAGGAAATACAAACAAGCTAATTAACAAATCTGAAGCGTACACTTATATATAATTGCATCTAATGATAAACAGTTTCCTGTAATTGAACCGGTTGAGAAAGACGTCCACTATCCCCAATGCTGAGGTGAATGGAATGCAATAAATTACTATATCAAACAAACTGTAGCTCTGTATACGAACACATTTGAAAACAATGTACACACTGAACCAAGTCAAAGTATAGTTTTCATTCTATCAAAAAGGAAAAATAACGTTTGCAGGAGGTTTTTGGGAGGATATTGAAGTTTCATGAGTTTTCAGGGAGCTTAGGAAATTTCAGAAGTGGGGAAATTTGTGCAATTTTATCTGCATGTCTGTATACCAGCATTTCATTGCATGTTTTTTTTTTTAATAGTTTTCTTACATTTATATGTTTTATCTATATCACACAGAATGGTAACCTTATCATTGTTCCGCAATATATCTCTTTCAATGAAATCATGCTAAAAACAGCTATGCGTGATGTTGAATCATTAAAAAAGTAAGACAACTCCCACTCCTATCCGACCAATCTTTGATAATAGAATCCAAAACATTGACATTTTTTTGGAAAATAGCAGTTACAGATAAAATCAGCAAATAAAAAGTTATGTTAACAGTTATAACTCACTGTCAGTATATTGCTGCGACATTAGAGCAATATTGTATTTCGTAATTATTATAAATAGAAGCAAACACCTTTTTATGATTGTTTTACATCACATGATTTAAACTTTTTGCTTGCTTCACAGTTTTTAGATTCAACATACATTGGCACAGGTATTCACTACAATACATTAATGTATTATTATAATGAAGTATAATAGTGATAATATGGCATTACATAATGTATTTGTGTAATACATGCTTCATCAACTGTCAACAAATGACAATGATTTAAAAGCATTTTTGTAGTCTCTGCTTCAACCCTGGAAGTTAAAACAGCAATTCAGGTAAATTTTTTATATGGAGTAATTGCTTTGTTTTATTTATTTGTTTATAAACTTATTTATATTGTATAGAAATTATGTTAGATAGCTTCCTACATCGTACTGTTAATATGCCATTCGGTATTTGAATGTACTATACTTCGTTTGGTATAGAGATATTTTGAATGGACTCGCTCATTTTAGCTGACCGCATCTCCTCTTACATCTGTCCACACGTATATTCTAGATACAAAATACTCAAATGATGACTGGTTGAATAAATTCTTTTTAAATATTTTGAAAACAACAAAAAACTAGGTTCGTATAGTAATTACTTGCTCTAACTAAATTTATACCCCATGTACATCTACCGATTAGCTCCCGATTTGCCTTACCGATTGAGGATTTCCTTGCATCCGTTTCCTGTGTGATGTGAAAAAATAATCGGTAGCATTTTATTTGAGGCTATCGGTAGGTTTTGCTCGTGGTCAAAAAATCGGTAGACAATTTGTGGTTTGACCTATCATATCAGCATTCGCGGTTTTGATGTTTCCAACAAAACTGTTTCTCAAATGCAATTATTTTTAGATGAAGAATAGTTTTTTAGCGTCCCGTCTTTGTTGTTTGAAATCACTTTATGGCAACTATGAAAAAGATGTAGCGAGTTTCACCGGTATTGCGTGAGAATGGCAAGTAGAGAAAAAAATAGGGGAAACTCCTTGACGTCATCTCCAATCGGTAAGGGCAAATCGGTAGGTAATCGGTAGATGTACATGTAGCATTAATCTAGGGACCTAACCTGCTTGTGGGCTTTTGTGGCACTCCACAGATTGTGGGCTTTTGTGGCACTCCGATAACACATACCTCCACTGTCTAGGAAAAAATTCTTAGTGTAATTGTTGTAAATAGTGAATTTTTTTCTCAGTTGTGAGGTATAAACCCAAAGACTTCTGGTGAAAGTTATTTGGTTGTATCAAGTTTGTTCTGATAAAAAGCCCGCTACAGTGTTTCCTGCTGAAAAAGAGTGCGGTTGTAGTAAATATCTCCCTTAAAAACTGAAATGATTAAGATGTGAGAAACGGAGGTCAACCAGTGCCACAGACATCTGGTGCCACAGACATCTGGTGTCACAGACATCTGGTGCCACAGACATCTGGTGCCACAGACATCTGGTGCCACAGACATCTGGTGCCACAGGCATCTGGTGCCACAGACATCTGGTGTCACAGACATCTGGTGCCACAGACATCTGGTGCCACAGACATCTGGTGTCACAGACATCTGGTGCCACAGGCATCTGGTGCCACAGACATCTGGTGTCACAGACATCTGGTGTCACAGACATCTAGTGCCACAGACATCTGGTGCTACAGACATCTGGTGTCACAGATATCTGGTGCCACAGACATCTGGTGCCACATACATCTGGTGCCACAGACATCTGGTGCCACATACATCTGGTGCCACAGACATCTGGTGCCACATACATCTGGTGCCACAGACATCTGGTGCCACAGACATCTGGTGCCACAGACATCTGGTGTCACAGACATCTGGTGCCACAGACATCTGGTGCCACAGACATCTGGTGCCACATACATCTGGTGCCACAGACATCTGGTGCCACATGCATCTGGTGCTACAGACATCTGGTGCCACAGACATCTGGTGTCACAGACATCTGGTGTCACAGACATCTGGTGCCACAGGCATCTGGTGCCACAGACATCTGGTGCCACAGACATCTGGTGTCACAGACATCTGGTGCCACAGGCATCTGGTGCCACAGACATCTGGTGTCACAGACATCTGGTGTCACAGACATCTAGTGCCACAGACATCTGGTGCTACAGACATCTGGTGTCACAGATATCTGGTGCCACAGACATCTGGTGCCACATACATCTGGTGCCACAGACATCTGGTGCCACATACATCTGGTGCCACAGACATCTGGTGCCACATACATCTGGTGCCACAGACATCTGGTGCCACAGACATCTGGTGCCACAGACATCTGGTGTCACAGACATCTGGTGCCACAGACATCTGGTGCCACAGACATCTGGTGCCACATACATCTGGTGCCACAGACATCTGGTGCCACATGCATCTGGTGCTACAGACATCTGGTGCCACAGACATCTGGTGTCACAGACATCTGGTGTCACAGACATCTGGTGCCACAGGCATCTGGTGCCACAGACATCTGGTGCCACAGGCATCTGGTGCCACAGACATCTGGTGCCACAGACATCTGGTGCCACAGACATCTGGTGCCACAGACATCTGGTGTCACAGACATCTGGTGCTACAGACATCTGGTGCCACAGACATCTGGTGCCACAGACATCCGGTGCCACAGACATCTGGTGTCACAGACATCTGGTGTCACAGACATCTGGTGTCACAGACATCCGGTGCCACAGACATCTGGTGCCACAGACATCTGGTGCTACAGACATCTGGTGCCACAGACATCTGGTGCCACAGACATCCGGTGCCACAGACATCTGCCAAACAGGAGATCTATCCTAACAGCTGTTGAATGAAATACTGTTTATCTTACACCTTGTAAAAGATTCTTGATGGAGCTTATAGAGGCAAATTACTATATTGTTAATTAGCGTAAAAGAGATGAGGACAACTCTTAGTACATTGAGGTTGTTTCTAGACTTTGGGGGTTATTTGATAGTGGAGTGCCACTAAATCCCACAAGCCAGTTAGGCTCCTAGACTAATCTATATCTAGTTCTTGTGTAGCATAATGGTATAGTTTAAACCTTTTATTTTTGATAAAACCTTTTTGTGGCAGCAAATAATTATTTCACAAATATGTTACTGTCCAGGCATGTTTTTTCACCTTTCTGACTATAAATATTAAATGATACCAAAAATAAAGTTGTGAGTATAGCCATTAGGTGAAATGTTCTATAGCAAAACTGTAAGTTTTATTTACCAGTAATCTTTTAAAGTCGATGACAATCAACCGACCAGAAACTAATGAATATGTTGCCGTAGGTTTATTTTAGTTGAGTGGTTACAGACACTTTCAGTTCAGTTTTCTATTTTTCAAAAATTATATTATTTTTTGTAATTAGCAAAGTATGATCTTTGGTTCCAAAATAAAACTTGAATTTTGTCATTCTTCATGCTTCATCAATTTTTAGATAAAAATCTACTTAACTTTTTTTTTTACAGTTTATTTATTATATTTTTTTGATAAATATTACTTTATCTCTGTGTTAATACTTTTTCAAGAAGTCTTTCTTAGGTAAAGCAGAGCTGAACATATATAGTTTGTGTTGTCAGACAGTTTCTGCAAAACAACAATATATAAATGGGATGCCATTAGCACCCTATATAGTGTTAGTGTAATGCAGTGTTAGTGAATTACACAGCAATATAAACTGTTCACACATTTATACTATTTATGGCGACAATTTGATGTCTAGTTAGTCATATAGATGGATAGCAACTGTACACAGGCACGTAGACAGTGGACTATTTACTGCCTTTTGGTTGTATTATGTAATTATATTGTGTGGCACGTGTTGAAGAGTTTAAAACTGAACAACGTTAGACTTTTTTACTCGAGAATTTATTGCACTCATGCTATGCTGGATTATTTATCTAGAAAAATTGACCAACACATAAATTTAATCTAAGACCATAATTTCACCATCAGTTTTATAGACCTTTATTGTTGTTGGGGTATCAAAATACTAGCTAATGACATAATCATTATTTGCTTATTTTTGTCTTTGCTGTATCAAACTATAAGCATTACTTGATTCTTTTTACAACAAATCGGTTGGTCGTAGCATCTGGTTTGATTGTGTGACTGGCAAAATTTATTTTTTAGGAGTTGTCTGTTTTTTATTATTTAGGAGTTGCCTGTCTTTTAAGAAAAAGACAACTATTAACAAAATTCCCATACATCGTGTATTGAGACCTAGATAGCACCAAGGAGTTTAATTAGATCGCACTCCTTTATAGCACTAAAAACACTTGCTGCATTAAAATGTGCAGAGATAAGTAACTGCTGGAGTCTCACAAGTTGTACAAAGCAAACTTCTCCATGCAGGCCCAGAGTCTTGTGCAGGCCTGCACGGCTACCAATATACGTCTGACCCAGATATAACTTAGTAGTGACCCAGTTAATTGGTGGTAATAATTAACTATCATTTTTAAATACTTGTCATTTTCCTTTAGCCAAACTTTACTATTCTCCTTTACTTATCAATCATCCATCACAAAATAAAGCTGTCAATAAAAATTTTCACCTGAACTAACATCTGCTGGACATTATAAGCTCAAATAATAATTTATTCTCCAACAAATAAATGGAATGTTATGCCAGCTCGTGACCCGTGCATGCACATCTGAAATAGGATTGAATATGTAGGACGATTTACCATCTTGCCAATTCGCAATTATAATATAGCAAAGTTTTATAATCAGCAACTAGGGTGTAGTTTCCAAGGCAATAAAACAAACATGTCGCTATCTATTATGAGATATTACAAAGAAAACTTTCATCAATTTTTACTAACAATAAATTTTGATCAACATAGAATGTAAATATCTATCCATTGTAGTAACCATCTAGGTTAGTGTGAGGAACCAGTAGATGCCATCTCAATTGTCTGCCATATTACTAGTTATCTTCCCTGTTATATGTGCAACTTTGCCTTTGTTTCTCGAAAGTGGTCAGCAAAATAATTATTTTGTTCGTTTATTGAAAGCAATACAGTGCTGTCAAAACAGCATCAACTTTTGGCAGTTCAAACCTTGCTTTGAAAAGGCTGTTTACTAGTGAGCTAGTATCATATACAAGGTTCCTGTTTGTTAGACTGTCTACCAGAAACAAATTGCTGGAAAATTAAAATGTAATGGAAAACTTATGTTTAATTTAAAGAAAATCTATTTTAGCAGAAAACGATCAGTATTCTATTTTGTTCCTGAATAAAGATATTACAGAAAAACGCGCAACCTGTGCAAAAAATTTATTACTGGGGAATCCCAAAAAATAATTATTGCAGACTTAAATAAAGCAATGGACAAGTTCTGGAAATCTCCATAATAAATTGGGGTTTCCCCACTGTTTGAAAACTTTTGCAGTCTGTGCGTTTTCTCTATTGATAAACAATGGCGTCGCCTAAAAGTGTGCAGATGTAAGTTCAGTTATTAAGCCAATTTAATGTTTATTAAACTAGAATACAAAAATAGCCTCTACAATCATTTAACTTTTTGGTGCAAAAAACTCAAGTCATTTGAAGAATGGGGCGCTATGCTGGCCTCCATCAAATATTTGTCCTCAAAATACGCTCTAACAATGAATCTAAAAATCATATCTACGAAAATTATATTTTTAGTAGATGGTTATTATTATTATTATTTAGCATGAACACACTTCATACACTGCATTCTCAATACTATAACATCGTAACAGAGAAATGAGATTGGGTGGGGCGAGTGGCACCCCTTACCAGTTAGTCTAGAAAATCAGCAATGTTTATTTTGAGAATGAAAGATAATTGCCGTGTTGACTCACATATTTCCAAACAAAACTAACAGCAAAAAACAGGAGAATTTTTGTGATTTAGAAGCCACCCACAATTATTTACAGTAATTCGGAAAAATGGTCTGTCGAAATGTTCAATCATTTGAAAGTGCCAACAGTTCTGTTTGTAGGATATGTAGGCAAGATCATAATTGGCATACCGAAATTTAGGTGATATATTGGAAAAAATTCTTGACTACTGTCAAGAATTTTTTCCAATATAAGTGTGTAAAGATTGTAGCCCAAGCATGATTTTGTAATAAAATACTGTAATCATACAAAAATCTCATGGTTATCTACTAGAAGAAAAAGCAAGATAGCTTGTATGAGGCAAAACGTAAACATTGAATGCCAGAGCAAGGCAGTGATGGATTGTTAATACTTCCACAAGTGGTAGTTTTTTCAGTAGATTTGATTTTAGATTTTAATACATTGACAGATGTGTCAGAAATAAACTTTGTAACTTTATGCATTTTCAACGTTGATGTTTTGTGAAATTGTTGTGAAGCTTTCGTGATAAGCAGAAGACTGAGGCTAGCTTACAGCGAGCACCAATCTACGATTAGTTTTCCTCAGCAAATAACTTTCAACATTCCATTCAAATGACCCTGTTGTTTTAGCCAATGTGAGTTTCCGCATTTCAATTAAGCTTACAAACGCGTCAGTCCCTGGACCAAGTTTTACCAACACGGGTTTTTTAAATAATGATAAAGGTTTGATTTTAGTTTTTGTTTGTTAAAATTGCAGACCATGGTTTATCATGAAGGCACAAGTAATTTGTCAATGTTAATATACGAAATTAAATACAGACATTATATTTTAAAACAATGCAACAGAAATTTCAAATCCAGTGTTTCAGCCATGGTAAGCCTCTTACCTTATAGCTGTTTGGTAGCTTTTTGGAATGCTTTTTATTTATGATTACAATCGTCGTCTGCTTTTTTTTACATTGCAGATAGTAATCTATGATTGTAAGCAGACCACCCTTGAGATTTCTCTGTACATAATACAGTGTAGTTTACAACAGGCTACAGGCTATACATTGTAGGGTTTTCTGTGGCATAGTGACAGTGTATTTCTCTGCACTGTATGTGCTAACTGTACTTGGAGAAATTGATTCCGTAGAGAATTAGTCGATTAATAAACTGAACTAAACCTGCTGTCAAGCTGTCAAACCCAATAGCGTAGTTATTTATAGCTCGAGGCTTCTTAGGGCTAGTGGATGGTGCAGGGAATGCATATGATGAAGCTGCGGAAACTGACACAAAATAAAAATGTATGTAATTAATGATCAGGTAAAGCATTATCAACTATAGTAAGTCTACAAGCTTAGAATTAGCGGAATCAATATTGGGTACTGAGCCGCGGAAGAAAGCATGAGACAAAGTCAAAAATTGTTTTAATAGAGACCCACTAATAAGCTGTTTTTCTGTTTTGCAATGTCGGAAGATACTGAGCGACTGCCAAGCGCAGTAAAACTATTGTAGATTCTCTGGCACAAGCGGAGGCTTCATTTCTGAGTGAAATCAAGCGATGACTCATTTTGGGAACCTTCCAGAAGGTTACTCAGTCATTGCTACAGCTCTGGAGACTTGGGTCTGTCTACAAAGTTTGTTCGCCAGTCACTACATCACCAAGTACAGAAAAGAGGAAGCGAGCGAGCACATCAATAGAGGTGGAAATTGTGCTCATGATACAGCACTGATTTCACATTAACAAAACAAACATGGCTTTCTCCAACCAGCTGTAACTGCCACAAAAAAGATACCCAAGCGACAGTTCAACTAAACGTGTTCAGTGTGAGTCAGTCTATATTTTATACAACGATTCGTCTGCCAACAATATATCTTAGATCATTGATATGACCATTGAACTGGCCTATGACCCTGGAGCTACTGCAGATGTGGCATCGGCCATATGACCCTGGAGCTACTGCAGATATGGCATCGGCTATATGCAAACGTCGCAAGAGCACAGAGAGCTGCTAACTTCAGTAAAAGTGGCTTTGTGTCGGCCATATTTTTTAAACTGAATCAAATATGTTAAATGGAGTCAAACTCCCGACTAACAAATTTTTAGTACACATAGCATTAGTACGCACAACAACAGTACACGCAACAACAGTACGCGCAACCAACAACAGTACGCATAACAACAGTACGCGAAACCAACAGTACGCGAAACCAACAGTACGCGAAACCAACAGTACACGTAACCAACAGTACGCGCAACCAACAGTACGCGCAACAACAGTACGCGCAGCAACAGTACGCGCAGCAACAGCAGGACAAGATAGTGTTTTTTGGTCACACACAGCGACGATTCAAATATACGAACTGCGATATCTATGACCTGGAAACTTTTTGTAGAGATGAGTTATTCTGCATTGACTACGACATTGACTATGCAAATCAACAAGTGATATTTGGCATCGCGGACTAGCGAATGTGAATGGCGTGTAAAGTACATCAACTGAGCTCTGTAGGAAGCATCAAGTCAAAGCATGGATTGGAGTGGAGTAATTTCGGTGTGTGCTCAGTGCAAGTCAACTCGATAGGAAGAAATTGATATTTTGTCCCATTCGCTGACGAATTTTTAAAGTGTTGTGTTTATTTATTCCATGAACCAAACCTGACACTAAAGAGACATGCGATAGCTCATTATGCAGAATTGGAACTTTTTACTCGGACAGGTGAGAAGAATATGCCTCTGAAGAACTGAGGTGGTTTTTGTAGTCTCAGGGTATCCATCAACAGCTCAGCACTGCATCTTCACCTGAATAAAGGAAATGATGATACTCTGTGTTAGCTTGTGCTGGGCGATGTCATGCAAGATTACTAAAAAAATTCTGGGCAGAGGCTATTGTAGCAGCTTATGTAAATAAACTACCAAAGGGTTGTTAGCGAGAGCATAACTCCCTACAAAAGTGGTGAAAATGAAGACCAGGCATTAGTGTTGGTCAGTCATATGGCTTAGCCATAGTGATGTAGCTGGCAGGTTGATGAAAAGAGTTGACAAAAGATGATTAAAAAATATTTGCTGGCTGTAATAAACAAAATGCATAAAAATTTTCAGAATAAAAAAACAGCAAGGTCACCGCCAGCCACATGAGAGGAACTTTCAAGGAGCTGCTATGAATAAAAATCACACATAAGTTGTAACTGGTACAGATGTGCAGGATGTATGTATGTATGTATGTGTGTGTGTGTGTGTGTGCGTGCGTGCGTGCGTGCGTGCGTGCGTGCGTGCGTGCGTGCGTGCGTGCGTGCATGCATGCATGTATGTATGTATGAGGTTAATACACTTTTTCCTTCGAGATCACTCTCATGGACCTCCAACTCTCTTTGGCATGACAATTACAGACTGCTTTCATACTTCTATGTCTCAGGGCAATCGTTCTGCTTGGATAGATAAGAGCTATAGCTAGCCAACTGGTCACATGCTGCATTTTTAAGTATTTTGACTGCGATGGCTATACAACTATTAGTATATCAGCTGCCAACTAGATAAGTACACTCGTTCTGTGTGTCGCCGATGGCTATACAACTATTAGTGTATCATCTGTCTGATAGGTAAGTAGACTCGTTCTGTGTGTCGCCTTTTATCCTAGGTCTACTATTTCATACAGTGCAGTGTTTGTTTGCATCCATGTACACTCATCAGGGCTCAAATCTTTCATTAAATGCTTTCAATAGCTTTTCCCTGCAGAACAATGAAGTTGTTTGGTTTTATGATAAATAACTTATAACATTAAAGTTTAGCAAAAGTCATTGTAATACACTATAATTTTATTGCAGCCAAGCAATAATTATTTGGTTTTTACTTTCTTATCAACTACATATACTGAAAAGTTATTAAATTAAAATTTATTTATAAATAAAATGAATATCTAGCATAACAATAAAGCTGTGGCAATGGAACCATTTCAGTAAAACTCATTTTGCTCAATGCAAATCAGTATGTGTACTTTATGTTGCAATTAATTTGATAATTCTGCTCATAACTTACAGCAAATTAACCTCATACTTAATAACATATAAAAGTATATCACCCATATCTGTGAAAGTTTGCAATTAGATTTATATAAGTTGTCATAAGTGGTTTGTGACATATGACGATTTGTTGACACCAGTACATTTTTGGTTATGTGGAAGTGAACTAATCTAGAGATAGAATGTACTATTACATAATACTATTAAGAATCTGCTTGTATGATCGATTGTGGCCAACTATCCTATGATAGTATCCTTGATTGCGGTGCTCTATTATTATGTAATGAATGATGACAGGTTTGTGGTGTTATTATTCAATTTGGTGATTGATTTCAGTTAACGAAAACTTTCTCTTATCATGCCTGGACCTCAGAATGCAGAAGCTGAAGCTTTGAAGATTTCTACGGCTGAAAAAACAACAAAAACTCATATCAGAAGCGCTAAAGGGTGGTTCAACATCCCACCCTCAACTTACCCGATGTATATCGCTATAGCCTTCTACTTTTTTCCATTCTCCGTTAACAGCCTCACATTTGCTGCCGTCATTTTTAATAAAATCTGCTACGCTCAGTATCATAATCTCACTTTATGTGAAGATGCAGACTTTATATACAACCACCCACATTTACAGGTAAGTGCATCCAGCGACGATATTTCTCGTTGCATTCGCTGGTATCACTTACAAATGTTACTTACTAACTATACATTATACCTTTGTTGACTGAATTCACCTCTCTTACTACCCGAAGTGGCTTTCCAGGAAAGCCTCCCCTTTACTCCTGCCCTGGCGACTTTCTTGCTTATTCATCAGATGAAGTTGTCTTCTCTGAGAAGAGGACAACTCCTGACTATTTAATGTTTAAATAATTTTACTCTTTCAAATTGTTAATCACTACAATTATTAGTGAAACCAAGTTAGATTATTGGTTAAAAGACAATAAATTTTCAAGTTATGATACATTTACAAAAACAGACATATCATTGGTCTGAAATACGTATCAGATATCAAAAAAATCTTTTTTTGATTTGTAAAGACATATCATGATAGCATTTCTTGGAAACTTTTTTCATCCGACACGTATATCCCAGTTATAACAACAGTCATAGTAATTGTAGCAACTGCAGTTATACATACATACTTCAATCCCACTCAAGTAAGGACTTATGACTAATATGCCATTGTTAGTTGAATGTGCCGGAGCTAACACTCCGACTTATCCGCCATTTTAGTTATATCATTAATTCATTTTGAATGGTTTATGTAGAGAGAAGCTTCAGAATGGGGCATGTACGACTCCTTGGTTCAGATGCCTTTTGCTATCCTCTCCTCTCTGTTGATTTCTTCATATTGTGACAAAGTGGGTCACAAACTGCCTTTCTTTCTACCAATCCTGGGAATATTTCTGGCCAGCTTCTACCTGGCACTGCTGGCTACACCAAAGTATATTGAATGGAGCATGGCCACTATATTTGTCTACTCCTTTCTCTCTAGTGTCTTTGGAAACTTTGCTATGGTGAGTCTCAAATTCATAGACTATTATTTGGTGACTTCAAAACTAATTGCATTATACAGTATAAACCATCAGTAGCAAATATACTTGTTTTTGTTTGATTGAGCGACTATTACGCCATTACAGTTGTGGTATTATGAACGACTGTTAACCTTTTGCTTTACGTTTGTGAGAAATGGTTATATTTACCCTATGGTTTTCGTTGGATAATGATCACGCTATAAGTACTATTAACTTTAATTTCTTGATTCTCTATTATCTTTTGTTTTGAAATTTAAAAAGTTCCATTCCATTATTGATTATTGTTACAACAGTGAAACTTTTGTCTTAATTTGGTAACTCGTAATTTTTTTGGTCATATAACCGCTGGCAAACAGTTGAAAGAGAAAAAGAAATATGTGCTTCTTTTAACTTGTAATGAAAAACTTACAAAAAAATGATACGATTTGTCAAATTTTTATCTCGCTTTTTGACAAAATAAGCGTTTCCTGTTCATCTATGTTGCAGTGCCAAACTAAATTGCTAAAACATGAGAATTCTAAGCAGGAGCGATGAACACGCTGCCAAGATTTCATTTATGATTTTGTTACAACTAGCGTGTCCCAGAGATAACACTCTAGATATGCCAGCCAATCATTGGTATATAGCTGTAGATCAGCTATTGTGACACCACACTTTCTGATTGTGTAATTTAAAGGGAGGCCCTGTGCACCAGAAACCAGTCAAAGACTGAAAGTTGGTGAGCAGTTGCTGTACAATAAATATTGTCTATTAGATACGCTACGGCATATGTAAGCATAGCTGACTGTTTGTCTCCATACCAACATATAGTAGTCGATTGCACAGAAAAGTGCTTTGAAACCATTTTCTCCCTGCATCCACCCCCGGTCCCTGAACCCCTTGCAACACCCCATTACTCCTTTCCATCCCTTCCATTACTTCTCTTCCAAACCTCCAGCCCTTCCCAACAATGTGAAACCTCAACCCTCCATATGATGTCTGTTTGAAAATACAACTACGCGCCTCTGCTCATTGGCATATCCAAAATCACGTCCCACCATTTTCTTACCATTCTTGCCCCAAGCTCCTATCGATCACAGAGAATATAAGCTATAGCCTGAGAAATAAGGAAGATCGCTGTGCGGGAAAGAGTCTCTGTGTGGAAGCCAACCTTTCCCACACAGCCCCCAATAACCTTCCGTAAAATGTGGGATGCTTTCCTGCCTAACGTAAACAAAAGTTTTCTATTCTTGTGAAGCTCCCCCCTCCCCAAATAGACAGACAACTCTCATGTGGAAAAACTAACTTTGAAGTAAAAAATATATCTAAAAACAACATCTTTACAGAAGTTGTGCTGAATATTGCACAAAACATTGCTTTCTTTTAGGTATTTTTAAGCTGGCATATATTGCAATATTTTTTTTTTATTCTGCCTGCTTGTACTATTATAATGGGCCTGCTTGTACTATTATAATGGGTCTGTTTGCTGTTATGCCTGCTTGTACTATTATAATGGGCTTGTTTGCTGTTAAATATTAATGTAATATGTAATGATATAATTGGTTAAATTTTAATAACTTAGTTTGCAGATTTCTTAGCATAAAGAGAATTGCAAAAGCAGCTGAGAATAGTTGTCATCGCAATTTTAAATGTTTTTTTTGTGGAATCATAACTTATATAAAACAATATAACTTGAGCAGTTTGTTTGGCTGGTTGCCAAGGGTGGCTGTGGTGAGCTAAAGGAACCAAGTAAATATTTACAAGATCTGGAAGGGCACTGCAGAATCCGGCAGAGCACATCCAGGTCCTAGAGAGATTGTAGACTAAACTGGAGTGGTTTTAACTATTTATGGTGTAAAATAGTTCTCTCCCAGGTACCTAAGATAAGACAAAAAACCTCTACAATATGATGCTTGCATGGACAATATACATCTGAGCAATTGCCATTCTTTTTCGATTTTAGTTGGCACTCAAAATACTTTTCATCAAAGATGAATGCTATTTATTTGGTGTTTTTTACTATTGCAGTCAAGTCTAACACATCATTACTCGTTTGATTATAACCTGAAAATAATGGAAAGCATAATTTATAAGAATTGTTTGAATATAAAAATTGTCTTTAAAAAGACGGAAACTTTAGCTATAAGAATGCCAGCTAGTAGAAGTTGGAGTGATGAGAGTGAAATAGTCTTTCAGTAGCTCTTCTAAGAGTGATATGACTCAGTGAATGGGGATAGTGACCGCCCTTCTCGATCGGCTCAAAACGGCATTGAATCATATACATGGATATCTTTCGTATTTGACGTTTAATTGTTCTTACACTTTGGTTTATCTGCTTTAAAATGCATATAGAAGAAAAAAAATGTCATTTTCAAAGTAGATACTAAAAAATAAATGGCCAAAAAGTTTATATCAGCAGTTTGGAATGATACAAAAGTGGCAACGTTTTGTAATTTTTAATAAGTAGAAACGCATTACTGTGATCATAGCCAATGATAATTTCATAACAATGACATGATTTCCAAAGACAGTAGTTACATAAACTACCCTCGTTGTCATCTTTGAAACAAACATCACTAATGGGTCTGGAGATAATAACCTCTGCACTAATTTGCAGACTGTTTTATTTATGGCGTTATAATTCAAAACAAATAAAAGTTCTCAGTCTATATACATTTTTAGCCAATAGAATCAATTACTGAAACTCCTGTGACTACTTGTGTCTGAGCACTTATTACTGCTATTCCCATAATACATATATTCTTGTCATTGTCGCTGTAGTAAGAAAATAATTTAATTTTTGTGTTTTATGTGTTAAAGACTCGGTAGGTAAAGTATAGTCAACTTAGTTTATGCCCTTATTGATAAACCTCTGCCAGAGAAGTCTCTGACGACTAGTCTGCAATGATCCTCTTGTTCTTGTCCATGATACTCTTGTAAACTTTGTCATAATAAATAAACAATAAATAATAAATAATAAACAGTTGACTGTGAAAGCGTTTGGACTGACTTGTAGTTGAGCGTAAAAACAAAAATTGCTGATAAGTTGTCGGTAATAAAAATTTGGTGGACAAATATTACGGTAAGGCTATCTCTCCATAGATAAATTGATTAGCAGTGGAGTTGCCCCCTCTCTCCATATTGGAGTATATAGTTGCTTGTCATGGACTCTGGAATTGTTTTCTCATCATTTGAAAAATGCAATAAGTTAAGAACAAGTTTTGAAGAAATTTCTCAGTTGCAAATTTTGTAGAGTAAAACTGTTCAGACATTTAAAATAATTAATAAAGCCAAATGTTTTACATGATTAAACATTTTTGTTGTTCAAGCGCAATCATTTTTCTTCTTAATAAAAACCCTACAATTTAATGACATATTCCAGCCTCTGAAATATATGTAACCAAACGGTAATTGATATTGACCCTGAGTGTCACAAGCCCATAAATGATGGCATAATAGTCGAACACACTGACGGCTTTTGATCATACATATTTGTTGCATGAAAATCTTTATAAACAAGCAAATAAACTAAACTGAGGTTATTTTCTCTCTGTAGGTGCTGATGACTAGCCTTAGCTACATTGCATTGATAACTCCTAAACAGAAAAAGGCAGTCACCTTAACTACAGCGGAAGGAGCCTCAGCTTTTGGAATGGTTTTAGGAGACATGTTCTACGGACTTGTGCTAGGCAATACAAATCTGACAGCTGTGGTGTACATCAACGCTTTTGTTACAATTATTCCGATTTTTGTGGTTGCCATTTTTGTTACCGACGCAATAAGTGTATCTGTAGCTGAGAGAAACCACACTTGGAGAGACTCGATAGGTTTTAGCCACTTGCTAGATGCAGTGAAAGTCACTTTTAAGAAACGAAAAGGAAATTCACGCTGCATCATTCAACTCAGTTTAGTGGTGTTTGCAATCTTCAACCTGTGCAATAATGGATTTTTAGCAAATAACTTGTTTTATTTTGTGTATGAAAACCAAATGAGCACAGGCTATTTCACTATTTATTCAGGTTTCGTGGTGTTAAGTAGATCTTTCGCTGGTCAACTATTGTTGGTTGTAGCCTACAAGTTTGCAAAGCCAAGATGTACCGATATACTAATGTGTGTGAGTGCATCAGTTGCTATAGCTTATACCCTGATGGCCTACGACTCTCTCGTATGCGCTTGGATTGGTGCTGTTTTCCTTAGCGCAATAAATGCAATATCTGGCGAGATACGAGCTCTGCATACTCAGATGTGTGAAGAGAACGAAATCGGACGACTTTTTACGTATGATTCCTTTGTGATTATAGCTTCTTCCACCATCGCCAATGTCAGTTACAAATGTCTGTATGCAGTCACCATTACCACATGGCCGGGAATGTTTTTTGCATTATCTGGATTTTTAACACTAATTGGTATGTTAGCAATTATTAAAATTGACAATTTACGGTCTGCAGACAAATTCAACAACGTAAACGAAGTCCGAAGCCTTTCTAGCTCTGGTGACGGCCATTACGGAACTTTTAATAAATCCAGTAAAATAATGTCGTAGTTGTCTACACTTGTTTGTATCCCTGACAGTAATAGTATGCTGCTAGAGCATATGTTATAGATCTTACACAAAATCTTATTCACTATCACAAATGGTTTTCTTTTATATGATATGAATTGTTTCCATGGTAAGAAAATACAGTTTGCTGTACATCGATGACACAGCGCTTTGCTCTTTTGCCTCTTTCATTGTTGTTACGATCTTTCTTTGCAATCAACTAATAATAGGTTACACGTTTATTTCTTACACCGGGTTAAACACCTGCAGCTTGCAACTAAGACCAACTAACTGAGTATTTTAAACCGTTTCTTGTTGATTTTCTAATACATGCATTTGGAGTGTTTCTATTCAGTGACTCTCATCACTTAACAGAGTGTTAAAAAGATGATGGGTAATGAAGGTATCAACTATCCTATATTATATACATTAGCTAATAGTTATATAAATGATATAGTAATACATATGGTATAGTACTATAATGTACTCTAGTACTGGATATAAGACAGTACCATGTACTGCAGTTTATTATATATGATATCGTACTATATAATACGTTGGAGCAATGATCGCCCAGAATCTAGCACAAGTCACTCATGCACACCGCACAGTAGATATTATTGTTCCGAGTCATGCGAGAATTGGTTGACCTTGACCCCATCATATCAGCGGGTAGATTAATAGTCCTCATACTTGGCTGATATCTTATCCACCTCATATCATACATCCCATGCTATTGATTGATGTGACACTCTATTACATAAGATTCAACATTACATGCGATGTCTATGTGAAGTCACCATGTGACACAGTAACCGTTGATTTCCAGACAGTCGATTGGTTGGTCCATTTGGTTGACAAACGCTCGTCATTTTGGTTTTAAAATAGTAGCAAGTGTTACCAGTTAACCCAGGTGCAGTGAGGGAGTTGTATGTTAGTGGCATCGAATGCTAATGTGAAGTTGCCTTCTCACCATTATTGTTACGTTGTTTCATTTGTCATTTCAAGCTCCTCCACAACTATCCTGCTGGTTGCACTAGAACTATTTTTATTAATATTTACACGTGATGCTTATGTGAAGTGACCATGTGACGCAGTAAACTGTTGGATTTGTGGCTGTTGATTGGTTGGTCTATTTGTCCAAATGTTGTGTTATTAGTTAGTCCAGTGATATTTATTTCCAAGCAGTTCATTAAGGTCTTGGATGAAATAGAGAAAATAACTCCATACATGTAACTATTGTCAACTAATTTATATTAACACTTTTTCATTAGTAAACAAAATGATTCTGCTTTCATATTTTCATAATAGTCAGTTTATATTAATATTACTATTAATGCACATCATTATTATGATATTTATTATTATAATGACTATTATTGTTAACTTTATTTAATGTGGTGAAGTGTCATGTCACATAGGTGTCATGTTTTCAAGAGCGATGCATATCATTATATTATGAGTAGCCAAATAAAAATATAACTGCTACAGCTACTTTGATAACTGCTTGATACTAAAAATTAAAAATATTCGATATTATTATAAATAAATCGTTAATAATAAATTCATATGGAGTTATCTTCTCTTTTTCATCTAAAACCTAAATGGACTGTTTCGAAATAAACGTTAGCTCTTAGTCCAGGTGTAATGAGGGTGCTGTATGTCAGCGGGATTGAATGCTAATGTGAAGTTGCCTCCTCACCATTATTGTTATGGGATTTCATTTGTAATTTCAAGTTGATGGTTTATAATTGATGGGAACAGAATGCCATAGTTTGGTTACCGATATTTGTTTGAAAGCAAAAATACTTTGTCTGTCGGTGTACCTGTGAGCTTGAAAATTTTTTATCCATTTCAGGACGCTGAGAGAAATGAAAACTGATGTACAGACAACTATTAGTTGTAATGGTATCTGCAGCAGTTGATACAATACAATTTCAACGCAGAGCTCAATGAAACATAAACCAGCCAGCACACAGTCTTACTGTGTCTTGTATTAAATTGAGCTGGGGTGAAGGGGAAAGAGAGAAGAGAGAGGCAGAAGTGGAACAGAGTGTTGGTAGAGCAAGGCAGAAGTGGAACAGAGTGGGGGTAGAGCGAGGCAGAAGTGGAACAGAGTGGGGGTAGAACAAGGAAGAGATGGAACAGAGTGGGAGTAGAGCAAGGAAGAAGTGGAACAGAGTGTTGGTAGAGCAAGGCAGAAGTGGAACAGAGTGGGGGTTGAGCAAGGCAGAAGTGGAACCATGGGGGTAGAGAGAGGCAGAGGGTGGTAAGTAGGGATATGTGGGGAACTGAGAGGTGGGAAGAGGTGAGGTGGTAGAGTAGGGCGAGAATAGAGAAAAGCAGGAGAAGGGTTAGGGACTAGGGGTAGGGGTAGGGTGTAAGGGGTAGGGGTAGAGATAGGGGGTAGGGGTGAGTAGTAGAGCCAGTCTGGGAGGGAATCAGGGCAGCAGCAGAGCTAGCGGCCGTAACTGAATACAACGAATATCACTGCTGGTTATCTATAACTTTACCTATAGTGTTGGTTGCACAGGAAATGTTCTTGTGTATTGTATTTATGTAATGTATCCTTTTGAGAAAAGTCCATGCCCTGTGTGGCCAGGTGAGTGCAGCCTACTAAGTTGCACTAGCTCAGCTCTGTAAAACTTACCAAACAAACAGGTGCATTAAAAAAAGTATAAAAGTTAGAGCCATCTTCTTTCCTTTATGTTTCTATTCAAAGTTCTTGCTTGAGTGGAGGTACAAACAGGTATTAATCAAGCATAACGATCTGTAGGAGCATCGTCATTTAATCTTATAATAAATGAGTCTATTCTATATACTGACAATTTCATGCCTGGTCAATTTATGGCTTCATTGATTTCACAGATCGCCTTCTAAACATTTTGACTTTGACCACTAAACTAGTATGTGTATGTCATCTGTCTGCTAGTGTATCATCTGTCTGATAGGTAAGTACACTCGCTCTGCGTGTCCCCTTTTATCCTAGGTCTATTATTTCATACAGTGCAGTGTTTGTTTACATCCATGTACACTCATCATGGCAACAATACAGTGGCCAAATCTTTCATTGAATGCTTTCAATAACTTTTCTATTTACTCCAAAATAACTAAATTGTGTTGTCTTACAATAAATAACGTATGAAATAGTCTAGACACTATTCAAACAGTCTAATTATTTGTAAGTCATCCAGAGGCATTCAAAAAGAATCAGACAATCTAGATAATACGAGCGCATGAGAATTTTAGAAATAGTATGAACAATTTGGAAACTGTCAGAACTATTTGGAAATAGTCTGAACTGCATGGTTTTCTGAATTTGACAGAGTCGACCTCAATGTAACACAACTATCACAGGTGTGATGGGCCAATGGGCATGAAAAATTGTTTATCCAAATAATAATTGTTGGATATAATCTCAAAAACTACTATTTATGAAAATTTATATTGGTCATGGACTTGCTGATAAGAGCTTATGAGGTACTGTAGTATTATGTGGTAACTAAGAACAGGTGTGGAGTGTTATTTTTTAATTTTGTGATTGATTTCAGCTAATGAAAAGTTTTTCTGATCATGTCTGCACACCAGAATGCAGAAGTTGAAGGCTTGTCTATTTCTACATCTGAAGAAACAACAAAAACTCATATAAGAATTTCTAAGGGGTGGTTCAACATCCCACCCTCAACTTACCCGATGTATATCGCTATAACCTTCTTCTTTTTCCCGTTCTTTGTAAACAGCCTCACATTTAATGCCGTCATTTTTAATAAACTCTGCTACGCTCAGTATCAAAATCTCACTTTATGTGAAGATGCAGACTTTATATACAACCACCCACATTTACAGGTAAGTGCATCCAGCTATAATAGAATATATAATGTCGCTATTTCTCATTGCATTCGCTGGTATTACTTGCTTACATACTAACTATACATTATACCTTTGTTGGCTGAATTCAGCGCTCCAACTCATGCTTTAGATGAGGTTTTTTTCTTTGAGAAGTAAATGGCTCCTGACTACTTAAAATTTAAGTGATTTTACTCTTTCAAATGAAAAGCAGTGACATAAAATAGTGACATAAAGCAGTGACATAAAGTAGTGACATAAAGCAGGTACATAAAGCAGTGACATAAAGCAGTGACATAGAGCAGTGACATAAAGCAGTGACATAAAATAGTGACATAAAGCAGTGACATAAAGTAGTGACATAAAGCAGTGACATAAAGCAGTGACATAAAGCAGTGACATAAAGCAGTGACATAAAGCAGTGACATAAAGCAGTGACATAAAGCAGTGACATAAAGCAGTGACATAAAGCAGTGACATAAAGCAGTGACATAAAGCAGTGACATAAAGCAGTGACATAAAGCAATGACATAAAGCAGTGACATAAAGCAGTGACATAAAGTAGTGACATAAAGCAGGTACATAAAGCAGTGACATAAAGCAGTGACATAGAGCAGTGACATAAAGCAGTGACATAGAGCAGTGACATAAAGCAGGTACATAAAGCAGTGACATAAAGCAGTGACATAAAGCAGTGACACAAAGCAGTGACAGAAAGAAGTGACATAAAGCAGTGACAGAAAGAAGTGACATAAAGTAGTGACACTACATTCATCTTCAAATTATGACAGATTTATCAAAACATGAAACACATGAGATGTCAAAAAAGAATTTAAAATCTCCGACCCATCAATGAACAAGAGCAAATATGAAAAGTCACTAAAAAAATTTTAGATTTTCAAAGGTATATTTTGTTTTGGGATAATCTTTAGAAATATATTCATCCAAAAGATAATTTCAATAAATACGAAGTAGTGAAATTGATGATAATAATAAAGATCACCGTTATAATAATAATATTCATATTTATATTTATAGTAATATTTATAGTAGTAGTTACACCAACTACAAAACACAACATAAAATTCCGAAAAATGGTCCAAAATCCACCAAATTTTCTGCAGTAGGCCTGTGAGTAGTAGTTATAGCAGTAGTTATAGTAGTAGTCATAGTATTAGTCATAGTAATAGTCATAGTAATAGTCATAGTAATAGTTATAGTAATAGTCATAGTAATAGTTATAGAAGTACTTATAGTAGTAGTTATTGTAGTAGTTATAGCAGTAGTTATAGTAGTAGTTATAGAAGTACTTATAGTATTAGTTATAGTAGTAGCTATAGTAATAGTTATAGTAGTAGTTATAGAAGTACTTATAGTAGTAGTTATTGTAGTAGTTATAGTAGTAGTTATAGAAGTACTTATAGTATTAGTTATAGTAGTAGCTATAGTAATAGTTATAGTAGTAGTTATAGTAGTAGTCATAGAAGTAGTTATAGTAGTAGTTATAGAAGTACTTATAGTAGTAGTTATAGTAGTAGTTACAGTAGTAGTTATAGTAGCAGTCATAGAAGTAGTTTAGTAATGTGATACTCATATGTGCATATCCTAATTTCTATTAATGGCTAGCCGGTTACTCAAACCACTAAATCATTTGACAACCAATGATCTTTACCCTTGACACTATATTATATCATTCCCATACACTGTGAGACAAAGCTTATCATTGAAGTTTAATACATGCTTTAATATGAGAGCAATTATGTCTTCCCTGTCACCATGTGACTTAAGTAATTTGTGCTGGTAGTGTCGTGGGTATTAAACATGCTGGCATACTATGTAAACCAGTTATCTCTTTTATTGAGTTGACAATAGTCATAGTAATTACTTGGTTGAATATTCATTATGCTAATATAATGCTTTAATTTTGCTGCAACTCAGCTTTTTGGTTAATCTGCAAATGTCATCAGGTGCAAGTTAACATGCAACTCACATGTATTACACACATACAACTCATATGTATTACACACATACAACTCACATGTATTACACACATATTCAACTCACATGTATTACACACATACAACTCACATGTATTACACATGCAACTCACATGTATTACACACATATTCAACTCACATGTATTATACACATATTCAACTCACATGTATTACACACTACAACTCACATGTATTACACATGCAACTCACATGTATTACACATGCAACTCACATGTATTACACACATACAACTCACATGTATTACACACATACAACTCACATGTATTACACATGCAACTCACATGTATTACACACATACAACTCACATGTATTACACACATACAACTCACATGTATTACACATGCAACTCACATGTATTACACACATATTCAACTCACATGTATTATACACATATTCAACTCACATGTATTACACACATACAACTCACATGTATTACACATGCAACTCACATGTATTACACATGCAACTCACATGTATTACACACATACAACTCACATGTATTACACACATGCAACTCACATGTATTACACACATATTCAACTCACATGTATTATACACATATTCAACTCACATGTATTACACACATACAACTCACATGTATTACACATGCAACTCACATGTATTACACATGCAACTCACATGTATTACACACATACAACTCACATGTATTACACACATACAACTCACATGTATTACACATGCAACTCACATGTATTACACACATACAACTCACATGTATTACACATGCAACTCACATGTATTACACACATACAACTCACATGTATTACACACATACAACTCACATGTATTATACACATACAACTCACATGTATTACACACATACAACTCACATGTATTACACATACAACTCACATGTATTACACACACATACAACTCACATGTATTACACATGCAACTCACATGTATTACACACATACAACTCACATGTATTACACACATACAACTCACATGTATTATACACATACAACTCACATGTATTACACACATACAACTCACATGTATTACACATACAACTCACATGTATTACACACACATACAACTCACATGTATTACACATGCAACTCACATGTATTACACACATACAACTCACATGTATTACACACATACAACTCACATGTATTACACACATACAACTCACATGTATTACACACATACAACTCACATGTATTACACACATACAACTCACATGTATTACACATGCAACTCACATGTATTACACACATATTCAACTCACATGTATTATACACATATTCAACTCACATGTATTACACACATACAACTCACATGTATTACACACATACAACTCACATGTATTACACACATACAACTCACATGTATTACACACATACAACTCACATGTATTACACACATACAACTCACATGTATTACACACATACAACTCACATGTATTACACATACAACTCACATGTATTACACACACATACAACTCACATGTATTACACACATACAACTCACATGTATTACACACATACAACTCACATGTATTACACACACACAACTCAGATGTCTCAGACAACCACATGACACAATCATAGTACTAACTATAGTGATCAGATGCAGCCCTAGTTTTATTGATATTTCCAGTTGTAATACATTATTACATAGTTACAGTAGTGCTAATGGTAATATATGTAGTAATAGCAACAGTAAAATTTAATGTAGTGGTAAAAAGGTAGCAGTTTTTAATACATCGTTCTTTTAACAGTTACAGTAATTAGTTACATTAGTAGTACTTGTAGTAATAGTGACAGTAACAATAAGAGAAAATATTTATACTTCAAACTTGAATGTGCTCGAGCAAAAAGGAATGACTAACACTCCGTATCTACCACTGTGATATTTAATTTGTTAATTATTTAGACGGAAGCATCAAAATGGGGCATGTACGACTCCTTGGTTCAGATGCCTTTTGCTATCCTCTCCTCTCTGTTGATTTCTTCATATTGTGACAAAGTGGGTCACAAACTGCCTTTCTTTCTACCAATCCTGGGAATATTTCTGGCCAGCTTCTACCTGGCACTGCTGGCTACACCAAAGTATATTGAATGGAGCATGGCCACTATATTTGTCTACTCCTTCCTCTCTAGTGTCTTTGGAAACTATGCTATGGTGAGTCTCGAATTCATAGACTATTATTTGGTGACTTATTGTGAAGGTAAAATGATTAAATTTTTCAACAGAAGCCATTGTCAAAAAAAACAAGAATTTTTCCTTAAATTAGTGATTATTATGTCATTGTGGTTCAGGTATTGCAGCAGACAGGTGTTGACCACCTAACTGACATATATTCCAAGATGGTCGTGCTTTATGGTTTTCTCGCAACATCAACAATCATCATAACATTTTTACGAAACACAAACAATTCCAACTTCAGCTTTGATCTGTTCATTTATATTAACCTTCAGGTTTAGGGCCGACAAACACCCTACAATCGTTCAAAACCATTTCAGACGAAGCTCTCATCCTAATTTGAGATCGTTTAACAAGCATTTGTGCTAAATAGCTTTTGGTAAATTTTTTTTAGAATGTAGCTTGATGCATTGACCTTTGCCAACAAACTGGAGGTAAAAAAATTGTGTAACTTTGATTTGCTGATTACAAGCTGTTTTGTGTTTTAAATCGTGCGTATGAGGCGTGTAACATGAAGACAAGAAATACTTGTTTGAGATTGATCAAATTCTTTGTTGGTTTTGTGCAAGCAAGAAAAGAATAGTAAAGAATAGCTCAATATCCTAAGCGAGCCCCTTCAAAAGGGTACAAACACCAAGTAGTGGGCTATATTCTAGTGCTCTGAGAGGAAGTGAAATAGTACTGTAAGCCAATCTCTCTGCTACCAAGCCAATCAGAGTTGCATGTAACATCCTGTGTAGTTGGCCGACATGTCCCAGAGAATTCCTAATTTATCCTGTAGCAAGCTGTCAGAGTTAGCTGCATGAAGAGACTGTTGGTAAAGTCCAGCTATTTATCTCTTTATGTGAAAATCTGCAAAGAAATAATATGGCAGAAGAAACATGAGCAATAGAGGGGTGGGAGGGGAGCAAATACAAACATAACAGAGGGATCCCAAACAGGAACGACTAACACACCGCTACATTTTCATCTTTAAAATTGTTCTTTTATTTTGACAATCCCCTATCCCAGATATAACACTCTAGATATGCCACCCAATATTTGGCACTTGGCCATCAGGCAACTATCACGCCATCATCTGATCAGGTGGTTCAACAAAATGCTCTGTGCACCAAAAGCTGAAGAAAAGTAAAAATTTGATGTGCAGAGACTGGAAAATAAATACTGTTTATCAGGCGAACTATTCCATAGTTACAAATAGCCAGTGGTCTGTCGCACTTCCAACAGATGGTGCTTGGGTGGGCCATAATAATTTTGCTAACCATTTTCTCAACAGCTTACGCTGAATAACTAACTGATAATATCTTGAATGCAATAACAGTTATAATTTTATAAAATAAAACGAAGGATAAACGCTGCTTGATAAAAGTTGGAAAAATGAACAATAAGAAAGATAGTAAAGAGATGGTGATTGCGGCAAACAGTCTTCGAATTGCTCTTCTGCAATTGATTCAGCCTGGTGAATTATATACGGTGCCTTATTGCTGCCAGTCAAGTGCGGAGAGAATTACTTTTTTCTATTTGCTTGTTTCTCTTTTGATCAAATTTTTGCAGCAAATTTACATTCCAATAGTCAGAACATTGCTTCCATTCGTAATGTCTACAGCATGAAAACCTTTGGTTATCTTACTGTTCTGTGATGTCAAGTACATGCTGAGAGTGCAGGTTGTACTCTAGTGAAGTATACTCTTTCTAGTTTACGGATTAACTGATAAACTGTGGCTTGAAATGTCTAATATGGGAGTCTCTGTCTGACGACTAGTCTTTGACAATTTTTCTACAAAAGACACTCCTTGATCTGGCCCCATATTTGATGCTACGGAACAGACAGTTAAAATAATAGGGTTATCCAAGAAATTGTTGAATGTGCAACTTTATCTTGTTGAGCTTGTGGCTCAAGCAAAAAGAAATTAGAATTTGAGGATAACAAAAGATCCAACCCAGTGCACAATTATTAAAAGCTTGCTATAGCCTGGTTCATATAAATTAGGGTCGTTTGCTCTTTTTTTTTGCATTGCAGTTGCTGGTAGCCAGGGTGGCTCTCTAGGATAGAGGGGGGAAGCCCGCCCACACATTATAAGCCCCTCCCCTTGAGAGTCGCCCCAGCTAAGTTGTTGGTTAAAAAATTTGGAATGTTCCCTCGTCATTTAAGAAATTCAATCAGTAAAGAGCAAGTTTTAAAGAATTTTTATTGTTAACAAATAAATTGCAATTTTTTCAAGTGCATATACCAGAGAGTCTATATATTTAAAGTCACCGGTGTTTTACAGCATTAACTTTTTGTTGTTTTTTGGCAATAATTTTCTAGTTTAACTGAAGCATACCGATAGCGGTGTGCTCCTCTCTCTGGACTTATGTAACCACACGGCAAGGGGCAAGAGTCAAGGGGCAAGGGTCAAGGGTCACTAGCCAGTAATTGTTTGGGCTCATACTAGCCAGCCACACTAATAAGTGACCCTTGATGATCTCATTTCTTACGTAAAATGCTGTTCAATTCACTGACCTTGGCATAACTAAACTGAGCTTATTTTCTCTCTGTAGGTGCTGATGACTAGCCTTAGCTACATTGCATTGATAACTCCTAAACAGAAAAAGGCAGTCACCTTAACTACAGCGGAAGGAGCCTCAGCTTTTGGAATGCTTTTAGGAGACATGTTCTACGGACTTGTACTAGGCAAGACAGATCTGACAACTGTGGTGTACTATAACGCCTGCGTCACAATTTTTCCAGTTTTTGTGGTTGCCATTTTTGTTACTGATGCAATAAGTGTGTCTGCCGCTGAGAGAAACCGCACTTGGAGGGACTCGATAGGTTTTAGTCACTTGCTAGATGCAATGAAAGTCGCTTTTAAGAAACGGAAAGGAAATTCACGTTCCATCATCCATCTGAGCCTGATAGCGCTTGCAATCTCTACCATATGCAATAATGGTTACTCCGCAAACAATTTGTTTTATTTTGTGTATGAAAACCAAATGAGCACAGGCTATTTCACTATTTATTCAGGTTTCATAGTGTTGAGTAGGTCTTTTGTAGGTCCGTCACTGTTGTTTGTAGCCTACAAGTTTGCAAAGCCAAGATGTACCGATATACTAATGTGTGTGAGTGCATCAGTTGCTATAGCTTATACCCTGATGGCCTACGACTCTCTCGTATGCGCTTGGATTGGTGCTGTTTTCCTCAGTCCCATGAGTGTCATAATTGGCGAGATACGAGCTTTGCATACTCAGATGTGTGAAGAGAACGAAATTGGTAGAATTTTCACGTATGGTTCTTTTGGGGTAATACTTGCAACTACTATCGCCAAAGTCAGTTACAAATGCTTGTATGCAGTCACCATTACCACATGGCCAGGAATGTTTTTTGCATTATCTGGATTTTTAACACTAATGAGTATGTTTGTAATCATCAAAATAGAAAAACTACTATCCGCAGACAAAATCAATGAAGTGAACAGAGCCAGAAATCTCTCTAGCTCTAGTGACAGACATTACGGAACTTTTACTAAATCTAGTGAAATAATGTCGTAGTTGTCTACACTTGTCGTAGTTGTCCACATCTGCTTTGGTCTCTGTCAAAAATGGTAGAATGTTTTGGTAGAGTACAGGTATACTTTATATAAAATTTTATTTACTATCACAAATGGTTTTCCCTTAATGGATGTGATTGTTTCCATGACGACAAAATACGCTTTGTCGTACATGAGATGACACTAGCTCTGGTCTCTTGTCTCTCATTTACATTTGTATGTTTCTTTGCAATAAACTAGCAGTTTATAATTTGTAGTGTATTTTCTTAATACCAGAGTAAGCACTGGCAGCTAATGCTGACAGACTGGAATAATTCAAAATAATTTTTTTGTCCTGTTTTAATGAATATGCAGTGTTTCTGCGCAGGCAACAACTTGGTTGTAACAAATAAAATGCTGGCACGTTAATAATCCTTGTGACTCGGCAAAGTGACGAAAAAATGAAGCGTTGTGGTCATTTCATTAACCTCTTCAGCAATGTCTGTGTCACTGGAGATGGTGATTAACTATGATACACATAACAGTTTGAGTGACAATAGTTTTTTTTAGTACTATACACCTAAGTGAAGAAATCTTCAGTTAGCTATACACGATATAACTCTATAAAACGATTGTTAACTGCCGTATAAACAGCTACCACTTGATTGCGTCGCCTGGACGTGATTTTACCATTGCCAGAGAAGTTTTTTCATTATTATAGGGGGAGACAAATCACATTTTGTTAATAGCGATGGTTGGCCCGACTCCTTTCCTAAAACTCTCCACTTCTACCTTTCCTTCTGACTCTACCTTTTCCATCTCTCCTTTTCTCATTCTCTCCCTAGCTCAATATGATTGAACACTCTGGAAGACAGTGCGCTAGTATGTGTGTTTATTGAAGGCCATGACAAAACTTACTAGTTAATCTTTGGTATTGACCACTAACCTGCAAAAACAGAATGCTATAATCTATGCATCCTGTAACAAAAATTATATGATTGTTTAACCAGCACAGGTTCTCTATTTTATACGTATACCATCTAGTATTAGCAAAATGTGACTTTTTTGTAATTTATCTTCTCTTATATGATTGAAGAAAAAATTTTCGGTTTGAGGAAGGGTCCAATAGAGTTGTTTGTACAGCAGATTCGAATCTCTCAGCGTAGCACACCCATTCGCTGGCGGCCATAATTTTTTTTCCGTCAATGTGTAGTCTAGCAGTATTACCAGTCGTGCTCAAATACGCACACCAGCTCTATTCCTGCCATGTCTCGCACTAGTAATAATTCGGTGTGATGATCTAAATTTTGTAACCGGTTGTATAATGGACATGAGACATAAATATGATTTACAGCAGACAGCAAGGTGGAAGTTACCTTGGTCCAGACCTGGAGTTTCTCAAGCAATTATTCAAATAAGATCCCAGTTAACTTTTTAACTGTAGAGAGAAGATTTACCTCACACCTACCCTGGCTCAAGCACAGGGTAAATGTTTCATGAGCAATGGCTAGCTGATCAAAACGATAATCCTAAAAGCTTATTCTGATTTTACTGGCAGCTTTTTTGCCTTTGTTTGCTGATTTTTTTGCTCTTGTTTTCAGCTTTTTCTGTTCTTGTTTGCAGATTTTGCAGCACTTTCACAAATGCAATCTCTTGTTAACTAGCTTGACTACGTAATGCTTCATGTTCCATTTGGTTAATTTGCTGTACCACTACAACTACATAATACGTTGGAGCAATGATGGCCCAGAATCTAGCACAACCCTCTCATGCACACCACACAGTAAATGATATTGCTACGAGTCATGTGAGAATCGGTTGACCTTGACCCCATCATATCAGCGGGTAGATTAATAGTCCTTATACGTGGCTGATATCTTATCCACCTCATATCATACATCCCATGCTATTGATTGATGTGACACTCTATTACATAAGATTCAACATTACATGCGATGTGTGTGTGAAGTCACCATGTGACACAGTAACCGTTGATTTCCAGACAGTCGATTGGTTGGTCCATTTGGTTGAAAAACAATCGCCATTTTGGTTTTAAAATAGTAGCAAGTGTTACTAGTTAGTCCAGGTGTAATGAGGGAGTTGGATGTTAGTGGCATCGAATGCTAATGTGAAGTTGCCTTCTCACCATTATTGTTATGTGATTTCATTTGTAATTTCAAACCCCTCTGTTCCGCAGGGCATGGAGACTTCAGCCCACAGTATCTCACTCCCCCATGGAGAAAAACGCCAATTCTTAAAAGTTTCTGGTCTGTCTGTGTGAGTTGTCTTCTCCCGCCATCATTTATATAAAATCCAACTCAGTTCCATGAAAAGATTTAAAATCACAATCCATAATACATAAACAAGACATTTTAATCAACCAACAGCTAATTTACTTGTGTCCTTGTTTGGATTGTCGCTAATTTTGACAAGTATTCAACTGTTATTTATGGTGGCTTAAGAGCTACCATCGTTAGCTTAAAGCCTGAAGGTTGTCAATACACAAGGTAGGTCAACGGGATATTGTCAGGTATGTTGGGACACAGCTGTAGATACAACAACATACCATAGGCAGACATGAAAATATTAATTTACCTAAAATGGTTCAATAAAAAGTTATAAACCCACCATGTGGTGACAAAATAAAAGCTGAAAAATCCGTAATTAAAAAACCATTGAGTAACATAATTTATTTAATATGTTACATTGTATTTCATCATGCCTTTTACATTATTTTGTTTTTTATTGAAATGTATTATATATTACATTATATTGTATTATATATTACATTATATTGTAAGCCAGAGTAATGTTCCATCTCTTTAGCTGGAGTCTGACTGCTACTGGTGGAGTATCTAGAGTCAGAGATAGTTATGTACTATACACAAATGAACTTACACATCGTCTAACGATATTTCATCTATGACTTCACACAGATGAGTTCACCTCCCGTCACTACATGATAATCACAGATAGCTTGAGCCTGTGTGAACACATGCTTTTCTCATTTTAACCAATAATATAGTGCAGTGCTTTAATGGTGAGGAAAGACACATGATGCTGACCCAGAGCCAATTGTACATAGTAGGTGGACCAGCCAATGGGAGGTGCATATTAGCATTTGATTGTATTGTCGGACGATTTCTTAATTTTATTTCAGGTCATTTATGATGACTCATTGACATCAACGACACTTTCACAATCGTTGCAGCACGCTATCAATCATATGATGTTTGTTGAGGAAATCCTGTGGTTTTTAGTCAATAGATAAACTACTAGCCTAGTGTAAAATAACTAACTACTAGTATATAAACAGCCATCGGTTAGCCAACGTGAGCATTTTTGACTAGACCCGATTGGATAGCGCTGGTTGATTTAAGGTAGGTGATGGTTTTATTATTTTGGCTTGCAGATTTAGCTGAGTAAAGCTGTTGATTAGCTGGAGACAGTGAAGGGAGAGCTATTGTTATATGCAGAAAGATAAATGTTAATTATTATTAGACATGTTGATTGTATTTACAAGTAAATACGATAATATTTTAGAGAATAGAAACAAAAACTTTTTCTTGAACGAGATTTGAACTCCAATCCAATGGGGTAGGAGACCCAGCTGTGATCCAACATTGCCATTTGCTTTCTGTGGAAAAGAGGAATGAAAACACCTTAATGCATGCTGCTATACAATTTGCTAAGTCATGAAACACATATTCACATAGCATAGCAGGAATCTCACCCAAACAGATATTGTGACTAGATGACTTTTTGAATTAGGGCCACCCACCAAGGCAAACGCTTTTTAACTGCACACATTTACTTTTGCTAATGTTTATTTTAAATCAACTCACCCCCCCCCCCCCCCCCCCCCCCCCCCCCCGGAATTGTGTCTAATCATACGGTTATTGCTATAAGCTCTTGACATTCCTAAAAGATTAAACCAATAGGTCTAAAAATAGCAAAGGACCTTGCAGCAGAGATGGAGTGCAAGAGACTTATTGAGCGCTCATTACGTTACCTTAGCAGAGCTTGTAAAAAAATAAGGCTTCGGGTGAACGAGAAATGATTTGCAATAAAATAGAAACTCATCAGAACTTAATATGTAAAAAGATATTTATGTGTCATGAGCCGTTTGCATCTACTGTAGGTCAACTAGCCCATCAGCCAACTGCCATTGAGTGAATGTAGCAATAACAGAGAGAGCTATTAAAGTCGATGAAAGTGCAGAGGACAACTACTTAAAGGGGTAAGACTATGTATCTACATATGTACATTTTATTGTATTTTGTTCGTCCTTTCTCTCAAAATCGTACCAATCTGTCGGAGCAATACTTTTGTTGTTTTAAACCACTGAAGTATAGATATTGAACCAAATCTGTCCGTTTTCATCTTTCAAACTTTAGTTTCAAAGATGGCAGCTAATGAACGAGATGACACTAATTTGGTGAGAGGGACAGTATTTGTAAATCATCAAATCATGGCGGCTATTCCAAATGCCCACAGTTCAACATTCTATAATATAACTGTCCTCTTTGTATCTCATTATCAATATGCCATATTTTGCGAGTTGTCCTCTCTCAATATATTTGGAGTCGAAGGCATAATTTCCATACGAGTTGCAGAAATCATAAACTTTTGGATGAGTTGCAGTTGAGGCTCGGGATGAGTTGCAGTCGAGGCTCGTGTTGAAAGTTTTGCTATGTGCGCTACTCTAGCTTTATGTTACAAAATAGTTAATTGGATTTATTTTTATCGTAGCTTTCAAGATAGAGATAAAACGGAAAATTATTTATTTTTTCGGTTCAGTTAGTTTGCATATCGAGCCACACAATAGCGTTTATGGAGAAGAGGCTCTAATAAAGCCCCTATAAGGGCCTAAGGCTACACCAGCTATGGTATAGCCTTAGGCCCTACACGATGACACTAGCTACACCAGCTATGGTATAGCCTTAGGTCCTACACGATGACACTAGCTACACCAGCTATGGTATAGCTAGTGTCATCGTGTAATTAATGTATCTGTGGTTAGTAAAGATACCAACTATCTAATAGTTTTATTAACGAAGATAATCATGTACTTCTGCCCGGAAACAAATCGTCGACTATTACGAAATAATGTGATGATGGTTGCAATGAGAGGCTTCTTCTCGGTATGACATCCCATTGAATCATGTGAACGGTGAATCAAAATAGACAAAAGTTTAACTGGTTTGGCTTTAGTTCATCCCACTTTTTGGCTTCATAAATATGTCAATCAACCATGTAATCTTTGATTTACTGTTGCAATCTATATCTCAATACGTTCTAGGTCTCATTCTATGTCTATGTCCATTCTATGTCTATGTCTCATTCTATGTCTATGTCTCATTCTATGTCTATGTCCATTCTATGTCTATGTCCATTCTATGTCTATGTCCATTCTATGTCTATGTCTCATTCTATGTCTATGTCCATTCTCTGTCTCATTCTATGTCCATTCTCTGTCTCATTCTATGTCTATGTCTCATTCTATGTCTCTGTCTCATTCTATGTCTATGTCTCATTCTATGTCTATGTCCATTCTATGTCTATGTCCATTCTATGTCTATGTCTCATTCTATGTCTATGTCCATTCTCTGTCTCATTCTATGTCCATTCTCTGTCTATGTCTTATTCTATGTCTATGTCCATTCTATGTCTATGTCCATTCTATGTCTATGTCCATTCTATGTCTATGTCCATTCTATGTCTATGTCTCATTCTATGTCTATGTCCATTCTCTGTCTCATTCTATGTCCATTCTCTGTCTCATTCTATGTCTATGTCTCATTCTATGTCTATGTCCATTCTATGTCTCATTCTATGTCTATGTCCATTCTCTGTCTCATTCTATGTCTCTGTCTCATTCTATGTCTCTGTCTCATTCTATGTCTATGTCTCATTCTATGTCTATGTCCATTCTCTGTCTCATTCTATGTCCATTCTCTGTCTCATTCTATGTCTATGTCTCATTCTATGTCTATGTCCATTCTATGTCTCATTCTATGTCTATGTCCATTCTCTGTCTCATTCTATGTCTCTGTCTCATTCTATGTCTATGTCTCATTCTATGTCTATGTCCATTCTCTGTCTCATTCTATGTCTCTGTCTCATTCTATGTCTATGTCTCATTCTATGTCTATGTCCATTCTATGTCTTATTCTATGTCTATGTCTTAATCTATGCCTAGGCCTCATTCCATATCTATGTCTCGTTCCATGTCTATGTCTTATTCCACGTCTCATTCCATGTCTATGTCCATTCTATGTCTATGTCTCATTCTATGTCTATGTCCATTCTATGTCTAGGTCTCATTCTATGTCTATGTCTCATTCTATGTCTATGTCCATTCTATGTCTAGGTCTCATTCTATGTCTATGTCCATTCTATGTCTATGTCTCATTCTATGTCTATGTCTCATTCCATGTCTATGTCCCATTCTATGTCTATGTCCATTCTATGTCTATGTCTCATTCTATGTCTATGTCTCATTCTATGTTTATACCTTATTCTATATTTATGTTTAATCCAACTAGTTTTGAATTTCTAGCTTTGATGGCAGAACAAAAAACAAATAACATCAATTTCGATTCATCATCTGAATCTTCAGATGCTGCGGTTACATCTTCAGAATCTATAGATATTGCTGATGTGACTGACTCCTCCAAATGCTGCCGATTTCCACCATCCGCACACCCGATATACATAGCAAACATCCTGTACTTCATACCCATAGCTATAAATGGAGTGGTCTTTAACGCAGTCCTCTACAACAAACTGTGCTATCAGAAGTTTCACAACCTGAGTTTGTGTATGAATGATACCTTCACATCGAACTATCCAGCAATACAGGTCAGGGTCATGTGATAGAAGGTGAAGGTCAGTGTCATGTGATAGAAGGTAAAGGTCAGTGTCATGTGATAGAACGTGAAGGTCAGTGTCATGTGATAGAAGGTGAAGGTCAGTGTCATGTGATAGAAGGTGAAGGTCAGTGTCATGTGATAGAAAGTGAAGGTCAGTGTCATGTGATAGAAGGTGAAGGTCAGTATCATGTGATAGAAGGTGAAGGTCAGTGTCATGTGATAGAAGGTGAAGGTCAGTGTCATGTGATAGAAAGTGAAGGTCAGTGTCATGTGATAGAAGGTGAAGGTCAGTGTCATGTGATAGAAGGTGAAGGTCAGTGTCATGTGATAGAAAGTGAAGGTCAGTGTCATGTGATAGAAGGTGAAGGTCAGTGTCATGTGATAGAAGGTGAAGGTCAGTGTCATGTGATAGAAGGTGAAGGTCAGTGTCATGTGATAGAAAGTGAAGGTCAGTGTCATGTGATAGAAGGTGAAGGTCAGTGTCATGTGATAGAACGTGAAGGTCAGTGTCATGTGATAGAAGGTGATGGTCAGTGTCATGTGATAGAAGGTGAAGGTCAGTGTCATGTGATAGAAAGTGAAGGTCAGTGTCATGTGATAGAAGGTGAAGGTCAGTATCATGTGATAGAAGGTGAAGGTCAGTGACATGTGATAGAAGGTGAAGGTCAGTGTCATGTGATAGAAAGTGAAGGTCAGTGTCATGTGATAGAAGGTGAAGGTCAGTGTCATGTGATAGAAGGTGAAGGTCAGTGTCATGTGATAGAAAGTGAAGGTCAGTGTCATGTGATAGAAGGTGAAGGTCAGTGTCATGTGATAGAAGGTGAAGGTCAGTGTCATGTGATAGAAGGTGAAGGTCAGTGTCATGTGATAGAAAGTGAAGGTCAGTGTCATGTGATAGAAGGTGAAGGTCAGTGTCATGTGATAGAAGGTGAAGGTCAGTGTCATGTGATAGAAGGTAAGGTCAGTGTCATGTGATAGAAAGTGAAGGTCAGTTTCATGTGATAGAACGTGAAGGTCATTGACACAATTTCAAATTGCTGAGTGACATTTTTTATTATCAAAGAAAATGGGGTACAATAAGCAAGTAAACAAGGTACAAACTTGCTTTCTACCGCTTTAAGGATAGATTTCCACTGAGCAAAATATGCTTCAACTTTCCCATTTTAAAATGAATGCGTGAAATTCGTAATTGTATAGAATCATGTGACAGCGAATTGTATGTTTGAGTTACTTCTCCAACTAATTAACAATGGTTTTTCTGTAACAATTCTTTTTCATTTGAAATACGTAAACCAAACAACTAGTTTTCTTGCTTCTAATACTGTAAATGAGGCAATAGAGATATCACACCAAAGCTGACAATAGAGATATCACACCAAAGCTGGCAATAGAGATATCACGCCAAAGCTCAGCTGCGTTGTCTAATGTTTAATGGATAACAATAAACAAGAGTGTTCACTCACTGGTGCATTTGGGATGTTTTACAGGCAGAATCTGTAGCATGGGAGAACTACAACTCATTAGCCCAGATTCCTATAGCTGTAATAATGAACTTAGTACTCGCCTCCTACTGTGACAAGGTGGGCCACAAGCTACCATATATACTACCAATATTAGGCAATTTCCTTGCCACCATCTATTTAGCGTTGCTGGCAACTCCACAGTTTCTTCATTGGAACATCAGCTCTATATTTGGGTATTCCTTCATGTGCAACATTCTAGGAGGTTCTCCCACCGTAAGTATACCTGTCACTCTCTCTCTCTCTTTGTTACTTACATTTGATGTAAGTTAATATTACTTATTGGTCTTAATAACAAATAAATTTCTGTTAAACTGTATATATCATATATTTATTTGATTTGTCTTATGGTGATAACAATACGTACAGTTTGTTGTCGTTGTATTGCAGGTGGTGATGAGCAGCTTTAGCTATGTGGCACTGATAACTCCAAAAGAGAAAATGCCAATCACCATGGTTCTTTGCGAAGGAACGTTACTGGTTGGCGCTCTGATAGGAAGCTTTATAAATGGACCAATAATAGACGCTACAAGTTTATCTACTCTGACTTACATAAACGCTGGCATTACCCTTGTTCCGTTAATTGTTGTAGCAGTGTTTGTCACTGACGTGTCTAGCTCATTTGAGTCACAAGAGGCGTATACGTGGAAGGATGCTTTAGGATTCAATCGAGCTCTTGAGGCGTTTAGATGTCTATTCAGGAAACGCGATAAAGACATCCATTTAATGCTACATTTCAGTTTCGCGGCTTGTACATGTATATACTTTGCTTCGAGTGGGTCGGGAAGCGTTAATTTTTTTTATTTTGTGAAGGAAAGAGGCATGACCATGTCCCAATATTCTATATTCTCAGGATTCACTACCGCCGCTTTGGGCCTTATTGGCCCAGCTATCATTATAATTGGGAGAAAATATCTAAAAATAGAAAGAAACAATATATTGATGTTCTCTCTAAGCTGTGGGGCCATCGGATACGCTCTGACTTCGGTAGAAGCTTTACCTTATAGCGAGTGGATCGGTGGAGTATTTATTGGTGCTCAGACTGCATTTTATGGAGTTATCCGTGCCCTACAAACTGGTCTGGTTCAACCAAATGAACTTGGTAGGCTGTTTGCGTACGATGGTATCATTCAGCTTGTCTTTGGAGCTATCAGCTCCATAAGTGTGAGAGCTCTGTACGGTGCATCTCTTGTGGTGTGGCCTTCAATGTACTTGGCCCTTACCTCATTGCTATTTATATGCGCTATGATATTCATTGCCATACTAGATAGATTACAGCTAAAGAATGGTATAGTTGATATATATGTCCAGAGTTAGTTTTGTACAACATTAAATTCTACAAGAAGTTATTGAGACACAACTGCCAGTGTAATATTTTGTGCTTTTGCCTTGAGGTGAAAATGTAATAAATTGTTAATTTATGTCAACATTATATTTTGATAATCACCGTGCGCTGATGTCATTCAGGGAAGTTTGAATTTATATTTTCAACTCTGTAGTCTTATATCTAATTACGTAAGTTTTACAGTTCCAATTATCAGAATGCTTGGAATATAAATATATATAATTATTAAACAAAATAAATAGATTTATGAATTTTCGACTCATTTTTACCAAAGTAATATTTGATAAATTTTTACAGAGATGCTTCAACTTGAGTGCTGTTAATTTTGTTTATAAAATGTGCCGGTTTTCTTCAATAACGCACGCATTATTGAACTGTAGACATGTAAGTTTTTGTTTGTGAGTAAATGCGTCTGACCAGGTTTGTGGGAGTATTCAGTGCACATACAGACAGTATAAATGTGCGCTGACCCAATATTAGCTGACAGCAGCTTGTACAACCAAAGCAAAATAGGCAAGGCAGCGGCTACATCCAGTCTCTCTCTCTTCGTTTGCACTGGCAGCTGTTAGTTCACCTTGACATTATGAAGTAGTCCATATCGTGGTATATTAGAGGGAAGGGTACGATTACCGCCCCTCAATTGTAACATTTAGCTGACTTCTGCTTTTTTGAACAAATACAAAAACTTACAAGTTCTGTTTTTAATGTAGCGGGAAAAAATTTCTATTTGACAGGAAAGTTAATGTGAGCGCTACACTGGTGGTTAAAAATGGCATTATTGTGTTTTTTATCATCCGTTTTATTTGTTTTTCTTCAGCTCGCAGTGTCTCTCTGCCACCCATACGCTACAGGCTGACTTGTGGCCTCACACGTCTGACTTGGAGTTTGACAAAAGCTGACACTTCATTAGTTCGCACCAAATATTAATTATGTAAACTACTAGTTAATGCTTGACTGGAGCTAGTCAGTGATGTGTTAGAGCAGCGGATTGCGTGTGACAAGTCTTGGCCCAAAACCATCAATAGGAATTGCTACGAGTTGACTTTGTATCAGTATATATAGATGTATAGTTACACGGAAGGCAGCTATTTAGTCTGTTAATAACATTTACTATTCATAGTTATATACAGGCTACTGCTACTGCTACCTTCTCCTATCACTCACTACACAAGATCTAGAACTGCAACCATCGAACGCTCTGATTGTTTTCGACCATCACTTAGTATATACGTATAAACAGTGGTATCAATTCAATATCATGAACTGTCTGGACCCATAACTCCTACAAATACCCACATTGAAATTACAGATGATAAAGGTCACAGCGCCTCTCTTTCAAATGCTGCCAATTGCCAACACATACGACATACATTCAAGTATAATTTTAAATTTGAACTAAAATGCATATTCTATACAAACCCTGTTAAAAAGTGCCAAAAAATTTTATTCTAAAAACTAAAAACTTCATCACTTGTTTGCTGGAAGAAATATAACAGTGCGCCATTCATCAGGAAATACTACTCAACATATTGGGAGTTATCTCCTCTTAAAGATGAAAACACAACTCCCAAAACATTTATCTGGTCCCACAATCATCACTATTGTTTTAAATGATCACACTAGTGTACAAAATTGACTTTAGTTTACAAACCGAATAAGCAAAGCAACTTTTCATATTTATATTCACCTAATCGCTTTACTAAAAACCATCTTTTGTACTAAGCATTGATCTATTTGTTATATAAACACTTATGCCATAGTGCGTACATACGTACGTGTGTGAACAACAGTGAACTCTTTGTGTCCATTATTTATCATTGCATTATTACTGCAGAGTTTCAGCTTTTGAACACAAATTAGAATTGTAGAATTTTTTAGTCCTATCAGTGAATAAATGCATCCATTTACGGTTATAAGTTGTATATTTTGTATTTAAGATAATTTAGCACAGTACTTCCTGGGTGGGTAGGAAAGTAAAGTTGACAGTCTAAACACTTACTCTCTTTTCTACAATAAAAGAATTATTTTGAATGTCTCACAAAAAAATTAGTTTTTCATCGCAAAGCATTATAGACCAGCCACTAATATCTCAAAGTTTCTTATATTATTACTACTACTGATATCAGCCGAATTGTGGTCACCAGAATTGTTGGCATCCATGCATGGCCATGGGTACACAGGCTGATGATTCATTGCAAGCTGTCAAGTCATTCAATTATTTAAAGAAGCGTATACAAATAAACTAATCTACGCTTCACCAACAGCAATTGGTATTTCCCTGATTGGTTTATTTTTTTTATTTAAGTAGATTTTACTATTTTAGAAGCTTTTATTGGCCTGTAGTAGCTGGTCGCTGAACGCATACAAAATGTTGCTACTGGCTTATGTTTTTGTTTGATATCGAGTATAAAATGAGTCGCTTGTTTTTTGTTTATAAAGAAATGCATCTACAAATACATTATGTATATTAAACTATACATTTGTATTACATAATACGTTTATATAATGCATGCATCAGTTTGCAAATACCAAATAAGTATTACTACTTTTTATTATTATTTAGGGTTATTGCGTTTTCCAAAAAGTCTAAAATAATGTGTTAAATAGCGTCTCCAGATTAATCAAGATTAATTTTAAAATTGATCTCTTCATTTCCGTACAACTTTTTGTACCTGATATGTGTTTTATTATGACAGTAACCACATATATCAATCACCATATCAATGCGGTGTTTGGCCTAAATACTTATTATTATTATTATTAGGTGACTGTAAAACATCGGTAGGTTTTGTTCTTGACCTACAATCACATGCCACTACGGTTGAACAAACCGTAGATAAGATATTAGATTTTGACCGCACTGATTGTATATTGAATG
This sequence comes from Cryptosula pallasiana, assembly GCA_945261195.1. Classification (NCBI taxonomy): domain Eukaryota; kingdom Metazoa; phylum Bryozoa; class Gymnolaemata; order Cheilostomatida; family Cryptosulidae; genus Cryptosula; species Cryptosula pallasiana. The sequence goes on from OX183133.1 coordinate 37,753,324, forward strand.
CGTTCCCTTAATATCTCCTATCTACCTCCTACCACACAAGCCACACGATATCACATGTAAGTCATGTGACAGCCTGTCATACCACTATAGATACTTCAATCCATCCTCTTTCAGTAATAAAAAGGTAAGTTATATAGTTTGATAGTCTGCTGTCTCTCGTGATAGCTGTGATAATGTTTCATGCACGTGTTTGTTTTTCATACCATTCCATGTATATATTGTCACACAGTACCTTGTAAAGAGAGGGAGAAGGCAGCATCCTCAAAGCATGATGACAATGCTTTATTGATCACTTCTGAACAATAATAATAGAATAAATGAATAAAACATCTGCCAATATTGGTTATTATGGAGATTTGAATAGCTCATCATAATCAACGTTTCTCACTCAGTTTGTTCAAATAAGTAAGTTGTCCTCCCTTGGTTCCATTACCACATAATGATAGACCAGCCTGTGTGTAGATATTATTTCTAGCTGTGATGGATGGGAAAAAAGCAAGTAGAATCAATACTGGTTCACCACCAGAATCTAAAGATGATGCCAATGTGGTTGTCTCCTCAAAATGCTGCCGATTTCCACCATCTGTATACCCGATATACATAGCAAACATCCTGTACTTCATACCCATAGCTATAAACAGTGTAGCATTTGAAGCTGTCCTTTACAACAAGTTATGCTACGCAGAATACCACAACATAAGTCTGTGTACCAACGCGACATTCACAGCTAACCACCCAGCAATACAGGTCAGTGTGTAGATGCAGTTTCCTTCTATAAAACCGTGTAAAAATATTGATCATCAGATAAAATGAATAATTGGGTCAACTAAGCATGGCCTGGTCTGCTGCTAAAACAGTCTGGGTGAGAGTTTAATTGAGCAGAAATTTGTTTGTTATTAAGTGTTTTGGGAGGGAATTGGAACGAACGTAGACAGGAATCAACGTCGACAGAAATGAATGCAGACACAGCTGGAATGAACGTAGACACATCCTGGAACGAAAGTTCGTTCCAAATTCCGTTTTGGCAATGCGAGAATACATTTTTGGATGAACAAAAAACTATGGTTGTGATAGATGGAACTTTAACAAAATATTGTCAAATTTTTAAAGGAAAAACGTCACTCACTAAAATCTTAATGATACATTAAGTTTTTAGTGAGCAAATTAAAAACACTGCTTAGTTAAAGAACATTTAAAAGCCCTTAAACATTTCTTTGTGTCAAAGTTACTTGTGGTGAGGGGCTGGTTTGACACAATTCTTATTGATTGATCCAGTCTTTTGCAAACAAACAAAATTAATGAGTATTTTGGATCAATTATGGCAAACGCTTCAACTTGAACAAAGTTTTTATTTAGTTGTAATCATAGCTTTTTGTACTTTTATATTTTATTATAATGTATTATATTATATCATAGTACTATTTCATGTAGTACTCAATTGTAATGTAAAGATTTTTGAATTGCAGAAAATTATTAATTTGTTATTTTTGCAAATTCTTCCACATTTTTGCATTTTTGATGCGCCAAATATAACATACATATTCAGCTCGTGTTGGCTATGCTGCATGCAGTTATTCATCAATATTCTATTGTATGGTAAATAGCGTGACCATATTGGGGAATTGCCAAAAACTAAAAACACCAGTTGCAATAGTATTATTACTGAATGTGTACCACATTGTTTCATCAAAGTCAAACAGTCGACACATTTGATAGCATACATTCATTGAAGTTGTCTCCTCACTTACCAGAGTGTATAGCGGCAGATAGACAACTCATTTGCTTTGTTGCTGATGAGTTTGTTTTAATTATGTTACAGCAAGAATCTGTGTCCTGGGATAACTACAACTTGTTAGCCCAGATTCCTATAGCCATATTGGTAAACTTAGTACTTGCCTCCTATTGTGACAAGGTGGGCCACAAGCTACCATATATACTACCAATATCAGGCAATTTCCTTGCCACCATATATTTAGCGTTGCTGGGAACTCCACAGTTTCTTCATTGGGATATCAGCTCTATATTTGGATACTCTCTCATGTACACATTTCTAGGAGGCTACCCTTCTGTAAGTATTATATATTTGTGAGGGACAAAGGTTTCTAGCATTGACAGCAACATGCAAAGACCGATGTAACTCTTTTTGTAAAATGCAAGGCTATGGCCAAATCTCCTAACATATTGGACTGGAACTTTTTGAGAACGTTTGAGCAATGTTGTACAATGATGTGTACCATAGCAACCGTAAAGCATTGTGGGAATGTTGAACACAAAGTATAGGTATTTATAAACAGATTTATAAGTGTAACCACCAATAGAGAAAAACGCGTAACCTGAGCAAAATTTTTATCACTAGGGTAACCCAAAAGATAATTATTGCGGGATTATATAAAACAATGGACAAAATCCGATTATCCCCGTAATTAGTTGGGTATTCCTCAGTGTTTGAAATTTTTCTCAGGTTGCGCGTTTTTCTCTATTACGACGTACAAACAAGTCTGAGTTTTGTTTAAAAAAAGAAGAGAAGAAAAATTTTCAAAATTTTTTTTAAAAAATCCAGCGTCGTGAAAATAAAGAAAGAAATGTGAATAATTATTTTTTAACAAAGTTGGACTATGCATCGTGAATCTTACTGTTTCTTTTTTTTATTACTTTCTTTGGCATCTAAAAATCAAGTGATGCAAATAGTATAAAAACTTTCAATTTGGTTTGATACAACATCGCTGGGTTCAATTCGCATTATAAATGTGCACTAACGCGCTTGCTCAAGCTTATCATAATCATAGTAAGACATCCTGCAATGTGCTTGATGTCTACAACACCAGATCTAATCCAAACTGATGAAGGACAACTAAATAATGCGATTCAAAAATAATAATTGATGCAAGTTGACGAAAGTTGACGAAAGTATAAGATAGCTTACAAGAAACAGCTGAGTTTTGACTCCAAACGAATTGCTTGTTAGCAGACGTTCTAAACAGACTCTACACGCTGCTGAATACACGATGCTGACTACATATATGCTCACTATTCTGACTACATTTCATTCACACACAACACAACCATGGCATAGGTAGTAATAGGAGAGCTTGTCTCCTTGCTCATAAAGTCTATTACAAATAGCGTAAGAGAATCTTAAAAAAAAAATAAAATCGACTCGATACCATTACATGCAACAATCATTTTTTTTCTTGTACTTTTGAGATAATTAATTCATGTTTTCTCCAATTAAGACTAACTAGGTAATCCCTATATTACAGGTAATCATGAGCAGCTTTAGCTATGTGGCCCTGCTAACACCAAAAGAGAAAATGTCAACCGCTATGGCGCTGTGTGAAGGGACACTATTACTTGGTATTGTCATAGGCAACTTAATAAATGGACCAATAATAGACGCTACAAGTTTATCTACCTTGATCTACATCAATGCTGGCATTACTCTCATTCCATTAATCGTTGTAGCAGTGTTTGTAACTGATATATCCAGTACGTCTGATACAGCATCATATACATGGAAGGATATGTCTGGAATTAGCAGAATTATGGACGTATTTGAATGTATGTTCAAGAAACGAGAAGGCAACGTTCGTTTCCTTCTGCATATCAGTTTTGCTGCATTTGCTTGCGTATTTTTTGCAACAAATGGTATGTTAGGTGCAGATTTCTTTTATTTTGTGAAAGAAGTAGGGATGGGAATGACAGAATATTCGGCATTTTTAGGTTTTCTATCAGGCGCTAAGTGTATAATCGGCCCTATTTTTATCATATTTGGTAGAAAGTGTCTTAAAGCGGATGAGGAAACTATATTGGTAGTTGCTCTTGGTTCTGGAGCAATTGGGTATGCCTTAATGTCAATTGCATCCATCCCATACAGTGCTTGGATTGGAGGTTTTTTCACTTGCTCACAAACTGCTTTCTTTGGAGTTGTGCGCTCTATACAAGCTAGCTTGATAGAGCCAAGTGAACTTGGTAGGCTGTTTGCGTATTTTAGCCTTATTCAGTTGCTCTTTGGAAATTTAGCAGCACTAAGTATTAAGGCCTTGTATGGCGTAACATTAACTGTCTGGCCTGGACTTTTTTTGGCTGTAAATTCCTTACTATACATCACCGCTATGGTATTAATTGTTGTGCTAGACAGAATGCAGGTAAACAATGATATAATGACTGCACATCTAGAAAACTAGTGATAAATTTTTTAAAATTTTTATGGAACAACTCAATACATATATTAAAAACTGTTTTAATTTGTTCGCAATCTAAATGTAGTTATTCATTGGTTGTACTAAATAGTTGGGCTATGTTACAAAAACATTTTAGATTTTGGTACCTAAAATATTTATTTAACTAAAATATTTATGGGAAAATCTTGTCATTTATAGACGCTTTTTAATGATTCTAGCCAAGGCTATGAAATTTTACTTTGTATTTGAGCAGATAAAACCTGGTTATTTGAGTTCATAGCATGCACGTTGCTACGCAAATATACAGGGAGAGCTACATCTCCAATAAAAACACAATATTCTGTGATGGTAAAATATTTTTAGTGCAAAAACATCATTATTTATTTATTCTATAAAAGTTATCATCATTTATCCTTATGTTTAATGAGTTTCAAAATGTTATGAATGAATACAACTCTAATTATTTTTATGCACATGTAAAATTTTTGCAATTAATTTACTGAAACAAACTATAAGAAGCTAGCCTCCCAGTAGTAATATATGAGCTCGGTAGGGAGATCTGCTCATATATTACTACTCCTCCCAACGAACCAGCCACTAATATTGTTAACCCTATCAGCCATCCAGTCACTAGCGATGAAACAAATAAACTCTTTAGGCTGGCAAATTGATTGATTGCATAATTATTAAATTGAAATAACCTAATAGGAAATATCAAATACAATTTTAATACAAGACTAGTAACTGGATTATACAATAACAATAAAATTAGAGTAGATGTAAAAAAAATTGATACAAAGAATGATAAAACAAGCATCAATGATAAACAAACAGGTTAGAAGAATACAATAATATTTATAGTCATATTTATTTAGCGTTTTGTCTCGACAACGGATATAATGATAAAATAAAAAGAATACTAATGGTTACAAGCGCTGACTTACTATGTCAAAGTTCAGCTGTGAAACGTCAGCAAGGTACAGGTCTACTGCAAAATAATTTTGTGGGTTCTGGACCAGTTTTCAGAATTTTATCTAGTGTTTTGTTGTTGGCAAAATACCAACAACAAAACACAACATAAAAATCGAAAAAATGGTCCAAAACCCACCAAATTTTCTGCAGTAGACCTGTGCAGCAAGGAGAGGCCAACCAAATATAATCAGAAACAAATATTTGTGGTAAAGAGTCTAAGCTGTGTTTATTGGCAAATTGCTAACTGATTTTATTGTGGAGGATTTGCTCCTTCTTTACTAAGAAGCACAACTTGTGCGCTAGGTAATTACGAGCTAAGAGACATTGCTATTTCAATAGTACATCCAGGCCGGAGCAAACAACATAACACAATAATTGGCACTGAGCCAAAAAGCTTTATATTAGCTTCAGACCACACATATTTTATTTGCCACCAACAAGAAGACGCCTGGCGCTTCATGCTTTTTCTGAAATGAATATAACTGATAAATCTAATGTAAGGCACATCATGAATGCTGTTTTGCTAAGAACTCTTTCCGTTATTTCAATGACTCGGGGAGCTAAAGAGTATATTCGGTGAGTAATAAATATTGTCTGGCCACTACCCTTTCAAGTGCGCTGAACACTCAGAAGAATTTTCCTAAAGAACTGTCATGGCTGACAGCTATTTGTAAAATGAAATTGGTGCTTTTTTGTTTCTCAAGAGTGTAGGTTGAGACTTGCCAACCTAAAGCAACAAATCTTTATTTTAAACTAACAGGTCCATTTTTCTAGCTTCTTTGTCACAGAAAGGCGTTATTTTGTCTGTTACAATAAAACTCTTTGTTGTGAAGAAATTGTTTTATCAGTCTTTCTGTTTCGCTATGAATGTAGCAAAACATCAATCGCCAACAAATCTTTTTAGTAATTACTAGTAAAACTTTGCTGTACCTTTTGTTGTATATGGATTTGGGAGTTGCTTCCTCGATAAACAAGGCTACAACTCCAAAATTATCAGTGGTAAAGGTGACATGGTAGATGGTGTCTTGTAGTAATCACTTATACACGTTAATTGATTATAACAGAGCTGCAGGAAAGTATCCTAAGGCTATTACATAAGTACATTTGAAATGATAAAATATTACATAATTATTTGTAGATAGGATACATTATGATTAACGATGCATCAACCTCATCTTATTTTACCAGAGAAATGTTCATGATGAGGTGCTTTTTGATTAGTAAATACTCTCCTGCTGGATTTCCAGCAGCAACAGCAGAGTGGCAAAAATATTTGTTCCTCAAAATATGACATCAGCCCTCGAGAACTTGTCCTGTGTGAGCTGCAATAGATGTCTATGGTTCAAATCTAGTGGCACGGCTACTCAGATGAGTGCTTGTTCTAGGAGCCATGAACACAGTATTTCCCGACATAATCGCCTTTATACATTTAGTTACCGATGAAATATGTGCAGGCCATGATACATCGAGAAAACAAATAAGAAATGGGCAGATCTCTCAAACAACATTTTTTTGTATAATATATACAATGAAACAAGTAAATGTCAATGATATGTATATGCATTGTACAGTTAAAAAAGTTGCCAGTCCGCAAATAGTTTCTGGCTTCCCCATATTAAATCGGAAAAATATTGAACATTCCTAGTCGTTTCATTCGGCCAAAAAAGTCGCTGGACTAGAAATGCTATTTCCATGTTGGGAGCCATTTGATTAGCACAGTAAACAATCTGCCCACAGTTACTTTGCACCACAATCAAATCTTATCAAATTCTAGGTTTGTTATAATTGAGTGATTCTTGCTCGCAAAAGCACTAATGGATGAGATCTCAGTTGTTTATAACAATCAATAGCTAAAAAATGTTGTATGCAGTTAGCAATCAATTTTTGGACTTTTGTACTAGCGACAATACGCGAGCCACATCCACAACGAAGTCGACTTTATCGCCTCCCACTTACAGCGTCGATTAAAACTCAAGTACTTTTTAGCTAGAGGCGTGTGATACCATTTATTATATTTATAAAGCTTCCTTGCTTTTGGTAATGGCATGATTTTGTTGCCTAAAATTTTTTTTCTTAGTTTGCAGTTTCATAAATTTGCAATTCTTCTACTAATCGTTTGTTGATATTCCCGCAATGGCAGCTCATCAGGTCCTGTTATGATGCCATACCAACAGTATAGTCATTGGCCGATAGAGCGTGCAATCAATAACAGAGGACAAAGGTAGTGACCCTACAGGGTCACTAGACAAAGGCTTTGATATCGAGTGCATCTAATTGGTCAATCGAACGCATAGTACCTGTGACCCTGTGAGGGTCACTAGTACAAACGAAACTACATACCAACACCTAGCTAAGTACGTAGTTAGTAACTGTTGTAATACATCGCAGGGAAAGTACATGTATGCAGGAAACCGCATTTCTAAGTCCACATGTTAGTACCTTTTCTTTGCTGCACCAGGGGAGGATGGCTACTAGTTGTCTTGAGTAAGACAGAAAAACATGGCAGGAGCTAATGATGACGCAGGGTATGTGTCACTCACTCACTTACTACTACTACTACTACAACTCTACTGCTATTATTATTATTACTGCTACAACTACTGCTAGTGCCGCTGCTAGTGCCGCTGCCAGTGCCGCTGCCAGTGCCGCTGCCAGTGCCGCTGCCTGTGCCGCTGCCAGTGCCGCTGCTAGTGTCGCTGTTAGTGCCGCTGCCAGTGTCGCTGCCAGTGCCGCTGCCACTGTTGCTGCCAGTGGTGCTGCCAGTGCTGCTGCCAGTGCCGCTGCCAGTGCCGCTGCTAGTGCCGCTGCTAATGCCGCTGCTAGTGCTGTTACTGCTACTTCTACTACTACTTCTACTACTACTTCTACTACTACTTCTACTACTACCTACTGCGAATAATTATTCTTCTTTATCCCATTATTATATTATAGTTAGTAAATTATAATTATTATAAGCAATCATTCACAATCATTATCATCATGAGATCATTCATCATCATCATGACCGTTCATCTTTATTATTATGATCCTAATAATTAAATTTATATTATTATTCATGTTTTATCACCATTACGCCATAATATTTCTTTATTGATTACTTATTTATTATGAAAAAAATATAGGTTATTATTTTTCATTATTATTATTCTATAATAATAATAATAATATTATTGCAATAAAATAAATTAGAATACAGATACGCATTCATACATAGTAATACACAGCTACATCATACATAATACATATACGATACACAAACACATTAGTTAGTGCATAGAATCAGATAGTAGATATATATAATACATGCATCATAAGAAAAAAAAAAACAACAACATTATTACTTATTATTATTACTACTACACCATTGTGTAGTATTATGGTGATGTGGTGCAAGATTTAGCATACATAAGGATTATACATACTAAATATATCATATAATATACCCAGCTAAGGGTGCTCAAACTTTTTTGCCAGTGAGCCAATTGTAACATATAAAAAATTGATATGGGCCACACTCTATATGCTAAGCAAACTCTTTAGATAGATAGATATATAGATAGATAGACAGATAGATAGATATATATATAATAGGGTATATATATTATTAGTATGTATGTAGTTATTAGCGGTTCATCAATATGTATACTAACTGTATTGTGTTAGTGATGCGGTTATTGTCTAAAATGGCATCAGATTAAAAACAATCGCTACTCGTGAATTGTAATAATTTGAATTTTTAAATACATCGTAATACGTACTACATTCAATGTAATACATGCATCATACGTATAATAATATAATACATACATGCTACATTGACATACTACATTAATCGACATACATTGACAAACGTACACAACGATACGCATACTTACAACGGCATAGATATCTTCACATACGCACGCACATACAATGTTAAGTAATCAATAACATGAATATCAAAATTACATGTTACTTCCATAATATTGTTGTCTGGATGGTCATAATTGAATGGTGAAAAATGTCCAGCGATTCACAAATTTCCGAAGATGCTTTCCTTGTTATCCACTGAGATGTAGAATTACGATTGTAAATAATCATTGCGTTGTTAAAACTGTATACACTATGTACGCTGGAGTTTGAGCTTGGACGATCAGTTCAAGTATGTATATACTCGTAATGCAGTTCTATATGTACACTTTCACATCTATCTCCGCAGTAATTCTAGGTAATCGTAACACATTGCTTGCAGCATGCAAAGATCAAGTTAGGCTTTTACATTGCTGATGTGTCCATCAGTTTTCTCGACCCAGCCCTTGGTCAATTGTAAAAGCTATAAGTTCTACCATTTAACATGCTGACCAGTTGTACAACACCAACTCACAAACACTGCATACATGTGTTACCGGTTGAGCTAAAACACAAAATCAATATATTGTTCTAGGCATGATGCAAAAAAAACGTTCTGCATTGTATAGCATTGCTGAAACTTGGTCCAAACCAAACACTCGCTCATTTGCACTCACAACACAAGCTTTATTAAGGAGAAAATCATTTGAGGCATTGAGTCAATCACTGCTGCAGCTGCCCCAAACAGGAATGTCTCCCATACATGCTTCAAAGTTGTGATTTAGATCACTGCTTACATCCAGTGTTGAATGTGCTGCTGGTTAGACAACGCTCATGCAAAATTATGTTTTGCTAACCATCAAGACCAGTGCCAAAACAATTGAACATTTTGAAATCAAGATGAACTTTCAAAGTAGGTAGAATGGATGGAAGGTGAACAAGATGTCAAATTTAGAAATATGAACTACATAAAACCAAGACCAATGGGTCGAGTTGAGCATTTATCGTGGCATCATCAATCCAATCAGGCCCATCATCATTGATCAATTCTGTTATCTTGCTTTGTTATCCGCTCGCTCACACAGTGAGCTTCAATAGCAAACCAATGGCATAGCTTTCATGCCTACAAGGAACTAGGGCTGCAGCTACTACTACTACAGGCCAAGTAGGCCACCCTAGTAACTACTAGCAAAAGATGTGTCTCCGGTGTGACAAAGCATACTACTGGCGTTGAGCCAGCTCGCAGCAATAATACTACTAGCTGTTTTGGTTACTTTACTGTAGGGACTATGAATAGGCGACTGAGGCTTACAAAAAACGATAACTGGTCTACAACATTGTGATTTTCATAGTGCAAGACAAATGACAGTGTTAGACAAATAACTACTATATTTGCGACCAACATGGATACTTGTCAACACTTCCTTCCCAATATCCACCTGTCTAGAGTAGCCGCTATTGTAGGAGTGCTATTAGGAATGTTTGTTATATGATAGATAGGCTTACTTTCACAGCAACTTCTGAGATCATACAGAAATTTCCAATAGTGAAATGTAGCGGCAGCTTAGCAATACTGGTTGATGACAATCCCCCTTTTGATACACTTTGAGATGGTAAATTTTACATTCAGGTCTATCCACTAAATACTTATCCAGTTGCACCAATTTATATTACCTACTCATACATACACTAATATTAAAGTAGGGCAAAACGGTGACGTTTATTTCAAAGCAGTTCATTTAGGTCTTGGATGAAAAAGAGGAGGTAACTCCATATAAATTTATTATTAACGGTTTGTTTGTAATAATATTGTGTTTTTAGTATCAGGCAGTTATCAAAGCAGTTGCAGCAGTATTATAGTTGAATTTTATTTTGCTACACATAATATAAGGATACGTATTGAATTATTATGAAAAACATAACATCTTTGTGACATGACAATTTCATTACAGAATCTAAAACTACCAATAATAATCATTATAATAATAAATATCATAATCATGTGCAATAATAGTAATATTATAAATAAACTGACCATTATGACAAAATGAAGCGGATTCGTTTTGTTTAATAATAAAAAAAACATAGTATTAATATAAATTTATTGATAGTAATTATATATATGAAGTATTTCCTCTATTTCATCCAAGACCTAAAAAGGAATTGCTTTGAAATAAACGTCACCATACTGGCTATTTTGTGATATAGCCCGTGTTATTTTCTTATTAAAATGTTTTAACTTGAACCCCAAAAGCAGTATCGCATTAAATTGCTGCATTGATATTGCGATCTTACATGGGACTACGGGCAAGTGATATACCAGACTGATGCAGTCTACACTGATCCTTATCTGCCATTAGATGCCTTATATACAGAGTTTCTGTTGGCATTCAATTCTTTCTCTATTAGATTCTGCAATATTTAATCATTTTGAATTGATTTATATCAGAAGAGCACTTTTGCAGACCCAGGTATGCAACCAGGCCTTGGTTATGAGCCTGCACATGAGGTATGCAACCAGGCCTTGGTTGTGAGCCTGCACATGAGGTATGCAACCAGGCCTTGGTTGTGAGCCTGCACATGAGGTATGCAACCAGGCCTTGGTTGTGAGCCTGCACATGAGGTATGCAACCAGGCCTTGGTTGTGAGCCTGCACATGAGGTATGCAACCAGGCCTTGGTTGTGAGCCTGCACATGAGGTATGCAACCAGGCCTTGGTTGTGAGCCTGCACATGAGGTATGCAACCAGGCCTTGGTTGTGAGCCTGCACATGAGGTATGCAACCAGGCCTTGGTTGTGAGCCTGCACATGAGGTATGCAACCAGGCCTTGGTTGTGAGCCTGCACATGAGGTATGCAACCAGGCCTTGGTTGTGAGCCTGCACATGAGGTATGCAACCAGGCCTTGGTTGTGAGCCTGCACATGAGGTATGCAACCAGGCCTTGGTTGTGAGCCTGCACATGAGGTATGCAACCAGGCCTTGGTTGTGAGCCTGCACATGAGGTATGCAACCAGGCCTTGGTTGTGAGCCTGCACATGAGGTATGCAACCAGGCCTTGGTTGTGAGCCTGCACATGAGGTATGCAACCAGGCCTTGGTTGTGAGCCTGCACATGAGGTATGCAACCAGGCCTTGGTTGTGAGCCTGCACATGAGGTATGCAACCAGGCCTTGGTTGTGAGCCTGCACATGAGGTATGCAACCAGGCCTTGGTTGTGAGCCTGCACATGAGGTATGCAACTAGGCCTTGGTTGTGAGCCTGCACATGAGGTATGCAACCAGGCCTTGGTTGTGAGCCTGCACATGAGGTATGCAACCAGGCCTTGGTTGTGAGCCTGCACATGAGTCCCCAGCGTCCACTCCACTTGTGTATTGGCAACATTTAGTATACTTTCAACTACTGCACAACGGCAATGCTTTGTATGCAAAGGTTGGATCGTATCCTATAAGACCCTCCTGTAATATTTTGTCATTTTTGTTATTAATTTACTAGCTTTTAGTGGATGTCTCTATTGTTGGAGCAGCTTAAAACACCTAATTTTGAATGCAATTAATAAACAGAAACTTTTTCAAGTTGAGCTGTGTAGAATAAATTCATCTGGAGTTACCCTCTCACCGGATAGACAATTCCCTTAGGCGCAATCAATGCTAATTTAGCTAGCAATTTTTTTCGCCAAAGGCACAACAGGCAATAAAAAAAAACTATCAAGCAAGTTTTCAAAAATTTTTGTTTGTTTGCTTCACAGCAGGGCCTGTCAGATATTAACATTATGCAAAAACTGAGATTGCAACAAATTTTTTGATGCTGTACTTACTACTTAGCAATTTATTCCATTTTTAATAAAGATGCTATTACCTACCCACTGGCCTTCATGTGGTAATGTTTCATTGCCAAAATTTAAAATGCAATTTGAAATTTGAAATTGGTGAAGCAATAAGATGTGTGTACTTTCAAAATTACTGAAGATGAAAAAACCATGAACGAAGCAATACTTCCTGCATAGTTTTTTTTCGTACAGCAATGATAATAATTATAGCTGAGTTACCCGCGTTACCCTGAATATTACTACAACAAAAGTTTTTGAATATCATTTAAAACTAAATGCTTGATGAGAATATTACTAGACTGTTCAAATGTACTATATAAAATGTATAATGTGTTATAGTGGAGTTGCAGTTCATCGAAATTGCCTTTCGTAAACCTCGGTGCAATGGATCTCAATCGCATATTGGATGATGTAGTCGAAGATAACTCTAAGTCACGATCGTGAACAATGAGAAAGTTATTTTTCTGGCGGCGAGTAAAAAAATGTGGTTTCTTCGCGCTGTGACCTCTCAAAAACTTTAGCGTCAAGGGATTTAAAAATTAGGAGTTGTCTTCTTTGCATTAATGCATTCGAATGAAAACTGCCGTTTAATGGCAATCAATATTTCTGTTTTGGATACAGCAACAAAAACAACAAATTGTCTTCATACATGCAACAATCGTTGATGCAAGGCCATTAGCAGAAGTTTAAATCGATAATAATTGAAATAATTGATGTCACATATCTGTGTGCTATAGCATCAATATATATTAGCGATACCAAAAGTAGCTGTGTATCTAATTGCATAAATAGAAATAATTATTTATTAAAATAATAAATATTATTTTATGATAAATTTTAAACTTTTTAGCTTATATGACGTATAATTGTTGTAAGAAAAGCCAACTCCATAAATTTATTTTTTTTGATCAATACATGTTTCACTAGATTCTTGTTACAAAAAACTGTTTCCGCCTTGAGAACGCTTGAAAATTAGCAAAGGTCCCTTTTTAACTAAGCCAAAAGCGCCTCTGTTGTATTTTAGTGGTTTGGGGATGTTTGACTATAGTTGTAGTAGAAGAAAAGGACAACTCCAACCCTGTATTGCATTTTAGGTTTACTCTTTTTGTTAGAGGATTACCAGTTTTTATTAATGATGTAGAGTTGTACCCTACTACACAGTGCTCTTGGCAAGTAATAACACTATTGGTTACTATGGCTTGAAAAGTAATTACAAAGTTTAGATTCTAAACAATGAACATATAAAATAATTATAAAACTACTAACTACTTGCGATAAATAAATAGATTGCATATAATAAACAACTCACATTAACAAAAGTAATTTTTGTAATTGTCTTGCATCCACTCTAGTATGTCAGTGCTTTTCACTTTGTAGCCTTAAAAATATCTGATCTAATGATTGGGAATATTCGTTGGCTTGTCAAAAACCTTTTGTATCTACCTGTAGTATACCGTCGCTTCGTAGAATCTGATTTCATACACGCGCTGCTGCTGAGGCTGCCGTGCTGTTGTAATCACTGCAAATGAGGAATATGCAGATGTGTATGCAGGGTAATAAATAGATACTTGTGAGGCAATTCCAGTTTATTTTTCTGAGTGACAGTTTGCATTTAGGCTTTGTACATTATTTGCGTAGGTTTGTAGATAAGGGCAACATATGTAGTCTATTTCGGCTGTGACTAGTCTGTCATTGATTCAAAAGTTAGTATATTTTTTTAACTTGAATATGACATTATGAATATGATTTAACTTATTCTTATATTTATGGGAGTCTCAACTTGGTTATATTCAGCGTTACATGCTAGAAAATAAAAGATGAGTTAAATAAACAGTCATTCACTTTGTTAATAAATATTTGAGACAAACATTTAAGTATTGTCTTTCTTCATGGGAAGGCGACTATCAGAAAGCATGTCATAAGGGCTTTTGGATTGTTATATTAATGAATATATTAGCTAGGCTGGCAAGAAAAAATGGCCAGCATTGGCGGTACACTTTGTTATGTTTACTCATCCTGTCATTATTTACAAAAACAACAACAAATTGGAAGTTCTCGCTCTCTAAAGCTTAGTTTCCATACATTTCCCAAGTAATCGCAGCATCGGGAGTTGTGCGTCCGCGAGCACTGGCCACTCACGAGGAGTTGCGATCCCCTGGTTTCCATAGTTGCATTTGACTGTGACCGCGCTACGATTTCTTTGTGATTGGAGATAAGAAAGTTCGACTCCGAAAATTTCAATGTGAGAAATATATCCGGTTAGTAGAAAGTAGTGTTAGTAGATAATAATATCTTGAACCACAGGTCGATTTTGCACTTTACAGCTAGTAATGCATGTTATCAGTCCAAAAATAATTACAAATTGCAGTATTGTATTATTTTAATTAGTTATCAGCATAAATTAGTCATTTTTCGTTGTTTAGCGTAAATTTTTTAAAATAATTTTTTCAAAGTTCCAATAATAATAATTAATAATAAATTTAAATGAGTTCATTTGCTTTTCAATATTATTATTTTATTGAATCTTCAGAAGCTATGTTTGGTCGCATGTTTACGGTCTCCCTAGATCTTTGGCGATCGCCAGTTGTTCCCGATCATGGGTCAGTCGCAGAAAAGTACTTTGCAAACAACTTTCGTGGGACGTCGCAGGGAATCGTGGCACATCGCGTAATCACGGTTTCCATAAATCGCAGATTGTGGCAGAAGCTTCTGCGCACTACTTGCAACAGCGTGTGAGCGCTTGGGACATGTCTGGAAACCAGGCTTAATGTGAATGCACGCTCTTTGGGGGAGTTGATAGGTTGTTGTGTTGTGTTACAGGCCTCCAGAACCCATCACAATATCCTTTCAGCATGACGGACTGCATGCCGAGGAGGGTCGGTTCTTCTTCATTAAACGGATCCAACCGAGTCACCAGGATGAGGTGCGATGTACAATCACTAACAATACAGGAGAGGTGATTAGGTTTGACAGCTACAGTCATGTGTTTAAGTCTACGTTGATGGCACTCAGGTTTGAAGATGCAAACAATGTAAATAATGGTGGCTTCTCCATGCTACAGCCTCAAGGTGATTGTCGATATGCATTGTAATGTAGTTGAGTGCAGTTACTTTTACAGATCTGCGTTGTCTATATTCCTACATACAAAGTCATGTAAAGTGATAAAAAAACGGATATTAGAATAATACAAGTATGTTACAGTATTGTCTGGACAACAGTCCTTTACTGTTGAGTATTGATAGACAAAAAACTCTTTCCTCAGTTGCAAACATTACGTTCCAGTATGAGTCTTTCTATTACAAAGCTAATGTAATAGGATCTCAGAACTTCTATAACGTAAAAAGTTTCGACAAAAAATAGTCCAGTCAACCAAAGCAGTACAACTGTGAAACCAGCCGGTTTCTGCCACTTAGGACTAGTTTTGTTGGACTATTTGTGGAAGCGGTCCAATAAGTCAACATGTCACACGGTTAAAATTTTCTATTTGTTCTCAAAGAAGGGGATATTTGTAGATTTATTATTTTTCAATAATGATAATGTAGGACTAGGTGGAGACGAATCACAAACAAGTACATTTCTTTAATATACGATGGTTGTTCTGTCAATTGAACAATTCTTTGTTTATTTATAACTCACATTACTTCCTACAGTACGAATACTTAGCAACGTTTGTTTGTAACATTGTTTTGTAATATCGTTTTGTAACATTGTTTTGTAATATTGTTTTGTAACATTGTTTTGGGAAGTTGGTTGTCTCAGTAGTGGGTGCAGTATGAGAACTCACAGCACACCTTGGTAAAATTGACCGGGAGAGAAAAGGAGAGATGGATAGGGTAGAGCAAGCTAACCATGAAAAGGGAGGGGGTAAGTGACAAGGTGGGGGGTGAGAAGGCGGGGTCAGGTGGAGGGTGAGAATATTGGGGGGATGGAGGTGGTGGGGGAGGGAGAGCTGGACGAGAATTTAGCGGGCTGGAGCAGTATGAATACAACAGGTAACACTGCTATTATAACCTGTTGGGATCGTTGAGATGAGTCATGATCAGCCAATCGGGCCTACTTGCTGCGCGAATGATCTACATTGCCATTTTCTGGAAAAAATTACAGTGCTCTGATATTTGCAAAAGTTTTTGAATCGTGTCAAATTTAGTTTTTGTGGGACTTCTATGAGTTGTTATTATATAAAGCGACGTGGTGTATTTGTTTTAGGTAGTTACGGGATTAGAATAAGTCTGTTACCAATGGATCAACAAGACTGTGCGAGTGTGCAGATTAGACTCCGCTTTAACTTCAACATGGCTGGTGCCGCCGAAACTATTTTGAAGTTTCTGCTTTGCACAGTAGTCATTCCAAATCAAGAGCAAACCTTCGCAGAATTGAGAGCTGCGCGACAAGCAGACCCATCAGATTTTTCCATTCCAGATGACGAATATGAAGATGATTACAACCTGACCATCGTATGGTTGGATGATCCAGAAGAGTAAGTGATGAAACTACATGTGTTTAGGTTGTATTTGGCTATTAGGCTAGCCCTCACATGTATGATATTATATTATTCACGTTCTATGTCGTCGTAATACCACCAAATCAAAAATGATAATATAAAAGTCAATTATTGACTTGAGTTTTATGTATTTAATTAAAAATTCGTGCTTTCACCCGCTGTTAATTTTTAATCGAATTAATCGCAAAGATTAATATTTTTAAACTTTAATTAATCGCATAATTGTTCTTGGGTTGTTCAATGTTCCTAGACAATAAATTTAGCTGTTTTGTATATACATTAGTTGGAGTTTATTTTGTAAAGAGTGTATAAAGTATAGACATACCTTAGTGGCTTCGTCTTTAACAGAATTCCTTCCGTCTCCTCGCTCTCACATCTCCAAAGTGCCTTCTCCTTCGCATTCCCGCTGTCCGCGCTCCTCTAGCCAATCACAATCCATGTTGCATCTATTTCCTTTGACCTTGACCCATCATCGACCTCTCACATCTCCCTTTCTTTCTTTTGTTTAAGTGGATTCCGCCCCCGGTTCTGCTTCAGACTAACTGGTTGGTTCGTTATGTTTTGTAAAATTTTCTCGTTTTCTTACCAAGTTGATACCTCAACTCTAGCCTTGAAATATCTTAATTCTTTCTTTTTTCTCCCAAGGCCAACCATGCTTTTACAAGCTACTGCCGAATAAGCCTTTCAGGCAGTCTATTGCATGTTTTTGGCGAACATTATCTTGAGAAGCTCGATGTCGGCCTGTGGTTCCTTCTCCTGTTAATTATTCCTCTCAAGTCGCCTCCCTCGTCCTTTTCGTCTCTTTTCCTCTTTCTCTCCTCTTGTCTAGCTCTCAACTCTTCTTCCTTTCTCCTGTCTTCTTCCTCTTGTCTTTTTCTTCCTCTCCTTCTCTCTGCCAAAATTTGTAAATCCTCTCTTCGTTTCCTTTCTTGTTGTACATCTTCTTGGTGCCATCTCTTTTGCATGGATCTTATTTCTTCTTCTTCGCTTTCTTCTCTTTTCCTTGCTATGTATTTTGATATCTCTGCTTCGCTCTTTTCTCTCTTTCTCCTCGTCGCTTCTTCTCTTTCCCCGTTTCTTTCATACGTTGTCTCCGGTGTTTCCTCTCCCTCTGCCCTGTTCTGTCTGCCTTCATCTCTCCTTGGTAGGCCTAGAGATCTTCTTCTCAGGGCCATCTTTGACCACCAGGTTTTCATCTTCTCCCTCGCCTGGATCTCGCCTCCAGTGTTCCAATTAACCGCGTCTCTATATAGGTGATGCCTAATTGTAATTAGACTACCTCTTCTATAATACATGATATTATGTAGATCGGTAGTGGGGTTGTTATTGTCCTGGTTTGTCTTGGCAATTAGATAATTAAGCTGCCAAAAAGTCTCTTTTTCCGTGTCATTTGCAGCCTGGTGGGGATAGAACGTCGACAATACCAAACTGGGATTCCCAGCTATTCTATTTATTTCCTCTTGGAGTGGGGGTATTTTTAGAGTTCTCATCTGTAGGTTTCCTCTATCCCATATCCCGAATATAAACAAAACAGCCTCTCCTCGTCTCGATCGTCTCAGTGAGCATTTTGCTCAATGTCCATCCTCCTGTCCTGGTTATCTGAACTCCTTCTATTACTAGGTACTTATTCCCTTGATCGTCAGCATCTACAAAATATATATTCCAATCGCAATCGCTCGACAAATGCTTTGTAATTTTTAGTCTCCCAAGTCTAGTACTAGGTAGCGGCCCAGCTTCTTGTCTTTCGATCACCTCGCTCTCGCTTGCTTTGTCCTCGCTTCCTTCCTCTTCTGATTCTAACTGAGATTCCTCAGTGCTTGTGGAGTAGTAGATAGTCTGATTTGTATTCAGTTTTCTCAAGTATTTCTAGTTCCTCCTCATGGGCTTCCCCGCTATTCTCATGTCATAGCTATCTGGCTGGCACCTTTCTTTCCTTTACAATAACCCCTCTCTGTCCTTTCTTCTTTCCTATCTTCACCCAGACCGTGTCCCCCGCCTCAAGTTTCTCAGGTTGAGCTATTGCTCCTCTATCTTTGAGGTGTTTCTACTTGTCTTTGAGCTTCTGGTCTCTTTCCACAAAGTCCTCCTCACTGACTCCCTGCTCTCCTGTGGGAGTATTTGTTTTCACATTCCTGCCAACTAGGAGTTCTGATGGAGATTTTCCACTCTCTAGAGCGGTGTTCCGGTAAATGAGCAGTGCTAGGTTCTTGTCTCGCTCCTTTTCCCACATGTTCTTTACCGTTTGGACGGCCCTTTCAGCCAACCCGTTACTTTGTGATAGTGGGGCCTGCTGGTGATATGTTCAATACGGCATTCCCTCGTGTAATCTCGGAATGTATGTCCTGTGTAGCACGCTCCATTATCGCTTCGTATCTTGCAGGGAATTCCCAACCTAGCAAATGCTTGTTTCATCTTCTTTATGACTGCCTTCAACGTCTTCGCTTCGAGTTCTGCTACTTCTATCCATCTTGAATAGTAGTCGACTATGGTGAGCTAGTCCCTCTTCTTGTATTCAAAGAGATTTGTCCTTAGCGTGTGCCAGGGACGCTCTGGTATTGTAGCTGTTTTCATTGGCAGTCTTTGCATCTTGCGGTTCATTATGCAAGTATTGCACCCTTTCTCGTAGTCTCTGATGTCCAACCTCATTCTTGGCCGGTATACATTAGATTTAACACGTCTAACATACGCTCTACTCCTTGGTGTTTTCTGTGAATTCTCTCCGAGTTCACCGCCCCGGCTTCTGCTCGTTGTCCTAAATTGTTGCATGAATGGTTTTTGATCGTTGCATTACCTACTTCCCCACTTCCTTCCTGTTACGTAGTTCTACCATTGTTCGTTCCACCGGTTCGTATTTAGCACATGTTGAGTTGAAATTCATCATTGTGAGTTCTGTTATTTGTAGGAGTTCTGATTTCAGTTTTCCATTCTGCATTCCATTTATCAATATGTGTATCGCCAATTCTTCCCTTAGCTGCCCTAGCTGGCAGCTATGGGACAGCTTCAGTACTCTTCGAATAAACTCGCTCAGATCCTCTTCCTTGTTTTGTCGTAGGTTGAGAAATCTATGTCTTAGTATTGTTTTATTCTCTCTCTTTGTGAAGCGAGCTGTGAATTTAGTAATGAGGTCTTTGTATTGTATATCTGTAACTTCAATGTCAAATGATTCGAATATGATCATTCCTTATTCTCCCATATTGTTTAATAGGGCTGCCCCTTTCCTCTTTTCTATTTCCTTCGTCTTCTTCTGTTCGTCCGCTTCTGGAACTTTTGCCCCAAAATCCACTGAAATAGTTGCTACTTCAAACCACTTTATGAATCGGTTCCAGCTCTCTATTTCATTGTCTTGTTCTATTTTCAACGGAGCTACACTTATTCTGCCTGCCATCTGTCTACTTATTCTGCTGTCTCGGTCTTGCCTTGCTTACTTGGCTACTCTCGTCTTGATTTTCAATCCAACTTATCAAAGTGAAGAGAAATTATTTTTCGTTCAAGTTCAGTGGTACCATGGTACCATGGTAAATGCATCCAGAAAAAAGAAAACATATTACTTCACAAGCGGAAATAAAAAAAAAACCTATTGAAGGAATTAAACTAGCAATTTGAACTAATAAAAACATGGCAATAATTTCTGTGTTTTTAAAAAACGGAAACACGAATATCCCTAGATACCATGACCATAGACTTAGAAAGTTTTCGATAGTTGTATAATCGTAACGTAATTGCCAAAGACGGTAGTTTATGTAAACTATTCTCTCTGTAATCCTAGAACTGAATGTCCCCGATGAGCTCGGAGATGATATCCTTGCACTTAATTCGATAGTATTTGTTTGGGGCGTCCTACTTAAGAATATGCATTGGTCCATTTCAGCCAATAAAATCAATTACTTTAAAACTCTAGCGACTCCTGGCGTATGTACTCTTACTGTCATTATCCCCCATCGTGTCAATCACATTTTTGAGCTCAGTTCGTTAAGTGACTCAATCAATGCCTTGTAAAAAAAATTTTATAACTTTTGTGAGCTTTAACGAGTCACGTGAAAACATTAATTTAGCCTAAATATAACAGACACCACAAAAATTACCCCAGAAAAGTTCTTGGGTAAACTTGGCTTTGACTGTTCTCTAGCTGATGGCTCTCATCGAGTCGGAGTAGTAGATTTCTTTCTTGCACATTTTACACAATGACATCTCGGAAATTGTTTTAAACTTGGCTTGTGTGACAAGCTACATTTACTGTTTTAAACTAGCAATAACAAACAAGGTCTTGTAATCTGGTGAAGTGTTAAAGGGCTTAGGGCATCAAATTTTTTGAGGATTCGATTTAGTTGAAACTTTTTGAGGCTGAAAAGTATTAAAAAAAAATTTGCAAGTAATCACCAGTAAGGCAACTGCTATAATAGACGCAAACAGTGCTGAGCTGGACGCAATTCTTTCCCGGAGACTCCAAAAGTTAGAGCTGGCTATAAAGCAAGTTTTTAAAATTTTTGCTCGCTTGCATAGAAGTAGGGCCTCTCTAAAGTCAGCATTGTGCAGAGACTTTTGCGATGGCAATAAGTGATTGCAGTAAATTTTAAATCTTTTGGAGCTCTTTCTCAAGTCAGCATTCTCTTCAATTTTGTTAAAATAGCATATTATTTGCACACCAGGCTTCACATGACAGTGTTTCGTGACCAAATCAAAAATTTAAAAGATAATTTTATCAAAAAAATAATTTTTAGGTGAAAAATTAATTAAACATAGTATTCGTATAATTTTATAATAATATTAGATGAAATTGTTAAAATTATATTTCTGCCGTTGCTTTTGCTCACACCAATGATAATAATTAAATTTGAAAGATTTGCTATCTTTCTGAGAAACAAATTGAAAGCGCTAAATCAGGGGTGGCCAAACTTTTTTGCTAGTGAGCCAAATTTTAGAAATCAAGCAGTCAGGTGGGCCAGAAGTTTTTCGCTTTTATAACTACATGTATTTTCACATAAAACAATAGTGACACAGGTAATGAACACAGGCAATGAACAATATTTATTCTACTTTCAAACAGAATATGAATTATTATAAATGATGCATATACACTAAATACATCAACAATATGTAATTATACATACACTAATGTAGTGCACACCAAATACGGACTTACACCAAAGTTCTAATGACTAGGATGGTATTGGGTTTTAGCACTCAAAATGTTTTTGTAGTCTGGTTCCATCTGGGTACATGCTAATCTCATTGATTGATGAAGGTGGTCTTGCGTGAAGATAGATCGTTGCTTAGATTTGTTAAGGTTCATCTTGGAAAACGCAGACTCGCATAGATATGTTGACGAGAATATTGTACACAGCCAAAGTGCTAGTTGAGTCATGTTAGGATACCATGCCTTTGTTGCAGCTTTGGTCCAAAACTCTGGGGTCAAGACATTCTCTGTAGCTTGCAGATCACATAGTTCCATCTGCATTGCAGCCACTGACAAGTCAATAGGAAGTTCACCTATGGCCAATGCCCAACCACCATCTATTCTAGCAATCAAAGGCGCTTCAATGAGCTGAGTCAACCTTTTTATCTTGTCAAAGTCACTAAAACGCCTTGAAAACTCCTGACTCAGGTTGTTGATATGGTCACAGTAGCGTTGGATATCAATGTCCTCTCTTTCATCTCGCAATAAATTGAGGCAAGGAAAGTGCAGCATATCTGCTGGAATGTCACTTGTGAATAATGATAGGTGCAAACCAAACGACTTCACAGCTGAATGAAGGTCAACTATTGATTTGTCCTTCCCTTGCAGTTTCAAATTGAGTGTGTTGAGGTGCTCACAGATGTCAACCAGGAAAGCCATACCAGCCATGCGCTCTTCTCTTTTTAGCATGTTAACAAACATCTCAGCGCTTGAGCCACATGTTTCAAGAAACACAAGCAAGTCTTCTCGTAACTGCCATATTCTGCTGAGAGCATTTCCTTTACTGACCCAACGCACATTGTTGTGGGTAAGAAGCTCAGCATACTGGGCATCAATATCCCATAGAAACTGTCTTAGTTTCCTGTGACGAAATGCCGATTTGCTCTTGAGATAGTTGATCATCTTCATTGCATCTGTCATCAACATGAGGAAATCTCCATTGAGCTTGCCACACAGCACTGTTTGATGAATTATGCAATGGAAGGCTAGCAGTTTTGGCTGACTCGTTTTCAATCGCCCTAACAATCCCTTCTCCTTGCCAGTTATTGCTGGTGCCCCATCAGTGGTAACAGAAACACAATTGGTAAGAGACAGTCCTGCTTCTCTTAGTTTCTCCAAGGTAGCTGTATGTATGGTAGATCCTGTTGTGTCTCCTTCAATGCCACCAAGAGTTAACAGCTCTTCTACAAATCTTTCTCCATTAAAGTATCTACAAACAAGGGTTTTGCAAATATTAGAAACAAAAACCGTATTTTACAAACAGCTAACATATATTGCAGCTGTCTGTATTTAATGGATTTTTTGATTTTGTATTTCACAACCACGTCCATGACCATTGCAGCAAAATTGTATTTTTGTGTAACAAATCATGAAAACAGAAATATATTTACCTGATAAATATGGCTAGTTGTGCCACATCCAAAATATCTGTTAACTCATCTAGGACTAACGAATACCATTGTGCATTATGCACTTCTGCATGTAGTTGCCTTACTAGGTCATTAGCTAATTCATCTGTGCGCCTTGTACATGTTTTCCGAAATAACGGCACTGATTGCAGCTTGTCAATAATGTCTTCTTTTTTGTCAGGAAACACTGTCTATGCAACTTCCACATGCAAGACTTTACTAGTTCAGCGTGACTGTATGGTGCCATAGCTTCTGCAAGCAATTTTGACACACGCAAGGAAGCCTCTGTAGCTCTCTTCTCCAGTGAAGTGAAGTTTTGTAACATTGAGAATGGCAATTATGTCAGAGACTCCAAACTTTCAACTTTCTCCTTTCTTGCTTGAGAACCTGGTGGAAACATTTGATCAAACTTCTCTCTGTGCTTCGCATTGTAGTGTCTCTGAATGTTAGTTTTCTTGATTACAGCAACTGTATCACGGCATATCAAGCGCTGAGGTGTAGCATAACGCAGTGTAAAAAGAAACTCCATCGTCCAGTTATCATTAAATATTCGAATAGTAGGCTGTAACTTCTGCTTTTTCTCTGCGCTAGCCATTATCGATATGTCCATTTACACTTTACAGATTAATAGAAGTATATGAAACAAAACTGAGTTGTCGGCATATTTATAGGTAAGCCACAGGAAGTTACTAGCCAATGAAATGCTGATGCAATTACCTGTATAAGTACATTACCAAATGAGTCATGCAGGAAGAGGTGATGTAACACAATTACATGCTGATGCAATGCAGAGTACCGGTATGTACATCTCGCCGAACCAACCGAACTGGCCGAATGACCGAACAAACAAATTATAACAGTAATCATGGTGACGTTTATTTTAAAGCAACTCATTTAGGTCGTGGATGAAATGGAGGTGATAACTCCATATATAACAATTATTATAATTTACAACAGTGGTTCTTAACCTTTTTCTTCCAATTCCCCATTTTCAAAACCTCAATATAGCTATTCCCCCCTGAAGTATTTTACCTTGAACTATCGTCAATATTTTACTGCATATGAACGTATAAATTATTTCTTTCTTATTGCAGTATGAAATTATGTGTATGTGGTGTGTCATAAAATGCTCATTTACTATGGATATGCATAGTGCATTTTTTAAAAGACATTTGAAGGAGATGCAATTAAAGCAGAGTTGATACATGCAGAGAAAGAAACATGAATGGTATATAATTGTCAATGAGATTTTTTTTGTTGTTTGGCTTCCATCGGTTCTGGAATATTTGGTGCAGTGCGAGATAAAGCACATCTGAGGTCTGCTGCCGCATCAAGTCTGTTTCGAGATTTTAGTTTTTATCGTCATCACTGTTGAAAAAGCTGTTTCACATAGGTAAGTTGAGAATGGCATCAAAATTCTTAGTGCGGCATAACTTGTCTTCGGATAAAAAATTCTCGCAAAAACCAAAAACTCCTCTGTAAACATTGCTTTGAACTCATCTTTCATGCTGGAATCATGAAGCAACTGCATTTCTTCTGGAATTTCATCGACACAACGCTTGAGTGGATCTCGTGTTAAGCTCATTATCACTTCCTTGTCGCTACTAACTGTGGAGAAATATTTGTCGAACTTCACTTGCAAGGCAACTAAATGACCTGTAATTCTTTCCAGCAAGTCCTCAGACAAATCTTCTCTTGCTTTCTCCTGCAGTTCATTCAAGCATGGAAATGAACTGAAATTTCGTTTCTGCAAACGATTTTGCCATAGCTTTAGCTTGTCCTTGAAAGCGATTGATATTGTCATGCGCTGTCAGTATGTTTTTGTTTTGACTTTGTAGCTTTCGATTTAGCTCATTCAGAGAGCTGAAAACGTCAACTAAGTATGCAAGACTTGGTTCAAATTCTTCCATGGACACTGCAGGTGCAATTTTCTCCCTCTTCTGAGTATTTAAAAACTTCATAGCCTCATCTCCAAGTTCGAAAAACCTTCTCAGTATGTTGCCTTTTGATAGCCATCGAACCTCTGTGTAGTATAGGAGAAAGGAGTGTGCAGCATTCAAATCCCTACATAGCTTGCCAAGTAGTCTTGTATTCAAAGCACACCCTTTGATATAGTTGACTGCTTTAATTGCAGTTGAGAGATCATCTTGCAAAAACTTTGGTACAGTGCTTTTGACCCAAGAGATTTTCAATGTATGAAACAACGGGTACCCTGTACCAGAGGGCTCTTCTTTTTCACCAGCTCCACAAGTCCAGAGCGACAGCCTAGCATGGCTGGTGCTCCATCTGTGCAGACTCCAACCAGTCTTCTCCAATCTAAATTTTCCTTTTCAAAACATCCAGCCACAAGTTGCATGACATCTGCTGCAGTGGCTTGCTTTTCCAATGGTTGGCAAAAAGAAATTCTCCTTCAACAGCATTCTTCCAAATGTATCGAGCAAATACCATCAGCTGAGAAAGACTGGCAACATCGGTTGACTCATCCAATTTGATAGCTAAGAGAGGGGACTCTTTGATTTTCTCGGCTATAAACACCTGTATATCTGAGGCAGGGTCAACTATTCTGGAGCAAACAGTGTCATTTGAAAGTGAGACGTCAGCGAGTTTTCGTGAAGCTGCTTCACCAAGCACTAGTTTTGAGCATTCCAGAATAAACGGTTTAATCTAAGACTCACCAATAGTGCGTGGGTTCTTGTCTTTGGCTATGAGATAAAAGACAGCATGTGATGCTTGCAATGCTGAAGATGTATGTTGCTTGATGGTGCCACTGTCCTCCAATCTTGCTCGTTTTAACTGTCTTTGCTTATTTTCGAAAAATGCCCTCTCTTTTCCAGCATATTCCGAATGCAGGTTGTGTAAATGTTGATTCAGTTGATGAGGCTTCATGGAATCATTGCTGAGGGTTTTCATACACAGAACACACTGTGGGATTTGGACTCCTTGCTTGATCAGGAATGAAAAGCCAAAGTCCAGATAACTTTCATTATAAGTACATTTGTTTGGATTTGGACATTGTTGCCTTGTCGCGTTGTTGGTACCTGACAAAATGTGACAAGATAATTTCACCACGTTATTAACAAAGATAGTTATTATTTTGATAATAAGATCAATAATATTATGTACAAATTATTAATCTTTATTTATGACAATATGACAGCAGCTTTGAAATAAATGTCACCCAGTAATCATAAGATAATGACAATCTTTATTTTTAAGACAAAAACAGGACATTCCATTTTTCAATACCCCCATTTCCCAATACGCTCATTTTCCAACTATGCGTTTTTGGAAACGCTGTGCCCGTTCTATTATTAGTGATGTTAACCATATTCGTTATTGTTTTAATGGTGATCAATACTTGCCAATAATAATAAATAGATGGTAAGTGATACTACATAATTTTAGTATTATTTACCGCTATAAACTGTCATTTTGAAAACATTGGCTGTTTTTCTAGAGTTATGAGTTATGATTAAAATTTAAATTAAATGCTACTGTTAACTATAAGTAACAACAAATGCCATTGCTGTTACCTTTTATTTATTAACTAATATTAATAATATTATTATTCATACTTTTTTATACTATTTTAGAATAATAAGGAAATGCTATAGTAGCTGTTATGAGCGGTAATAAATATTAATTATTATGGTTTTAATTTTAAGGAAGTAGTACGAATTTGGTGACTCAAAATTTTGGTCACGAGCTTAGGGTTTTTTCTTCAGTCGCTAGTGTCATAGAGTTACTTTCACCAAGAGAAGATAATACCATTGTTCGGTGGGTTTGGCCAGTTTGGTTGGTTCGGCGAGATGTACATACCGGCAGAGTACAGTATTTAATTTATTAAGTCTATATATACTATAGTCTATATATACTCTATAATATATACTCTATCCAGTGAGTTTCACGAACCATTTCACGCGCGAAAATTAGCGCAAGCAAGTGGCCACTCCAAATAGGCAAGTGGGCCACACTTGGCCCACGGACCATAGTTTGGCCTCCCCTGCGCTAAATAATAATAATGAAGATTTTAGAAGTTTATTTTAAACTGAAAACTGAATGAAAATATTAAATTACTTGTAAAAATGTACTATATCATAATATAATGGAACTGCTGCTCGCACAGAGTCCTTTCTGGTGATCTTGTAGCCATAGATCTCCATAGCCTTAGATCTCCTATTGCATTTTTACTTTCAAATGATAATTTTTTCGATAGTTTTACAATGCTCAATGAGAGAACAATTCTACACACAGAGTGCGTCTCGCAAAGCTTTCTGGGGTAGTAGGTGTACTACACGATAGTAATTTGGATTTATTGTGAAACATACATGGTATTACCAATAACACATGTACGTACTACCCGATAGCACACGTACTATCCAATAGCACGCGTACTACCCAATAACACATGTATTACCCAATAACGTAACCCACACCTGCTTTATTTAGCATGGGGCCAAAAGCTGAGGAGAGTTTGCAGAAGCTCATTCCTTTGGGAGACTATTTCATCCCTGCACACATCAAAGAACTGGTTAATAACAGATGGCAGCAGTGGCCGATTGACTTTATCATGTGAGTTGTATGCAGATATATGTTTTATTGTATGTTATATACTGTGTGTTGTATGTTATATACTGTGTGTTGTATGTTATATACTGTGTGTTGTATGCTATATACCGTGTGTTGTATGTTATGTACTGTGTGTTGTATGTTATATACTGTGTGTTGTATGTTATATACTGTGTGTTGTATGTTATATACTGTGTGTTGTATGCTATATACCGTGTGTTGTATGTTATGTACTGTGTGTTGTATGTTATATACCGTGTGTTGTATGTTATATACTGTGTGTTGTATGTTATATACTGTGTGTTGTATGTTATATACTGTGTGTTGTATGTTATATACTGTGTGTTGTATGTTATATACTGTGTGTTGTATGTTATATACCGTGTGTTGTATGTTATATACCGTGTGTTGTATGTTATATACTGTGTGTTGTATGTTATATACCGTGTGTTGTATGTTATATACTGTGTGTTGTATGTTATATACCGTGTGTTGTATGTTATATACTGTGTGTTGTATGTTACATACTGTGTGTTGTATGTTATATACTGTGTGCTGTATGTTATATACTGTGTGTTGTATGTTATATACTGTGTGTTGTATGTTATATACCGTGTGTTGTATGTTATATACTGTGTTTTGTATGTTATATACTGTGTGTTGTATGTTATATACTGTGTGTTGTATGTTATATACCGTGTGTTGCATGTTATATACCGTGTGTTGTATGTTATGTACTGTGTGTTGTATGTTATATACCGTGTGTTGTATGTTATATACTGTGTGTTGTATGTTATATACTGTGTGTTGTATGTTATATACCGTGTGTTGTGTGTTATACACTGTGTGTTGTATGTTATATACCGTGTGTTGTATGTTACATACTGTGTGTTGTATGTTATATACTGTGTGCTGTATGTTATATACTGTGTGTTGTATGTTATATACCGTGTGTTGTATGTTATATACCGTGTGTTGTATGTTATATACCGTGTGTTGTATGTTATATACCGTGTGTTGTATGTTATGTACTGTGTGTTGTATGTTATATACCGTGTGTTGTATGTTATATACCGTGTGTTGTATGTTATATACTGTGTGTTGTATGTTATATACCGTGTGTTGTATGTTATATACTGTGTGTTGTATGTTATATACTGTGTGTTGTATGTTACATACTGTGTGTTGTATGTTATATACTGTGTGCTGTATGTTATATACTGTGTGTTGTATGTTATATACTGTGTGTTGTATGTTATATACCGTGTGTTGTATGTTATATACTGTGTTTTGTATGTTATATACTGTGTGTTGTATGTTATATACCGTGTGTTGTATGTTATATACTGTGTGTTGTATGTTATATACTGTGTGTTGTATGTTATATACCGTGTGTTGTATGTTATATACTGTGTTTTGTATATTATACACCCTGTTGTGGTATATTATACACCCTGTTGTGGTATATTATACATCCTGTTGTGGTATATTATACATCCTGTTGTGGTATATTATACATCCTGTTGTGGTATATTATACATCCTGTTGTGATATATTATACACCCTGTTGTGGTATATTATACATCCTGTCGTGGTATATTATACATCCTGTTGTGGTATATTATACATCCTGTTGTGGTATATTATACATCCTGTTGTGGTATATTATACATCCTGTTGTGGTATATTATACATCCTGTTGTGGTATATTATACATCCTGTTGTGGTATATTATACATCCTGTTGTGGTATATTATACATCCTGTTGTGGTATATTATACATCCTGTTGTGGTATATTATACACCCTGTTGGTATATATTATATACCCTGTTGTGGTATATTATACATCCTGTTGTGGTATATTATACACCCTTTTGTGGTATATTATACACCCTGTTGTGGTATATATTATATCCTGTTGTGGTATATTATACACCCTGTTGTGGTATATTATACACCCTGTTGTGGTATATTATACACCCTGTTGTGGTATATTATACATCCTGTTGTGGTATATTATACATCCTGTTGTGGTATATTATACACCCTGTTGTGGTATATTATACATCCTGTTGTGGTATATTATACATCCTGTTGTGGTATATTATACATCCTGTTGTGGTATATTATACACCCTGTTGTGATATATTATACACCCTGTTGTGGTATATTATACATCCTGTTGTGGTATATTATACATCCTGTTGTGGTATATTATACATCCTGTTGTGGTATATTATACACCCTGTTGTGGTATATTATACACCCTGTTGTGGTATATATTACATGAGGTTTTGCAGCTTATGGTCCTCATATAAACTTGCCCAAACTTCGTCCATGGCAATAGTTCAAATCTCTGTTGTAAAATTCATCTAGTTTATTATTAATTTTTATATCATTTGATATTTCTTTGCGTTTTGTCTTTGGTTTTGTAAGTTACACTCACGTTTACGAACTCACAGAGTGTTATATCCAATAATCTCATTCATAAAACATTGCTCTAGCATTACAGTATATACTGCAATACCTGATGTTCTCATTTTTATTGGAAGACAAGATCTGGATTTGCACCTACAAGGATGGGAGAACTATGCTGCATTCTTCCACACTTTGCTGTATTTGGAAGAGCTTCAGATTAAGAAAGACATCAGGTCTTACACAATGCGACGGGCAGTCATGAACAGAACAAAGTATTTCTCTAACAATGGTAGTCGGCAATTTAAGACTCAGGTAAAGGCGACCAACGATTATGTCAATAACAAATAGCTGAATTACTTTCAAAGAGTAATACTCTGCAATATCTATTTTATTATACAAATTGGATATTATCAAAGTTGGTATTTTGTTAGTTTCAAATTTTCATTCTTGTTTCTGGATGACATCATTTTTAACATTACAGATTCATTACACGGCATAAAATGTTCAAGTTTTGTCACAGAGTTATATGGATTAAACTCCTATTACTGGTGTTAATTGACAGCTACAGAAGGTAACTACTTGTGACACGAAGCAATATACAGCGATTTTACACCAGAATACGATTCATGGTGATGAAGAGTTTTTATTGTTTATTATTTTCCTTATTTATTAGTGGTTTTGAGTTACAATCTAAGAAATTTGATAATTTTTATTCTAAACCAAACTCTCAAAACCAACTATAATCTCTTTACTTCTTATGGTCCTGCCACACGAGCCAGAGTATCACCCGCATCCGTCATTCCGTCACGCAGGATGGTACATCCATCGCAGGATGAAGCAAAACAGACACGATCGATTTTTCATCCTCTCCGTCGTGCTGCGATCAGTTGATTAACCCACAGTGAATCCATTTGACAAGGTTATATTGAGTTTTCGCTTGTTTACAAAGATCAAATATATTTTTAATATAGTATTACATATTATAATGATTATTTAATTGTTCGTGTTCATCTGAAACTAAGGCAGGCATATAATGGTTAGAATTATTATCGTTTGTGGTGGAAAAAATTATACATAAATAATAAGAAGGCGAAAAAGTTATAAATGATAATGAATCGTATACCTAATAATAATAATTTATTAATCACGTGACCAATAATGATAAACTTAGCAATAAAGAATATATTTTAATAGAAATGAATGTAATAAAAATAATCAAAAACAGGAAACAATGTGGAATGCATAAAATATTAATCCTGCTCTTATTTGCACAATCAAACATTATGTCCGTCGTTTAAGTTGTCAGTCAGGCTCGTGTGGCATGCTATTTATTGGCAGACTATGGCTCAGGGTACAGAAGACAGGCTCATGTGGCAAGCCTGTTGGAGCCATAAATCTGTGAACAGCTCCCTTCAGTTCCATACTGGTCTTTGTACTACACATTACTGATTACTTGCAGGTTCCAGGGTTGTTAGAGAAGAGGCCCTCAGTTCTCAGAGGTGACAGGATATTTGCAACCCCTCAAATACAGAACCCCCAATTCAAGTATGAAGGGCAAGTGGTGTATGTAGCACAAAATACCGTCTCCTTCATATTTCACCCACAGTAAGTATAGAGTAGCTATGCAAAAACCTATTCTAAACACTGTGGGTCTCGATACATTTGGGGTGCGAGCAATATGTCCACTGCTGCAGACAATATGTCCACTGCTGCAGACAATATTCCCAGTGCTGTAGACAATATGTCTGCTGCGGGCAATATGCCCACTGATGCAGACAATATGCCCACTGCTGCAGACAATATGTCCTCTGCTGCAGACAATATATCCACTGCTGCAGACAATATATCCACTGCTGCAGACAATATGCCCACTGCTACAGACAATATGTCCACTGCTACAGACAATATGTCCACTGCTGCAGACAATATTCCCAGTGCTGTAGACAATATGTCTGCTGCGGGCAATATGCCCACTGATGCAGACAATATGCCCACTGCTGCAGACAATATGTCCTCTGCTGCAGACAATATATCCACTGCTGCAGACAATATATCCACTGCTGCAGACAATATATCCACTGCTACAGACAATATATCCACTGCTGCAGACAATATATCCACTGCTGCAGACAATATGTCCACTGCTGCAGACAACATGTCCTCTGCTCCAGACAATATGTCCACTGTTGCAGACAATATATCCACTGGTACAGACAATATGTCCACTGCTACAGACAACATGTCCTCTGCTCCAGACAATATGTCCACTGTTGCAGACAATATATCCACTGCTGCAGACAATATGTCCACTGCTGCAGACAACATGTCCTCTGCTCCAGACAATATGTCCACTGTTGCAGACAATATATCCACTGCTACAGACAATATGTCCACTGTTGCAGACAATATATCCACTGCTACAGACAACATGTCCTCTGCTCCAGACAATATGTCCACTGTTGCAGACAATATTCCCTCTGCTGCAGACAATATGTCTACTGCTACAGACAATATGTCCACTGCTGCAGATAATATGTCCACTGCTGCAGACAATATTCCCTCTGCTGCAGACAATATGTCTACTGCTACAGACAATATGTCCACTGCTGCAGACAATATGTCCACTGCTACAGACAATATGTCCACTGCTGCAGACAATATGTTCACTGCTGCAGACAATATGTCCACTGCTACAGACAATATGTCCACTGCTGCA
The DNA here is from genome assembly GCA_945261195.1 of Cryptosula pallasiana. Taxonomy (NCBI): domain Eukaryota; kingdom Metazoa; phylum Bryozoa; class Gymnolaemata; order Cheilostomatida; family Cryptosulidae; genus Cryptosula; species Cryptosula pallasiana. The sequence goes on from OX183133.1 coordinate 37,786,918, forward strand.
GACAATATGTCCACTGCTGCAGACAATATGCCCACTGCTTCAGACAATAGGCATTTTCGGATCAAGAACGTCCATGCCTTGAAAAAATTGGCACGGGAAAGCGCTTCCAAATGCAATTTTGACGTTCGTTCCTGGCATAATTTCTATGCATGAACGTTCAAAATCAAAAGTTCACTTCATCGGAGTTATCTTCTTCTTTTTTTCTAGTGTCGCAGTGAATAGTAAAAGACGCATCCTGCTGAGGTGACAGCTTTTTGGTTATATATTATAAAAAAGTAAATAATAATTTTGATAATTATTACCAGCTACTTATGTGTTTTACTAATTACTATTTTTCATTTTTAACAATGTTTATTATCAGTTGGTGATGTTTGGCTATTTGAATAATTGTTTTTTTTTTTACTAACTAAAGAAAGTATAATAATAAAATAATTAAAAAAACTATAAAAACTTATAATAATATTAATGATGATTGATATCATTTGAATAACAGTAATATTAATAATGATTATCATACATTTTTGTTATATTATAATTATTTATTACAATTTTATTTTAATTCACTCAGTAAATATGTCCAAAAATAATTTCAACATCAACATGCTTCAAGACTTGTTATTATTTATTTTATTATTATTGTTAGAAATGAAACTTGAGGCTTCATCACTCTTGTCTTGTTATTGTAACTAACGTAAAAGGGCTCATTATTTGCAACGATGTTTATTATAGGAGAACTCTATGCATTCGGATCAAGAACGTCATAGGGTGGACGACCTCCTGAACGGTAAAACCACCGTTCAGCATAGAGTTCCAAAAAAACCGGTTTTGTACTCGCCGAAAAACAAAAATTTCGCCCATTTTGGCATGAACGTTCTCGATCCGAAAATGCCTATTATGTATACTGCTATAGACATTACGTCCACTGCTACAGACAATATGTCCACTGCTGCAGACAATATGTAATCTGCTGAGAACAATAGGTCCTCTGCTGCAGGCAATATGCCCACTGCTGCAGACAATATGCCCTCTGCTGCAGGCAACATGCCCACTGCTGCAGAAAATATGCCCACTGCTGCAGACAATATGTCCTCGGCTGCATATGATATGTCCTCTACTGCAGACAATACGTCCTCTGCTGCAGACAATTTGCCCTCTGCTGCAGACAGTAGGCTATGTTAACGCTAGGAACTCTGATAATTATCAACTGTTGCCAAAGCTTGGCGCGTTTTCTGTTAACGCTAATCTAGCATTACATGTGACATGCAAAACAATAAACTTATTGAGTTTTTTTCTCTTACAACAACTAAATGTTCAATAATCTGATAACAATAACTATTTATTATAATAATAAATAAAAGCTACAACCACTACACTCACAGTTAGTCGACATCATAAACTATCATCATTACTATCGATTTAAAACTGCTGCTAGCAGCCTTGCATAATAACGCTTTATCAGTATTGCTTTTATTGTTGTTTTCACTGTTCATCCATCTCACATCTGAAATGGAAATATCAGATACCAAAAAATGGCTGATTTTATTCCCCTTGCGTAAGTTGACATCCTTTCAGGAAAGATAATTCCTAATTTTTAAATAAGCGTTGTTTTCTAGCTGACACAGGCATGTAAAATTTGCACCCAGCTTACAAGAAATTTGCACCTAGTTGGAGAAATACTATTTTAATCTTACCTACACAAAAAGAGTTTGCACATTAGACAATTACATCTAAGATAATGAGAAGCTATGATCGTGGTAAATATATATGAATATACAGTATATAATGTATGTATGAATGTATATATATGTATATATGAATGTATATATATGTTGAACTCATCTTATAATATCTCTAACACTGCAAGAAAAAACTCCGTTTTACTCTATGAATGAACAAGATTAACTCTATGGATTATTTAGGTTTGACGATGATTTACGGGAGATTATAGACGACACAAAGTTCAGAATAGAGTTCAGATTTAATCGAATCCCCGTAAGGTTGATGCATAGAGCCTTAGATATGGCCACTGACAAAGACAAATTACAGCAACTCCTGTTTCCTACTGCTCACATAGCTGCAAATCATACAGATGCCAGAGAGGAGCTCAACCTAACGTACGCCAATTCTGTTTTGTTATATTTTATTCTTTTCATTGTCTTTCATATGAGGTTTTCTCCGGTGTAGGTTTGTTTGCACCTCTGGTCACATTTTGTGATAAAATAGATTTTTATTTAAATTTGACCTGTCACAAAAGGTCTGAGCTGATTTTATTTGAGTAACAATGTTTATTAAAAACCCGGACCAGTATGCTTAGTCAGCTGGAAGAACTGCCCGGCGCTGGAATACCTGATTCAGTACCAGTTGCTAAATGATTATTGATGGTTGCTGACTGCTCTCCCAGCTGCAATGGTTTAGCATTCGGAGATGTGTTTATTTGTAGCAAGTGTGTATGTGATGTTTGATGCTATATCATATATGTACAGGTTTTGTAATGAGGCCATACCACGTAATGCTCGGCAAAAGAGGGCCGTAGAGCACATCGTTCGGGGCACGTCTGGCAAAGCCCCCTACATCATTTATGGACCACCAGGTACAGGGAAAACCTTCACTCTTGTGGAAGCTATCAAACAGGTGAATATCGCAGGAGATCTGTGCACTTTCCACTGATTGATGGCCATTGGTTATTGCAGTTCCCATGACAAAGAGTTAAAGTGGGCACACAACTCTTACAATTAAGAAATACTAATAGCCCAAATAATGTGCTTTCAATCGCCAATCAAAATTTTTAACAGACAAGACCAAACGTATTTGCAGTGGTTAATAAGGCATTTATCAGTTTGCCATAATATGGAAGTTGGTTTTGAAAATATAGATTTGGATTTTAAAACTGCATTGACAATATACGATTATTGTCAGAGTGGGCAAAGCCTAAAATTGGCTCACAAGTGTGAACAGTGCACATGTTAACGATTTCACAGTTGGTGGCAGATCTTTTATATTGGGCAGTGAGGGAGCTCTGTGCAATTATCAGCCTGTCTAGCCAATCAGCACCCACGTAACAGCTTTTCAATTTAATACTTTTCAAGAAACTTGCAATTACTCGACAAATTTTTTAACCCAATTTTTGAAACATTTTTTGATATATTTAAAATTTAGTTTTTGATGTTTCTTTGGTCAAGTACAAGCCGATTTATAAGAAAAATATTAAAGTGAGCACCCTAATAATTATTGTAACAACAGCCACTAAAAGCTCTGTGATTATAATAACAAGTAATTATATTGAAAATAATTATATTATTGTCATCAATAACAAAATAATATATTTATCATTATTTATTATTATTTGCAATTTATTTATTATTACTGATGAGTGAAATTGGTTATAATCCACCGACAGCTCTGGTAATGTCAGATAATAAGCTGTATTTTCAATAATAAAATGGCGCTGTACATATTATCAATGAAATGCGCTGTGTTGACCACTGTCAAAGCTATGCTATATCGGACATAAAAATCGCGTGTGGAAACTCTTGGAAACAATCGGGAGAGCAACTCTCGATTCTGAACCATAATCACATATTACAGTTTATATCATTATATTGTAGATATATATGAGAGATAGATCTAGCCACATACTAGTGTGCGCTCCTACTAACCATGCAGCCGATTTGGTAACAATTGGGTTGTTAGAACACATTCCACCTGCCAGTATGTTAAGAATAAATGCAGCATCAAGACCCCGTGAGCAGTGTGACCCAAAGGTAGAATTATTATATAGAATAGAGCAGTTTTTCCCTCAAAGTATTGCCCAAGGCTCTGAGTTTTGAAACCTTCTGCTCGTATGTTCCAAAGGAAAACTTATTTTAGAAATACAGACTACTAGATTGTAGTGATGTGTCTGCTAATAATTTTAAATACAGTTTATCATAGTTATTTTTCCTTATCGCAGATGCAAAATAAAAACAATCACAAACCATTTATAGTTATGACAATGAATAAACATCAGTTATGTGGATGGGAACTGAGTGTGTTGTTTTGAATCACCAAGTCTTTCACTGTTCCATCAAGAGCATTGATCATTGCCCCACTCTATAAGTGTTGTTTCTTTGATTATTTTTTTGGAATCTATAGTTTCAAAACTTAGAGCTTTCTGAGCATGAGATGTCTGAACATGGAGCGGTCTTGAAAGCTCTGAGTGAAACCAATAGTTTGTTACTAATTGGTGACATTCACACATTGGCAGTAATATTGAACAGGCAAGCAGAGATGCATAGGAAGGAATATAATTTATATAATTATAATAATATGCTCGGAGCTTTAGATGTTTTCTTTTGGCACAAAGAAGTGATATTCAGTACGATGAGCATTATTTGTTACATGTTTTGTACAAAATTAAGTCCAAGGTTGCAAGTGTCAATTTTACAAATGAATGTTTATTGGGTGATAATAAATAAAGCTTTTAGTTTAAGTAAAAGTTTTACACAGCTAATTCATGGATGATTTCTAAATGCTCAAGGCATTATTTTCATTTTAATCTCCGGCTTTGCTGATTTGTTCTTCGCGTCGTAAGTCATTGATTTTTTTGTTTTATCGTCTTGGCCAGCATTCATGGGTTGATGACACAGATTTTATTTGTTGATTTTCATTTATAAAACTCCCCAAATTGCAATCAATTCACCATTTAAACATTACATGATGTTCGGTCTCTCTATTTTATAGATTGCAAATATATCGACTCATAAAGATGAAATCGCTGTAGAGGAAATAATGGCAAAAAACATCGTGGTGTCAACACTAACCACCAGCGGCTGGTAATTGTTTTGTACAACTGTTTCTTGTTAGTTACTTGAACGAAGCAATTCTTGTATTCTCAGTCGATAAGTCGATAGTGCTGCTCATAGAAAGATAGCATAAACTTTGTTTGTTTTATCATAGCTCTGAAGTCTATGAACCATACGACTCATTTCTATTTTTCATGCAATATTACTGAATACTGTGAAGTTACGAAACAATCAATTGTGGCTGTTCCATCCACTTTCTTTTTCCATGGTTAACAGGTTAGTTACTGGTAATGTGATGGACCATTTCACACATATCTTCATAGACGAGGCTGGATTCGCCACCGAACCAGAAACACTTATACCTCTGGCCCTGCTTAACCTCTATTCCAAGCCTCCTGGACAAGTTGTGCTAGCTGGCGATCCAAAACAACTCGGTCCGGTTATTCGCTCGGCTATCGCTAAAATGTGTGGTTTAGGTATGTGCCTCATCCGTCAACTGCATGCATTTAGCTGATCCCAGCTTGTTGACTTTGACTTGTAAACATATGAGTAGGGGAGACCGGGGTAATATGGGCATGTTTTTTTCAAACTGCAAATTTATACAGTATTTTTTCCCCTAGGGTAACAGAATTTGACACCAAGTATCAGCACGGATGTATAATCTTCATACGCATTGGAATTTACATTTGGATTGTTTTTTTTTCGCGTGAGAGCATGACTTGTGATTTAAGTGAGCGGCCCATTTTCCCATGGATACCGGGGGAAAATGAGACTAGGAATTTACATGTTAAAAGCTGAAAAAATTAAAACAAAATGAAAGTTTGTATTTTCATACTTTATTGCTAGTAATTGAAAGAACTAAGTAATAAAACAGCTTTAAGGTTATATTCAGTCTTTTAGAACGCAGACATTGCGTACATAGGCATTATCTTAGGTTGTATGAGTTCAGATTATAGGGGATGGTGATGCCGCCCCGCTGGCGCATTGTGTTGGCATTGCTAACTGGTGGAGGAAGAATCATGGCCAACTGTGCTCGATCAACACACTTGCAGTCCGGTATATCAGATTTTGTGAAACTTCCATTCGAGTATCTATAGAAGTCCAGCTTTAATTCATCCTCGCTGACTTCTAAGAGTTCTCCGACATAGAAAACGGTTGACTTCTTTTGTGGGAACTCAATGAGTGCAAACCTTCCTACTGTTACATCATCATCAAGAACCAACTCTTCATCTGGGTCTTCACTATCCGTTGAGACTGGTGTATCACTAGATAATCTTCACTATCATCATTGTCAGCTGGTATGAGTTTGCGCTTGTGTGAAGGCTTTCTTTTGGTTGTCATGATTCCTGAGGTGGAGGGTTGCTCGTTGTCAATCTCGATTGTAGTTCCCGAGTCGGTGTTATCAGGTTTCTGAGGAGTGGCTGTTAGAATGGTAGACATAGTTCTCTTCCTTTTTGTAGCACTTGGTTTTCTAGGTGGAGCCTTAGGTAGTGATGGGAGTGGTGAGACAACAGTTTCCTGGGGAGCAGTTTCTGGGTCAGGGCGGTCTGTAACATGGCATGACAGGAAGTCATGATCATCAAATATCTCAGGGTTGAGTGGGTAAATGCCGGTAGCTGCCAATCCACTAGGAATATTTGATGGCGTCATGGCTTTCAGACATGCCTTTCTACTACACTCCGCTACATTGTACAATGAGAAAGTTTTTCCAGGGTTTGTCACCATCCATGCGTCAAGGAAAGTATTATAATACTTCTTGAAAGGCCCAAACACACTTACATCGAGGGGTTGCAGCTTATGGCTGCAATGGGGTGGGAATGTTAGCATGGTCAAGTTGTTCTGTTTAGCTAACTTGACAGCTTCAATGGATATGTGACTCGAATGGTTATCTACGATGAGTAGCTTAGGCTTCTGGTTGTTTCCAAAATGACCGATGAAGTGCTCTAGGACTTTCGGGAATAAGTCGTTATTCATCCAGCCACTGGGATTGGCTAAGCCCAATGAACCACTTGGAGCACCAATCAACATGTTATCCTTGAAATTTACTCTAGGAAAGACATAGGCCGGTGGTAGGCTCTGTCCTGATGCACTGATACATGAAACCATGGTTATTGTCATGCCTCTCTCTGCACTCGTAATTTGACCTAGTTGTTTTGCTCCTCTTTGAGCTAGAACCTTTTGGACTTTGTGAACAGTTGAGTTGGCCGTTTCACCCAAATTGAATATGCAGTCAGGGGTAAACTCATATTTTCTCATAACAGTCTCAAGATTACTAAAGAACTCTTTCACTGTTGTTCTGTTAAATGCTGATGCTCTACCAAGGCTTGTGACCTCTGGTGACCTCAAACTCAAAGCATTGTTACGATTTCTAAATCCGAACTGCCAGTCTTCTCCTGCCATTTTTGCAGCATTCCATGTTTCAGGAATATTATCTTTATGTAGATTAACAGCATAGGTTTATGCTAACTCCCTAGTTTTGATCAAGTTCAGCCCATGGAATATTCTCGAACAGTCCAAAATATATTCACAGAGTTTCGCCTCTTCATCTTTCGTGAAGATAGCACTCCTCCCCAGTTTAGATTTCTGGCGTCCTTCTCCTTCAGCACAAAGAAGATATCTCTGCAGTGTGGCACGTGGGATCGAGTGTTTCTTTCCAGCCTCTCGCTGGCTCATCCCAGCCTTAACATCGTCTATGGCAGACTGCAGGTCTTCTGATGAAAACTTTGCTCTCTCAGTCGTCCTTGTGCGTTTTCTTGGCATGATTGCAACCTACAGAGCAAAATCACGTTATTCAATACATTGTAGATGTACTAAAATTATGAAAACTAGTAGTTAGATATATCTAAAACTGTTATCCGATGTTTACTGATTAGCGGGGAAATATGGGCCAGTGGCCCATATTTTCCTGGTCTGGATGGCCCATTTAACCCCGTGTGGGTTTTTGAGAGAAAAATAACAATCTATCAAATTGGTGAGTAGTTGTCATCTCATGCTTGTAAACACAGATTCCTCACATAGTGAGAAAACAATGTATTTAAGTTAGTTCCAACATTATAAAATACACCCAAGTTATCTCTGGTCATAGGGGCATCAAGATATTTACTTTTAGATGAGTAAAATTTGTTTTACTTACTGTGCAGAAGGAAAATAGAGCAGAGCTTTCAAAGCCACATGTAGTTTTCTGAAACAGGAAGTACTAAAATATTAGAAAAAGAAAAAATGGAAACAAACAATATTTTAGCCAATCAGCAGGTGGCCCATATTACCCTGTTGCCCATATTTCCCCAGTCTCCCCTATCCCCGTGTGACTTGTAAGCATATGAGTATCCCTGTGTGAGTTTTAAATAAAGTAAAATGAAGGCTTTGAGAACTGAAATTAAAATGTTTATTTCGTTAAAATATTATTCACTTGTTACAATGCTTCTTCATCGGATTGAATATAGATGTCAGTCTACTTGAACGCCTGATGAACAAACCAGATGGTCCCTACAGACCAGATGAAAACAACCGCTACAATCCCAATTACGTCACCAAACTAGTCAAAAGTTTCCGTTCTCACCCGGACATCCTTAAGATACCCAATGAGCAGTTCTATCATGGCGAATTGGAAGCCTGTGCAGATGTTGATGCGCGGGAAATGTTCTGTGAGTGGAAGGTACGTGTGGAAGTAGGTAAACCTTAGATAGAAGGTATGTGTGTAGGTAAACCTTAGATGGAAGGTATGTGTGTAGGTAAACCTTAGATGGAAGGTATGGTAAAAGAAGGCTCACCGGTACTTTTGTTTTGTGAGTTGGTTAGTTGCGCTGTTCCCAATTTAATTAAATTATCATGCTGGTTTGTGAGCGGTTGGTTTAATTAATAGATGTAGTATTTTGGTTGGATTAATTAATAGATGTAGTATTGTGGTTGGTTTAATTAATAGATGTAGTATTGTGGTTGGTTTAATTAATAGATGTAGTATTTTGGTTGGTTTAATTAATAGATGTAGTATTGTGGTTGGTTTAATTAATAGATGTAGTATTTTGGTTGGATTAATTAATAGATGTAGTATTGTGGTTGGTTTAATTAATAGATGAAGTATTGTGGTTGGATTAATTAATAGATGTAGTATTTTGGTTGGTTTAATTAATAGATGAAGTATTTTGGTTGGTTTAATTAATAGATGTAGTATTTTGGTTGGTTTAATTAATAGATGTAGTATTTTGGTTGGTTTAATTAATAGATGAAGTATTTTGGTTGGATTAATTAATAGATGTAGTATTGTGGTTGGTTTAATTAATAGATGTAGTATTGTGGTTGGATTAATTAATAGATGTAGTATTTTGGTTGGTTTAATTAATAGATGTAGTATTTTGGTTGGTTTAATTAATAGATGTAGTATTGTGGTTGGTTTAATTAATAGATGTAGTATTGTGGTTGGTTTAATTAATAGATGTAGTATTGTGGTTGGTTTAATTAATAGATGTAGTATTGTGGTTGGATTAATTAATAGATGTAGTATTGTGGTTGGTTTAATTAATAGATGTAGTATTTTGGTTGGTTTAATTAATAGATGTAGTATTTTGGTTGGTTTAATTAATAGATGTAGTATTGTGGTTGGATTAATTAATAGATGTAGTATTGTGGTTGGTTTAATTAATAGATGTAGTATTTTGGTTGGTTTAATTAATAGATGTAGTATTTTGGTTGGTTTAATTAATAGATGTAGTATTTTGGTTGGTTTAATTAATAGATGTAGTATTGTGGTTGGATTAATTAATAGATGTAGTATTTTGGTTGGTTTAATTAATAGATGTAGTATTTTGGTTGGTTTAATTAATAGATGTAGTATTTTGGTTGGTTTAATTAATAGATGTAGTATTTTGGTTGGTTTAATTAATAGATGTAGTATTTTGGTTGGTTTAATTAATAGATGTAGTATTTTGGTTGGTTTAATTAATAGATGTAGTATTGTGGTTGGATTAATTAATAGATGTAGTATTGTGGTTGGTTTAATTAATAGATGTAGTATTTTGGTTGGTTTAATTAATAGATGTAGTATTTTGGTTGGTTTAATTAATAGATGTAGTATTGTGGTTGGATTAATTAATAGATGTAGTATTTTGGTTGGTTTAATTAATAGATGTAGTATTTTGGTTGGTTTAATTAATAGATGTAGTATTTTGGTTGGATTAATTAATAGATGTAGTATTTTGGTTGGATTAATTAATAGATGTAGTATTTTGGTTGGTTTAATTAATAGATGTAGTATTGTGGTTGGTTTAATTAATAGATGTAGTATTGTGGTTGGTTTAATTAATAGATGTAGTATTGTGGTTGGTTTAATTAATAGATGTAGTATTTTGGTTGGATTAATTAATAGATGTAGTATTTTGGTTGGATTAATTAATAGATGTAGTATTGTGGTTGGTTTAATTAATAGATGTAGTATTGTGGTTGGTTTAATTAATAGATGTAGTATTTTGGTTGGTTTAATTAATAGATGTAGTATTTTGGTTGGTTTAATTAATAGATGTAGTATTGTGGTTGGATTAATTAATAGATGTAGTATTGTGGTTGGATTAATTAATAGATGTAGTATTGTGGTTGGTTTAATTAATAGATGTAGTATTGTGGTTGGTTTAATTAATAGATGTAGTATTGTGGTTGGTTTAATTAATAGATGTAGTATTGTGGTTGGTTTAATTAATAGATGTAGTATTTTGGTTGGTTTAATTAATAGATGTAGTATTTTGGTTGGTTTAATTAATAGATGTAGTATTGTGGTTGGTTTAATTAATAGATGTAGTATTTTGGTTGGTTTAATTAATAGATGTAGTATTTTGGTTGGTTTAATTAATAGATGTAGTATTGTGGTTGGATTAATTAATAGATGTAGTATTGTGGTTGGATTAATTAATAGATGTAGTATTGTGGTTGGTTTAATTAATAGATGTAGTATTGTGGTTGGTTTAATTAATAGATGTAGTATTGTGGTTGGTTTAATTAATAGATGTAGTATTGTGGTTGGTTTAATTAATAGATGTAGTATTGTGGTTGGTTTAATTAATAGATGTAGTATTTTGGTTGGTTTAATTAATAGATGTAGTATTTTGGTTGGATTAATTAATAGATGTAGTATTTTGGTTGGATTAATTAATAGATGTAGTATTTTGGTTGGATTAATTAATAGATGTAGTATTTTGGTTGGATTAATTAATAGATGTAGTATTTTGGTTGGTTTAATTAATAGATGTAGTATTTTGGTTGGTTTAATTAATAGATGTAGTATTTTGGTTGGTTTAATTAATAGATGTAGTATTTTGGTTGGATTAATTAATAGATGTAGTATTTTGGTTGGTTTAATTAATAGATGTAGTATTTTGGTTGGTTTAATTAATAGATGTAGTATTGTGGTTGGTTTAATTAATAGATGTAGTATTTTGGTTGGTTTAATTAATAGATGTAGTATTTTGGTTGGTTTAATTAATAGATGTAGTATTGTGGTTGGATTAATTAATAGATGTAGTATTGTGGTTGGATTAATTAATAGATGTAGTATTGTGGTTGGTTTAATTAATAGATGTAGTATTGTGGTTGGTTTAATTAATAGATGTAGTATTGTGGTTGGTTTAATTAATAGATGTAGTATTGTGGTTGGTTTAATTAATAGATGTAGTATTGTGGTTGGTTTAATTAATAGATGTAGTATTTTGGTTGGTTTAATTAATAGATGTAGTATTTTGGTTGGATTAATTAATAGATGTAGTATTTTGGTTGGATTAATTAATAGATGTAGTATTTTGGTTGGATTAATTAATAGATGTAGTATTTTGGTTGGATTAATTAATAGATGTAGTATTTTGGTTGGTTTAATTAATAGATGTAGTATTGTGGTTGGTTTAATTAATAGATGTAGTATTGTGGTTGGTTTAATTAATAGATGTAGTATTGTGGTTGGTTTAATTAATAGATGTAGTATTGTGGTTGGTTTAATTAATAGATGTAGTATTGTGGTTGGTTTAATTAATAGATGTAGTATTTTGGTTGGTTTAATTAATAGATGTAGTATTTTGGTTGGTTTAATTAATAGATGTAGTATTGTGGTTGGTTTAATTAATAGATGTAGTATTGTGGTTGGTTTAATTAATAGATGTAGTATTGTGGTTGGTTTAATTAATAGATGTAGTATTTTGGTTGGTTTAATTAATAGATGAAGTATTTTGGTTGGTTTAATTAATAGATGTAGTATTGTGGTTGGTTTAATTAATAGATGTAGTATTTTGGTTGGATTAATTAATAGATGTAGTATTGTGGTTGGTTTAATTAATAGATGTAGTATTTTGGTTGGTTTAATTAATAGATGAAGTATTTTGGTTGGTTTAATTAATAGATGTAGTATTGTGGTTGGATTGGCTGTTGAAACAGCAGTCTACAGGGATTGTTTTATTCCAAATTACTTGAGAAAAGTCTGCAACTTTGGGCATTTAATAATAATTGGTTTATTCTTTTGTAGTATCTACCAAAAAATGCCATCAAAGCTCGATTTCCTCTCGTGTTTCATGGAGTGGAAGGGAGGGAAGAACAACTGCCCGACAGCCCGTCCTGGTTTAATGACTTTGAGGTTATTTGTGTAGTCAAGTACATTCATAAATTATTAGGTCAAGGTCGTGATCGAGACATAAAACCTGATCAAATAGGAGTCATCACACCCTACTTCAGACAGGTAAAGATACCTCCCTTTTTTTATTTTTGTTGCCGTTGAAATAATGGTTGTCAGATAGCCGTGCATTACCTTCAATTTGGGTTATAAATTGTAGGCAAAGCAAATTCGAAGGATTATCCATGGATTGGAATATAGAAATGTGGCGGATATAAAAGTTGGTTCCGTAGAGAAGTTTCAGGGAGATGAGAGAGAAGTTATAATCATCAGCACTGTTAGATGCGAGAACAGTTCGGTTGCCAGAGAGCATGATCAGATCGGCCTTGGGTTTGTGGCTGAGCCAAAGGTACTTACTGTTTTTTTTAATTGGTTCTTTACTCGGTTATTTTGTTGTTTTATCTACATTTTAGCTGGTAAATTCCAAATGTCTACGCTCTACTAGATGACTATTATACCCCCAGGGCTAGGTTAAGAAACTGGGCTCTACACATACTCGTGTCCACTGTGCGTGTTTGGTTGTACAGCTAATGCATGTATGTAACGATTTCAGAGGTTTAATGTAGCAGTCACTCGAGCCAAGGCTTTGCTCGTTGTTGTTGGCAATCCTATTGCATTGGTTGTGGACAAAAACTGGAGAAGGTAAGTTTATTTTATTTGGCATCGTCGAAATGTCTGATTGATGCTGACAAACTACCAGCATGAGTACTTAGTCTCTAACAGGTAGAATACCTTGATCACCTTGTAGCTATTTCTGAGCCAAAATATAATGGCAAAACCTATTGTCACTCAAATCTCAAGGGGTAACTCATTTAAAGTGAAATAATTTTTTTTTGATGCTTGTTCAAATGTTGTAATGATAGGCTGGATCATTAACGGCCTTTACCTAGAGTTCATGCGGTGTATTTCACTCAGTTTGTCGTTTATTGTCCACAAACTTCTGGGCCCTGGACTCAGCTGAGAACACTTACATGCGTGTTAGTGTCTCTCATCTACTATATTGTAGGCTGATTGCGTGGATAATGGAGAAAGGTGGATACAGAGGTCATCAAAATGAGGCCAAAGTACGAGAAGCTCTACGTGCTGTGGAACCTGACGATCACGTGGAGCCAGAAGGTATTTTGATGTCTATCAGCTCTGTGGCTATTGGCCATTCATGTGTAGCTAACTGCCAACCATTAGACTTGAATCTGTTAAGTTTGACTTGATTTTAGTGTTATAACATTCTACAAACTAATAGTGTACAATCATATCACTGCCGCGTGTTTAAAGTTTGAGTAGCACCTTTGAGTTTTCTGCATGAGTTTGGAGTTCATTAGGCGGTGAGTGATCCCTCAAACTGTTTTATAGTTATTTGTTTTCAATTTATCATTAAAATTTATTGTGAATTTTGTTTGATCGTGGTTTAGTATTTACTTGGAATTACTTACATCAGGAATAAGCCCAAATTCTTAATATTTTATTGCATAGTTCCTGGATACGATTTCGCACTAACATTACCAAAACATTAATGAGCAATATTTATTGATCAAAGTGTAGCTATCGTTTGTTTTATTGCCATGAGATCATTATATCTGTTCACTCCTCACATTATATCTGTCCACTCCCCACATTATATCTGTCCACTCCCCACATTATAACTGTCCACTCCTCATATTATATCTGTCCACTCCCCACATTATATCTGTCCACTCCCCACATTATATCTGTCCACTTCCCATATTATATCTGTCCACTCCCCACATTATATCTGTCCACTCCCCACATTATATCTGTCCACTCCCCACATTATATCTGTCCACTCCTCACATTATATCTGTCCACTCCCCACATTATATCTGTCCACTCTTCACATTATATCTGTCCACTCTTCACATTATATCTGTCCTCTCCTCATATTATATCTGTCCACTCCCCATATTATATCTGTCCACTCCCATATTATATCTGTCCACTCCTCACATTATACCTGTCCACTCCTCATGTTATATCTGTCCACTCCTCACATTATATCTGTCCACTCCCCACATTATATCTGTCTACTCCCCACATTATATCTGTCTACTCCCCACATTATATCTGTCCACTCCTCACACTATATTTCACAGAATTCGTTTTTTTTGTAGGATTATATCATGAATATATTGATGATGAGTTTGCTGCATTGGAGTAGATGACTGCATCTATTTTATGTAATAAAATTCTCATGTGATGCTGTCAGAACAACTGGTGACCAAAGATTGCACATTCCATATGCTCAGCAACGGTCATATTTTGGTGTGTTTTGTGAGAGCACAACTCCTTATTTTATTGTTCCATAATGAATCTTCGTTTTATTGGTCATTTCATTTCTATAATACTAGAGGCTTGCTAGTGAGTAGCTCAGATTATGCCATGAGTTGTTAAATTATCAATTCAAGTTATTTTCAACTAAGAAATTCTGTCTCTAGATGAAAAAAAGTAGCGAAAATTATTCACATATTGCTGATAAGTCGGGACAATATTTTTGTTGGTATAATTCTTGATCTTGTTAAATAACAATTATATATTTTTTCATGCAATGAATTTCTAATTTTACACTTGGCTATCGTTTATTTATGGTTACAAAATTTTATAAAATAATTCAGGGCGTTGCATATTGACAATAAAACTGGTACGAATGATCGCAAACATGAATATGAATGGCCATCTCTTCTGCACAGGTTTCATAATCCACAAGTGCTGGAATGAGGCATATGTTCAAAAGTGAAACCTACAACAAGTACATAATACAAATTAACTATTTTATAGATTGGTTTCGGTTCAGCTTACAAATTTGTTATTCATTGCCTAAAATCCTCTGCACACACAACGATTTTGTCACGGAGATGGAAAAGCCACTGTTCATTTTATCGTCATTGAACCAATTTTCCTGCGATTGTTCAGAATCTAGCGTGTTTGATTTTTGCCGGCCGGTCTCACAATTCGTTTTTCTTCCCTGACGCTGATTGATTAATGCAGATCGGTCGTATCCACTTTCTCCTATTTCAATTTTCTCAGCGGTGACAGCCCATGCTTTCACCATAAACCGTTGATGAGCATCGTCATGTACATAATCGTTGTGTGTGGAGTGCTGCAACGGACTACGGTAGGAGAATTTCTCTCAGAATGCCAAATTCGTGGCCGTAAAGCGCTGTGTGTGGAGAGGTCTGTATTGGTCATTCAATTTAATTGAAGGTATACTTGTTTATTCTCGCACTTAAAATGCATTTAGTCATTTCATCAAAAGCCATAAAGTTTACTGGCAACACTTTAGCAAGTTTTATCGAATGATCATGGTTCAATCAGTGAATAACAAGCGCTAACTCACACACAAGTCTTTTACAGCACTTCGTTTTATTAATCTTTTAGCTTTATTAGGAAATATTACTGTCTCACACGCTGCTGGTGAGCTGAGCTGCTAGGTGCCATCTTTCCCACTTTTTTACCTCATCATTTTTTCGCTCTTCTATTCTTCTGTTCGTTCAACTCCAGGCTATTGGTTATTGGCGAATGCGAAATTTTAAACTTTTGTTTATTTTTGCTCGTTTCTTTTTTGTGTTTTGTTTTCTCAGTGTCTGCTTGTGATTGGTGAGCTGTAGGGAGTGGAGGATTGGTGTCTACGGTTTGTGTCGTAGGATTGTTTGGTTTTGATCTTGACTTGTTTATTGGCTCATCGTTTGGTATTGGGATTTCGTGAGACATTTCTGGCTCCTCCGGTATGACTGGTGCTTTTGTATCTTCTATTTTAACATTTTTGCTTTCCATCATAACCAGCAGGCCTGATTGTAATCGATTTTGGTGGGCCTCAGGATAAGTAATAGATGGCCGACCTAAAATAATCTCATTAGGATATAAGGCTATTCGTTGTGTCAGATGAAAACACTAGCAACAAATAACGATAATTGTAGTAGAAAGTGCTAGTAGTAATGTAAGTTCAACAACCAAAACATACAACAATTAGCTGTGTAATTCATTATTTTCGGTTTTAAAAAAATTGATAACTAGCCCGAAGTGTGTCGTGAGAAATTTACTGCCGTGGTCTAGCCCAAAATACGAGGAGAGAGATGGATGGCCTGTAGCAGTAGCAAGCAAATAGATGAGTTTACTTAATCTACAAAAACATGCATTTGCAACAAATCGATGTTTTTTTTGCAAAACAGGCCTACTTCTTAAATTATTAAATTGCACCAACTAAAGTTCATATTACGCGTAGTTGAACATATTTTACATTGAAGATATACCATCTGGTATAAATGTGCTATAATATGGAGTTCGTGAAAACTGATAGTGTTTCATAAATGGTTTGGAATTAAAATAAAGCAATACTCACCTGTTTTTGAATATTGTATGTCTATACATGTTTTGCCGTGAAATACCTTGAAGCATGCCACTTCATAGAGATACAACAGCACTATAACCGCCAGCAATGCCATTGCTGCGCACACAAAGAGAAACAGCACAGCACTTTTCGGTACTGCAATATACTAGCTTAGCTAAATCGGCTAGTAATTATTTCAAAAGTTCGAAGGGGCATGTACATCAATATTTGAAGATGTAAGTTTAGTTGACGGGTTTTTGAGATGAATTGTGGTTGATTAGTAAATATTGTTTAGTCAAATGGTAGCTGGCAGCTTGTCTGATTGCACCACCCTCTTGCTACACTAGTAGTACTTTACTCGTACTTCTACTGCTACTAATGCTTACTAGTATTTCTACTACTACTACTACTGCTATTATTACCATCATCGACTAGATTTCTACTACTAGTGATGCTAGTACTACTACCGCTACTATTAGTAAGTTCTGCTACCAATAGTACTAATAGTACTACTACTACTGCTAGCACTACTACCGACGCAGGTGTTGTTGCTGATGCTGATAGATAGTAACAATATCACAGCACAACAATAATAGTTACATTAGATAATAATTGTGATAAAATAATTATTTGGAATTTTTGTCCATTTTGTCAAAAGCCAACTAGAGTTTTAAAAAGAAATAATTGTAGCCTTCTTTGGTGACAGTTAATGAAAATATAAGAACTGTTTATGACATATCAGTGCCGCCGATGATTAATATTATTATTATCATCTATTTATTTATTTAATACATACTTTACATACAGGTAATTATTAATACGTACAGCCTCCATAAAAGGGATGCTTGATCTGAGTATCAAATGCTGCCGATGTAGTATTGTTACCAAGTATCGACATCCCATTTTCCAAATTGTCCACTTCACTTGCCATTTTACTATTTTTATTATTATTTGCCATAAATAAATCACAAGAACATTGCTGAGGCTGTTGCAAGTAAGAAACTTTATTACCAATAATGATACTGAGCTCAGCTGGACTGTTGAGCATTACGCTATACAAGTGCTACTCTTCCAGCATGGCCTGCTAGAATACCTCACTCTACTTCCTATACAAGGTCATAACAAATTATAATAGTAAGTTCTCAAAATATATTTCCTATAATAATGATGAATAACAAAGTGCAACAGCATGTCTGAGTAGAATGTAAAGCTATGTACTCAAGAAAACGATAAATAAAATAAAACAATTCTAACTAACACAAACAACAAGCGTTTTGCTCAGACGGAATCAGACGGTGGGGCAGATGGTACGGGTTGGTAAGTCATTGTATACATTGAGCCCATACTCCCATTCGCTTTCACATCGCCTTCTCTGACAAGAACAGCTTTAGCTGGCTTATAATGTTTTTTGTAGTACTCAAACAAAGCAGCAATCACTTCCGCTGTAACAACGTCATTTGTGTTTTTCGCGATTAATCTGACGGCGAACACTCCATCTTGTCGGAGATATTCGTTGACAAACTGTCGAATGAGTCTTTCATCAGTAGTGTTGTCTCTCTTCACTTTGTTCATAATTTTTAGATACTTTCGTAAGTAGGTCACACGATTCATAGAGAACAGGGTCCACACCATGTAAATAATACCAATAAAAGTGATCAATACCACAAATAGTAGCCAAAACCAGAGAAAGATGTAGATTTTCTCATTGAAAAGATTGATAGGCAATGTGCACTGAACCGTGTAGTCATGTACATTCTGCATCTGGCGTATCTGAAAATCGCAAAGAGTCACACGGGGAAACATGCGGTTGTTTGGCTCAGCGTTATTCCACAAATCCATAAGCACCTTTATACCGTAGAAAACGAACTCGTATTTGTCATTAGATATGAATTCATTGAGCAACCAAAGCTGTCCCAGAGAGTTGACCAAGTATAGAAACTTCACAAATATATTGAGAGTTATGAGGTGGTTGCCATAGAGCTTGCCTATGGGGCAGCAGCAGTAACGTGATACGCTTTGTAGCCAACGGCGTATTCTCCCTCTTCGATACTCTCTCTGATAGGCTAACGCTCTGTCGAAGTGACGACAAATGAACTTGATGGTTTTATCTCTGATGTCAGGATTGATGTGTTCTACACCAGATACTAGTAGCACCATTCTGTTGATGTCCATGCCTGCTGTAGTGTTGTGTGTGGACCAAATGATGCTTGGAGTGTAGAAGCAAAGAGTTTGAAGTAGAAGGACTAAAGGTATCCACTGATAGTACCCGATCACCTCATCTCTAGGCACGTCTAAAATATACGCTAGGTATAAGATATGCAAGTTTATAGAGAAGTTTCAAACCACTGTGCGCTTCTGGTCACTTACAGTTAACGTAAGAAAATTTCATGTTTTTGCAAACAAATGATTCAATTACTAAAAATTGAAGGAAAAAATTTAGGAAAACTTTGCCGCAACTCAATGGTTCAGCAGTAAGCGGAATTGTTTTGTACTCTTCATTCCATAATATATTTAAAAATGGTCTTAGGTCATTAGATTACATGTGGAGTTGCTTTCTCTTCAACAAG
Source organism: Cryptosula pallasiana (assembly GCA_945261195.1). NCBI lineage: Eukaryota > Metazoa > Bryozoa > Gymnolaemata > Cheilostomatida > Cryptosulidae > Cryptosula > Cryptosula pallasiana. Next base: position 37,806,244 of record OX183133.1, read on the forward strand.
CAGGAGTAGAGAGTAGGCAACTACATATACACTTGATAAGTGTCAAAAATCTTGTTTGAATTACAATAATAAATGTGTGAAGTGTTATTGTGATCAATTTAGTTTTACTATGTAACTAAAGAGATAATAAGTCTGGGAAACCAAATACTGATATATAGCGAGGTGCTTAATAGCAAATTTTTAATTTGCCGAAAAATACTTTCAGACCACAGGCTATGCTGCTCAAACAAACGCAAAATGAATAATTGCAGAAATCTGCTACTTACGATGTTTCTTAGGCACTTCCTGCATAGGCACATAGTAAGTATTGCTAATCCAACATATATGATTTGTGTACTCAATCATCGGGTCTGTGAAGGTTGCTGGACACCAACAGGAAATGGGATCTCCCACATACTGCTTAGTACTCGTCACCTGCATATGCAGTAAGAAGCTTTTAGATCAATTGGTGAGGTAACAACACATGTTTGTATATCTACAACAATACTCACCACTACAAACACCACCAGGATTATCACCGTGTATCTGTGACTGCATCTGTCAAAGAAGTCGTCATCCCATCGCAGAGAGAACTTTCCAACTTTTGACACAGCTTCCAAGAAGCCGGACATGCTGCAAGTAACAAGCGGTGGTTGTTTGAGACAAATCCTCACAGGAAGTAGATGCTAATGGAAGCATGGAATGGTACCACAAACAGTTACTGCTAAATTAAACCACTAAATGACTGACAATATATGGAGAGGAATATACATCTACTAGTGTAACAAATAAATATACTTACGCCTCTACCAAGTCGTCCATATTTGTTTGTGAAGCTAAAATATCAACAATTACTAAATACTATAGTAGCCCTACGTTACACATAGACCTCTAGATACAATATCATAATTTAGAAATATACTAGCTACACTCTGGTATCAATGATTTTTGTAAATAATTAATTCGGTTTTTCAAAATCAAAAGGACTGCATAAAAAAAAAGATGGCAAACGAAGGCAATGTGTGGATAAAACAACTTGGTATATTTTATTATTTATCACAGATACGGAAAATAAACAAAAAGCAAATGGCTGACAACGTTGCAAGTAGACTCAAGCAAGTAGGTCAAATTATAACGGAGTTGGAGGAGGGGAGCCTGGGTGATTTACTCGACTACGGCGTCTCTTTGTTGTCGAGTGAGACAGCAAACTAGCTGCTTCTGCATCGAAGTCATCAGCCTTCTTGTGTGGCTTATGGAACTCTTCGTTGTCATAGTGATAAGTTTTGTAATGATTCCAAAGAGAGGCTATCACCTGCGCCGTGGTGACATCATTGGTGTTAGAGGAAAGCATTCGTAGACAAAATATGCCGTCATATCTCAGATACTCGTCAGCGAAACAGGCAATATGTCGACGATCTAACTCATTCTTCCGTACCCTCTCCGCTAGTTTTATATACTTTTTGATGTAGCCAACTCTACTGACAGAAAATACCGTCCACAACCACGAAAGTAGACTGTATATGTTGGCAAAGAAGACCAGAACAATCCAAAACCAAAGAAAGATGAAGAATTTCTCAGAGAATAGATTTATCGGTAGGGCACACTCGACTGTGTAGTCTTGTACATTGGAGAACTGTCGAATCTGGAAGTCACACATGGTCACTCGTGGGAATATTTTACTATTCTCTCCCACATCCTGGCCTTTCAACACAAGTTTGATGATGTAAATGCCAAATTCGGAAAAGTGAACTCCCAGGTCTTGGGCACCAAGCAAATAGTTTAACAGGTACATCTGTCCAATGGCATTAGCTACAAACACAGAACATCAAATAACTATGAAAGATAATGAAATTGGTAGCGTGAAATTTTTTGAAAATAGATTTATACATTGGACATGGCGTTATAGAGCAGATGACAAGTTGGTAGGAGTAAAATTGAGTTGTTGTGACAAATGACTCTAGAGGTACATAAATGTTTGGCGATAGTGCTCAGCTATTCAGGACACTCCTCAAAAGGTTGGGCAATTTTTGGACAAAATCTGTTCTTCAGCGATTCCGATGAAACTTACTGTATGACTATAACTTAAAATTTCTATATAATTGCTGGTAGGTTGAGGCGATGCACGTAACATGATATTATTAAAAATGGCGGTATAAAATTTGTGCATTGTAATTGGTTGATACTACTGATATTTTGATCTCAATCCAAACCTGGCAATGACCAAATAAAATGCTAGCAGTTTACCTCAGACTTTTTTGCAGAAAGGAAGGGGAGAAATCTTCAATCGCTAATGAATCACTACACCAATACCTCATGTACGACTATCGATTTTACCTACTGGTTGAGATTTTCCTATTTTTAGTTCTGGTAAAATGTACTAAAGCAACCAACTTGTAGCATTTTTTTATTTGTGGCTATTGGTAGATTCTGTTTGTGATAGAAAATCAGCAAGCAACTCGAGATTTCACTAATTATATCATTCATCATAGTATCACTGTTTGCAATAAAATTATTTCTCGGCCACTTGTATTGATACAGAGAGGGTGATTCATGGGCGCCCCTACTTGTCACTGCAAAGCATTGACAGTGACATTGACAGCTACCAGTGACATCACATACAGAGATTTAAACCAAAATCAAACGCGGAGACAAGAGAAGATTCTGTCACTGTTTCTGATGGTAAACGTACGTATATATTGCATAATAGGGAGTTTGCGAAAGCCAAACGAGGCCGTTAACGAGTACGTGAGAGTGGTCACGTGGTACCACTAGAGTGGATTATCGGTGATTAGCTGTCTCGTCCCACGTAGTACCTCTCGTAAACGTGAGATTTTTTACGTCAATTTACTGTTTTGACGGAAGGGAATATTTGCTACGTCAGGCGCCTCTTTTACACTGGAGGGAATTTTGTTACCGCCATCGCAAATTTTATTATTGATTATTATTTTTATCATTGTTGATTAAACGCCATAAAAAACATGAAAATTACAATCACTCACTGGCGTATACACATTTTGAATAAACATCAGTTAGGCCAATAATCCATGTACAGGAAGCCACCACCATTCATAATAAATAAATACAGCTGTGTGTTAATAGTAACTTACAACTTTGTTTGGGAGGCCATTATTAGTAAAATAAAAATACAAAAGGTGTAAATGCTATCGCTGTGAAAACGGAAATGATTTTCAGTCAGGGAATTGGCTCGCTCGGCGAGATTGTCGCAACGTACTTGGTGAGCTTATCCCAGAACTTAATAATTTGGCCAATTGGCGCGTACCCTACGTTAACGTACTCGTTAGTCAGGGTTTTTCGCAAACTCCCTAATGGCGCGTCTCTGCATACATAGAAGGAAGAGCCCTAACATAACCAACGCATCATTGGTCATTTTAGATATTGGCTCAAATGCGAAGAAAGTGATTACAAACCTTTATACCATACTTGACTACAAAGGGAGCAGCAAATCCGTGATAGTATAGTGGTAAGTATCCCCGCCTGTCAGTCGTGCAGTTCGCGGGAGACCGGGGTTCGATTCCCTGTCTCACGGAGAGCTACTTTTTTTATTCATAAATCCCGATTTATAACTAGAGAGTTTATCAAGCTATATATGACTTGCTGCAGCACGCAACCATCATTTTTTTTTACCGATGGTCGTACTATTTCGGCTGTCATCATACAGCACCTCTTTGCACAAAATACATTTGTCACAACCATTCAATTGTTTCATATAACATTTATCAACTGCATCACCGAGCTAATAAATAAAGGATAAAAATGGCAAAACCAATCTCACCTATGTATAGCACTTTGCAGAGCAGGTAGCAAGATATCAGATAATTTCCATAGCCTTTCCCACAAAACAAAAAGCAAAAGAACTTTCTCAACACCGCCAAACATTTGAATAGAGGCTTTTGCTGTCTCCAGTATGAATAAACTAATGCTTGGTCTAGATTCTGTACCACATTGTTTATTGTCTTCTCTCTCACCTAAATAATATATTACAATACCAGTTCTACTGACGTATTGCTAAGATTACTTCACTTAGGCATATTGTCTTTTCTTCAAATAATAATGATCAGTTAAAAGCTCCGAGGAAACCAAAGCAAGTGGCATTATAAAGTTTTGAACAATTTTGGATGCCAAAAATTGAAATAATCAAGTCATACTAAAATTGAGATAAATAATTTAAAAACAAAAATATATAAATTTTACAATTTAAAGGGCATTGCAACCACTACAAGATATTGGTTTGCTGAGTTATTGATGAAAACCTTATATATTTGTTTAATTACGGGACGAGAAACCATTACTGAAATTACTAAAGAATTAATCATTAATATCAAGGGAGTAAAACAAAATATATTTCCACCAATAAAAAGTCGCATGACTATGGAGTCGTCTGCCCTCACCTCTTGTTGGATGTTGTCTGCAGAAGCTACCAACATGGTGAGTCTGTTGACATCAACACCACTTCTAGCACTGAGCACACTCCAGATAATGTTTGTTGTTTGAAATAGGAAAGCCTGTGCTAGTAGTATGAATGGCACCCACTACAAAAAACAATTGGAGGATCATGTCATGTGACCTATAGCAAATATGGAATCATGTCATGTGACCTATAGCAAATATGGAATCATGTCATGTGACCTATAGCAAATATGGAACCACGTCATGTGACCTATAGCAAGAATGGAACCATGTCATGTGACCTATAGCAATAATGGAACCATGTCATGTGACCTATAGCAAGAATGGAATCATGTAATGTGAGCTATAGCAAGAATGGAACCATGTCATGTGACCTATAGCAAGAATGGAACCATGTCATGTGAGCTATAGCAAGAATGGAATCATGTCATGTGACCTATAGCAAGAATTGAATCATGTCATGTGAGCTATAGCAAGAATGGAACCATGTCATGTGACCTATAGCAAGAATGGAATCATGTAATGTGAGCTATAGCAAGAATGGAACCATGTCATGTGACCTATAGCAAGAATGGAATCATGTCATGTGAGCTATAGCAAGAATGGAATCATGTCATGTGAGCTATAGCAAGAATGGAGCCACTTCATGTGAGCTACAGCAAGTATGGAACCATGTCATGTGACCTATAGCAAGTATGGAACCACGTCATGTGACCTATAGCAAGAATGGAATCATGTCATGTGATCTACAGCAAGCATGTTTATTGGTTTGTACATAATGACTGGTCTGCAATGGCACTAATCATGGCTGGTTGCAAAACAGGCAATAAAATACATGACCGGAGAATAAAAGTCTTTTGCTCAATAGTTGTATTATACACAGCAGAATGTATGTTATTTTCACACCAACCAAATACTTAGATACAAGTATATAATCTCTGATTCACCAGCACATACAGTACGCTCTAGACCAGTGATGTTATACATAAATACATATCTATCTATAATATATAGTATATCATAATATTAAAAGCTGACCAGGTAAGGAATGTTGATGTAAAAAACACAAGCTCTTACGTAAGTATATTACACCACCCACTGTGATGCTGGACAATGTGTGCCATTCACACCTCACCAAGTGTGAGATGTAAACTACGACCGACCGACGCAATGATAATGCTTTATAAAAATGATAAATAAAAGTTATAGTTCTGAGGATGTCAATTAAAAGCCACATACTGTTACTGTTTGTACTATAACATACTGAGTGGGTCTGCCTGCGCATTGAATGTTTCTTCTTTTTTATTGCCAATTTATTACATAACCTGCCGAGTACTCAAGTCATTTCTATTGGATACAGTAAGATGAGTCAGAAATGGTGCTGTAGGTAGAGCATTGTACAACAAAGTACATAGACATAGAAATGCTTCCGTGTATGTCTTTACTGTTTTATCCACTCTATGTATATGTCTATCGATGTCTATGAAGTCTATTTCACTCAAAGTATTTTATCACATGTATGCGAACAAAATCTAAATAAGTCAGATATGGCACACTGCCAGTTTTTATTTTAATAAATTTCAGTTCAACGAGTGCTTGTCTGCACTGAAGTTTGTCTCAAGAACTGAGTGTCAGAGCTCTGGAGTGTCAGAGCTCTGGAGTGTCAGAGCTCTGGAGTGTCAGAGCTCTGGAGTGTCAACATTTAGCTTGTAAGTTATACAATAATTATTTATTATATTTACTATGTTTATGCTATACAACCGTGTATATAAACAGGTACAATATATATCTAACATACTATATATAACATACTATATATAACATACTATATATAACACACTATATAAACATACTATATATAACCAATAAAATAACAAATAATATATACATGAGTAGTATAACCTTGTTAAGAAAACAAACACTGTGGTAGGTAGACTCACCTGGTAGTAGACAAGCACTTGTTCTCTGGGCTGATTCTTAGTTAATGGTGCTCTGTTAGGTGGCAGGTAATATGTGTTAGATATCCAGCATACCTGGTGTGTGTATTCTACCATTGGACCTGCAATGTATACATTTACTCTGTACTTACTGTGGTAGTGTATGTGTAGTACATACACAGTACATATGTAGTACATAAACAGTACATGTGTGGTACATACTCAGTACATGTGTAGTACATACACAGTACATGTGTAGTACATACACAGTACATGTGTAGTACATACACAGTACATGTGCAGTACATACACAGTACATGTGTAGTACATACTCAGTGCATGTGTAGTACATACACAGTACATGTGTAGTACATAAACAGTACATGTGTGATACATACTCAGTACATGTGTAGTACATACACAGTACATGTGTAGTACACACACAGTACATGTGTAGTACATACACAGTACATGTGCAGTACATACACAGTACATGTGTAGTACATACTCAGTGCATGTGTAGTACATACACAGTACATGTGTAGTACATACACAGTACATGTGTAGTACATACACAGTACATGTGTAGTGCATGTGTAGTACATACACAGTACATGTGTGGTACATACCCATTACATGGGCAGTACATAACCAATACATATGTAGTACATACTCATAACATGATCAGTACATACACAGTACATGTGTAGTACATACACAGTACATGTGCGGTACATACTCATTACATGTGTAGTACATATCCATTACATGTGTAGTACATATCCAATACATATATAGTACATACCCATTACATGGGCAGTACATAACCAATACATATGTAGTACATACTCATAACATGAGCAGTACATACACAGTACATGTGTGGTACATACCCATTACATGGGCAGTACAAAACCAATACATATGTAGTACATACTCATAACATGAGCAGTACATACACAGTACATGTGCAGTACATACTCATTACATGTGTAGTACATATCCAATACATATGTTGTACATACCCATTACATGAGCAGTACATACACAATACATATGTAGTACATACCCATTACATGAGCAGTACATACACAGTACATGTGTAGTACATACCCGATTCATGTGTAGTACATAACCAATATATATGCAGTACACTTGGTGCAAACGTGGTGCACATTCCGCGCTTACGCAACACAAATTGAAGCAACTATTGTCATATCCTTGTGAAAGCAAAAACAAATTGCCAAGTTTAAAGGCTAACTACCCAGGAAGCTTTGCTACTGCCACGTAACAAACAGAAAGCATGTACTGAAGTCGAACCTCAATAAAATTTAAAACCACTAATAAACTTCTCTTTCGTACAACTTCTAGTAATTAGGAATTGCAGACACTATAGCAGACACTACAGCAGACACTACAGCAGACACTACAGCAGACACTGCAGCAGACACTGCAGCAGACACTGCAGCAGACACTGCAGCAGACACTGCAGCAGCCACTGCAGCAGACACTGCAGCAGACACTGCAGCATACACTGCAGCAGACACTATAGCAGACACTATAGCAGACACTATAGCAGACACTATAGCAGACACTATAGGTTAATTCCAGAGAAACAAACATACAGCAAGCTTACTAATCAATGCAACAGACAAATTTTTGGTATTTCATAATAAAAAAAGAACGAAGTCACAATAGAGCGAGTAATATTATTTGTATGCAAACAATCGCCTGTAGAGTGGGTAACTTACACAGTACAGTAAGTAACAATGTACAACTTACACAGTAAGTAACAATATATAACTTATACAGTAAGTAACAATATATGACTTACACTGTAAGTAACAATATATAACTTACACAGTAAGTAACAATATATAACTTATACAGTAAGTAACAATATATAACTTACACAGTAAGTAACAATATATAACTTACACAGTAAGTAACAATATATAACTTACACAGTAAGTAACAATATATAACTTACACAGTAAGTAACAATATATAACTTACACAGTAAGTAACAATATATAACTTACACAGTAAGTAACAATATATAACTTACACAGTAAGTAACAATATATAACTTACACAGTAAGTAACAATATATAACTTACACAGTAAGTAACAATATATAACTTACACAGTAAGTAACAATATATAACTTACACAGTAAGTAACAATATATAACTTACACAGTAAGTAACAATATATAACTTACACAGTAAGTAACAATATATAACTTACACAGTAAGTAACAATATATAACTTACACAGTAAGTAACAATATATAACTTACTATTAAACAGAGCAGGCGTCCAGCACACGATAGGCTCCCCCACATACTGTTTAGTGCTCACTATTACTGTAAATATGAGCAGAATCACAGTCGAGTACCGATGGTTGACTCGGTCAAAGAAATCGTCATCCCATCGAGCGGCAAACTTTCCCATACGAGAGATGCCATCCAGAAATCCTGATATTCTATAGAAACAAAAGTAATTTACTCGACTAAAAGAAGACACTATTTTCATAAAATGATGCTAAATAACTCAATACTTCAGACTTTTACAAGATCACAAAAGTTTTTTCAACTCACGATCCAATCATGATGGTTGTTAGCCAAGCGAGTGGAGAGCTCAGGTAAAATTAAAGGATTGACAGCGAGCGTTTAGTTACAGCGAAGAGGCTCGAGCTAACATTGCAGTGGTTGTATATACACAACACACCGGTTTACCGTTATACAATGTAAAACATTAGCAATTTGTCCAACTAATTGTATAATAATTTGTATACTCTGATGAAAATCTAATAGCAATGATTTAGATGCAATGTAACGGTATCGACTGAAGAAATTAGCTTCGGAGCATTAATTACTCTGTACCGAGTTCAGCCAATTATATCATGTCTATGTATTGGCAGCAGGCAGCGTAGCTTCTCTTTTATGAGCTTTACTCACCTCTTTTTATTTATCATTTTATGGATTCGTCTTCTCGTCCCACAATACTAGTCTGTGATAGAGGTCACTGTTCTGAGTGAGCGAAAATATAGATCGGTTCCAGTAGATGAAGTAGTCTGATGAGTCAAATAAAACTCGCTGAGTGTATACAACTATTTTTTGATAAAATTTAGCAAAATGAACCAAATTAGCATAGACACGGAAATAAGCGCACTAAAAACAGCAATAAAAAACTATACCAGCAGACAAATATGTTGAGCAATAATTATAAACAAATAAAAAATGTTAAAACCTGCAAAGAGCTTTTAAGGAAAGATATTTCCAGGAGTTGTGGGAGTTTTAGCGTCAGAATCTGATTCTTTGATCACTAGTTTAGCGGGTCTGCCATTCTGATGCCTCGCTCCCTCAAAATGTTCTAGATCAATGTCAATTGGGTGGTTCCTGTGGAACTCAGTACGTTGTCCATGATGCAATATGAAATGATCCCATAGCTTGCAGACCACTTCCGACACAATCACATCATTGGTGTTTTTGGATAGCATTTTAATCGCAAAGACGCCATCTTGTCTAAGGTAGTGTTCAGCAAAGCATGGTAAATGCCGACGATCCAGCGCTGTACGCCTCATCTTCTCCGATATAAGCAGATATTTCTTGATGTAAGACGTTCGGTTGATAGCAAACACGGAGCTAATCCAGAAGATAAGACTAAGGAAGTTCAGCAGAGAGACAAAGACCAGCCAAGCCCAAATAAAAAGGAATATTTTCTCGTTGAAGAGGTTAATTGGCAGAGCACACTCGACGGAGTATGTGTGGCGGTTGCCCATTTGTCTGACTGTAAAGTCACACATCGCCACTCTCGGGAATAGCTTACTTATGCCGCCAGTGCGCCCTGGTTTGTTTGCTGCCATCTCCATAACTTGTACTCCATAAAACAGGAAGTTAAACCCAAATTCCTCAGTGCCGAGAATATAGTTGAGAGCGAATATTTGTCCGAGAGAGTTTGCTACAAACAAAATAACAAACGACTAGTGTAAGTATTAATATATGAAACATCTATTTTGATAAAATCTCATGATGTTACATTGTTCTAAAAACACTTGATTGGAGTTGTCCTCTTTTTAGCTCATAACACTGTTGTGCCACAGAGACTGCTAGAAACAACATCCTTTTTAGTAAACAAGCTGCCTATTTTCAAGTATGCATTATCATTATCACCAGTAACATTTCCTTTATTGTTCAGTGCAGTTGGAAACGAAAGACATGAAGAGATAGAAAGAGCTCGATAGTAATACTTTAGTTATGAAATTTTCAACAATTGAAAATATTTTGTTTCAGCATAAAAGAAGATTATTTGAGAGATGAATTACAGCAAAGTTGTGTTGACAAATTGTGTAAACAAATAAACTGTTTTGTTCAAACAGGAATTGTGGAGGCAACTCCAATATGATACAATATGAACAAATGTGATCAAAATCACTCAGTTGTATTCAATTAATAAATAGTTCAAGCTTAAAATACAGAAAGTATTGATAAATAAACATGAGCAGGTCAATAAATTTCAAATTATTATGTAAGTATTATTTAAGTGACTTTAGCAAAGTGTTTTCGCTTGTACAAAAGTCTTAATTTGTTCTGCCAGTTTAGTAAAGAGAAAATAAGCAAAATTGACCAATATAAAGTTGTAAGTGAATAAATAAGAGCTCAAGTGTGTAATCAACTGGAGAGATCAATGTTATGTCTAGGTACCTGTGCACTGCACTCACCTAGATATACTATTTTACAGAAGATGTAAAACAAGATAAGATAATTCCCAAATCCTCGACCACAACCCATATTGAGAGACTTCAGACATCTGTTACAACAACCACGACTTCTCCAAGCAGTGATAGCTAGCGCTCTATCCATCTGTTTCACCATAGCCCTCACAGTTCTGTCTCGTATCTGTACACCAATAGCAGTAAATTTGTTATTGCTACAGTTGGTATTGCACCTTGCCTTTGTTATTACACAACCTTGACCTTTGTTATTACACAACGTTGACATAAGCATACCTCTGGGTTAATATTCTCCATCGCTGACACATTTTTAGCCAAGCGATTTAAATCTAATCCAATAAACTGACTGCCAGCCTTCCATATCAAGTTAGGAAATAGAAAGAGGAAAGCTTGTGCAATCAGGATAAATGGCACCCACTACAATATATAACAAAATACAACAACTGTTAGCTCAAACTTTCATAATCACCAATGGTATTTTGAATGCCAGCAATTATATAATCTCTTCAACACGATTGTAGTCTGCACTGAGAGGTCCAGGGTTGAACAGTCGGTGCACGTTGAAATGCCATTGAGCTACTGCCCGAGCTTCTGTTGCACAAAATCTTTCCAGTTTGACTTTATTGGAAACTGGAAAACTGAGATGAATGTGTAGGCAGATATGATTTTGTGATTCATTTTGGAATCATTCTCAGAATAAACAAATTAACTATTCACTAATATTGATGAGTAAAATTATTTCCAGGATCAGGAAATCATGAAATAATCTGCATGGCAGATAATCTGCATGTGATAGACATACTCCACCTCAAGCACGGCTAATAAAACTCAAGTACATTATTGTATACAATATCCCGTGTGCACCTGCGCTCTGTGCACAGCAAACATCCGATGACTCCATATTGATTCAAGCCCACAACGTACGTGCTTTGTACATCACCTGATAGTAAACAAGCACCAAATCTCTCGGCTCATTTTCTTTCAGAGGAGCGACATCTGGTGGCAAATAGTACGTGTTGGAAATCCAACAGATCTGGTGAGCATAATCAATCATCGGTCCTGTAGCAAATTTTGTTCGGGATGTGATGGAAACAGATCACAGTCTCTGAGTATTTGTTCGAGTGAAACTGTTAGTGTAATTATTGTTGCTTATTGATTTGCTAGACAATACAGTGGCGTATATACTTACCAGTCCAGGTCCCATCACACCAACATACGATAGGCTCTCCTACATACTGCTTGTAGCTGACCACCAAAGTCATCGTGACCAGAATCAGGCAGGAAAGTCTATAGTTTAGTCTGTCACAGAAGTCATCATCCCATCGGCGAGCGAACTTTCCTACTTGGGAAATCGTGTCAAAAAACCCAGACAGTCTGAAAAAAGAAGAAAAAACAGTTTTCACATTGCAAGACAAGAAATTTACCATTCCAGCAATATCAATATAATCTGGGTAAATATTTAGGTGTGGAAAGAAATAATATCTGCCTCAAACATTGCTCAATAAAACGCAAAAAAAATTGCTGTAAGAAATAAATTGTAAATTGATATGTATAAAACTTACGGCATCGTTTTGCTGTTTTTGTAGAAGAATAGAACGTTGTCTCAGGGTGGACGACCATAAAGAACTGCTGCATCCATTTCCATGGCTCTACTTCTCTCATTAGCAACCTCATAACTCGATTAACTTCAAATTATTCCTCTGGTCGGTTGACAGGCAGGAGAGATGATAAGAGAAGCCATTTCGATGACTTTGTCGTTAACATTATTAGAGCCCACCGAGGGATTACTTTACCGCACAGTCAGCGCGGCACAGTCAGCGCGGCCAAGTAATGTTAGATAAGGTTATACTTTCGTGTGACATTTTGTCAGTACGTTGTAGATTGTATAAGAACTTGTCAACATCTGAGACGTATTAGCGTTCACTTTTTGTTTTTACCTGTCGGCAATAAAAATTGTTTTTTTTTCTCTGATGTTGGTTGGAAAATAAAGAAAGCCGTGGCTAGAGAGTTGGTGTTTTTGAAGCTGACGCACTCTTTTGTATAATAAAATCATTTTGCTCTAGATAATTATAAATGGGTGTTACATTATTATCAAATTAAATAAAAAAGGCTTTTTCAAATGTAATTAAACCCAACTACTATTTCGAACTATCATAATAAAAGATTATTTTAAAACCTATACTTACGTACGCTATGTTACTCCATAATACATTAACTGAGATACATACAGAAATATTATAGGAGGACGCATTAAACATTTAGCTACCAATACTTATACCAAATATACAAGTAAGTTTACCGCTAAAATAGACTAAAAACTGATAAATTTAACCCAAATACTGTTTGAACGAACCTGTAGAAAGGCATCTTGGCCTCACGATGGTGCAATCAATTTATGACAATGTACTGTAGGTGTTCAGAAGTTGGTCGGCAGCAGATTGTGAGAGATAAGTCATGTAACCCCGCATCAACGGTCGAGCGTCTTGTAGACAGCGATGTTTAATAAATACTATGTACTTGAGAAAATCTGCGCCAGTGCAGTTCTGTGAATTTAACCTTCGCTTAGACGCGCTTATTACATGATTATATAGCAGACATTTTTTAACCCGTGTAATCATTAATTAACCAGCATACGCTAAGGTTAGGCATTGGCTTATGATATACTATATATTTACATTATTCATATAGGCTAAGCATAGAATATACAGCAGGTAATAGGTACTGACATCTTTAAATGATTGGACAATAATACAAACCACACTACCTTAAATAAAGAATTCCCAATCAACTTAAACTAATTATCTATGTTCAAACAGATGCTACAGCCAACCATGATATGTGTATAGATACAGTAGGTATACAGTATGGTCTGTGTTTGTTCTAGATAGTATACCAAACAGTAGGACTAAGTGTAGATTGGTATGATGAGATATCTAGATGGAGAGCCTGATGATTGTTAAAAAAAATAATAATAATAAATCATTAGCTATAAAATACCAATTCTTGTCATTATTATTATTTAAAATGTCCAATAATGTAATTCACCTCTACTGGCACAAACGATTAAGCAAATCAACGCATTTGATGAATATAGAACTTGCAATTCATACTTGCTAACATCAAACAATTTAATGTCATTTTAAAACTTCACAAAAGTAACAGCTATTTTTATTTTCTTCGTAAATGAAATAACATGAAGTGTAACATTTATTTATATAGTTTGAAAGCACCTGTATAGCAGACACAAACACACTTAGATATCAAATTTGAACTGAATAGAGTTTTGGTAAATAACAACTGATAATAACTGCCGATAGTTTTCTATTTATAATAATAAATAGTAACCTCACAGCAAACTGTAGCTTTTGCGTTGTACTAGAATATGGTGTTGTTGTACTGTTTAAGGGTAAACATTATGTTTTAATGAGTAAATGATGGATTATAACCAACATCATATACATACCATGTATTACATAGCATGTATTGCATACCATGTATTACATACCATGTATTACATACCATGTCTTACATACCATGTATTACATACCATGTCTTACATACCATGTATTACATACCATGTATTACATACCATGTCTTACATACCATGTATTACATATAATATGTATTGGAATTTACTCTCTCTGCGAGAAAATGACTACCTGAAACATATTTTTTCACAACTCTCACTTTCTGCTCTGTGCACACAAGTATTGTAACAAATACATTATAAATTGATCAACCACATAAATAAATTGTGTCTAGGCAACTTTGAGTTATTTTATTAAATTTTTAATTCACGATTTTATCACCTTATTTCAAACTTCAAAATTAAGTAACATAAACAAGCGTTAACACATTCTTTACGACATGCCAATAGCACTCTACCATCTCATTACATAATAGACGCTTCTTACAAATATTCCTCAATCTTAAACACATTTAAAAAGTCAGCCTCAAACGCTGTACCAATGTAGTTACATCTAAACAATTTCTACATTTGGTGTCATTTTGGTATAATGAACTTTTCTTCTTAAACTTGAATGAATTGTTGAAGTCATTGTAGTAATTAAACACAATTCAAAACAACGATAACCCCGAACACCAAATAATATAAAACAATCAAACCAAAAATGCAAGTAAATAGTAGAACAGGTGTTTTCAGTCACACCTCTGATATGGAACTTGACAACAACATAATCATTATCTTCTTGAATTATAAACTGTAATATTCTACACAGATAAAACAATGTTTATTTACAAAAGATCAATAACTGAATAAGTCTAAACAGGCCAAGGAGCTAATTAAGTGCGTGGGTTAAATACCACATCCCACTCGTTGCTGTGTATGTACTGAGGGAGAACCTCTACGTCAACATCAAAAATGAGTGTTATACAGACTGATTTTTTATCAAAAGTCGGTATCGTTCATCAGTAACTATCGTCTTCATATCACATTTGCTGTACCAATTATTCGCAGAGGTTTTGGTTTAAGGTTATAAAGCAATTGCCAAAAAGATTAATGTACATTTCGCATGTATTACAATTTACAAACAATGTTTACATCTCTCACCTACCAGCTGTTAAAGTGCAAATATCAATTTTTACTTTCCATTACGTTTACAAACACGACAAAATAATCAACTGTGACACATTCTGTGATTTATAACACATCACTTCTTGCAGGTCATTACTCATTCTATTGAACTTTGCTAAGAAGCGATCCTAATCTATAGCAATAGCAATCCATTATTCGGAGTTGTCTGTACAATGTATAGGCAAGAGAGCACAACTAACCAACTGAAGCTCATTATGAAATACTCACAGATGCATCAAATAACACGCTACCTATCATTGTTATCATCGAGTAGGGTAAATGTGAGTTTTTCTCACACAGCTCAGTCAATTGTTAAATAAAAATGGGCGTGTAGAGGGAGACAACTGCGAATTGTCCATAAGTTGTCGTACATTTAACCTTAGTAGACATCCACCAGTAGAGATGTGGTCAGACTAATGCATTGTAGTGGTTACACTTGTCAGTGTTTAGCCCTACTGTCTATTGACAGGTAATACTTTGAAGCTCATTGCATTAACAGTAAAAGGACCATCAAGCCATCGAGAGGTCATGGTTCAAGCCATCGAGAGGTCATGGTTCAAGCCATCGAGAGGTCATGGTTCAAGCCATTGAGAGGTCATGGTTCAAGCCATCGAGAGAACAAATGCTTGCCTCCATGTTGTACATTTTGTAAATTGATGCTAGACAAAAATGACGGTCAACTATTTTCGTTTTTGGTTGAAGCTGCATGAGTTGAGGAGATAAAATGTAATACGGATAAGTCAACTGTAGTTATTGTGGGAATGTCTTGTATTATATCCATTACGGCTGCTCAGCCTACTGACGCTGCCAGTAATATAAAAACTCTCTTGGGAGGGGTGGGGGAGAAAAAGAACCTATTGATCTGTGAATCAATGTCGGTCATTGACACACCAGGAAATGATGGGACACACTAATGCATATGATAGGGCACACTAATGTATATGGTGGGACACACTAATGTATATGATAGGATACACTAATGTATATGATAGGATACACTAATGTATATGGTGGGACACACTAATATATATGATAGGACACACTAATGTATATGGTAGGACACACTAATGTATATGATAGAATACACTAATGTATATGGTGGGACACACTAATGTATATGGTGGGACACACTAATATATATGATATGACACACTAATGTATATGGTAGGACACACTGATATATATGATATGACACACTAATGTATATGGTGGGACACACTAATGTATATGGTAGGACACATTAATGTATATGATAGGACACAGTAATGTATATGATAGGACACAGTAATGTATATGGTAGGACACACTAATGTATATGATGGGACACACTAATCTATATGAAAGGACACACTAATGTATATGGTGGGACACACTAATGTATATGGTGGGACACACTAATGTATATGATGGGACACACTAATCTATATGAAAGGACACACTAATGTATATGGTGGGACACACTAATGTATATGGTGGGACACACTAATGTATATGATGGGACACACTAATGTATATGGTAGGACACACTAATGTATATGATGGGACACACTAATCTATATGAAAGGACACACTAATGTATATGGTGGGACACACTAATGTATATGGTGGGACACACTAATGTATATGATAGGACACACTAATGTATATGGTGGGACACACTAATGTATATGATGGGACACACTAATGTATATGGTGGGACACACTGATATATATGATATGACACACTAATGTATATGGTGGGACACACTAATGTATATGATGGGACACACTAATCTATATGAAAGGACACACTAATGTATATGGTGGGACACACTAATGTATATGGTGGGACACACTAATGTATATGGTAGGACACACTAATGTATATGATGGGACACACTAATCTATATGAAAGGACACACTAATGTATATGGTGGGACACACTAATGTATATGGTAGGACACATTAATGTATATGATAGGACACAGTAATGTATATGGTAGGACACACTAATGTATATGATGGGACACACTAATCTATATGAAAGGACACACTAATGTATATGGTGGGACACACTAATGTATATGGTGGGACACACTAATGTATATGGTAGGACACACTAATGTATATGATGGGACACACTAATCTATATGAAAGGACACACTAATGTATATGGTGGGACACACTAATGTATATGGTGGGACACACTAATGTATATGATAGGATACACTAATGTATATGAAAGGACACACTAACATACATGATGTGTACACTATTTCTTTAACTATTATGTCCATCATAGTTCACTTTACAATAAATTGTTTAGCATTCATGTACATTGGTGGATGAAAATACACACAAAAGTGTGATTTGTCATCAGCTAGCTATTCAACATACAGAAATAGGCTCAAACCAATAACAGCATCCACGTATAAACAAATTAACGCATTTTTGTGCTTTTCATTTACTACACTAGAATACTGAATAAAATGTCAGGAGCTTTTCTAACTATTTTGTTGGTGTTACCATCATATGAATGTGCCTTCAAAGGGAGTTAATTTTCACAAACGATGTGCAGGTATATACTGAGTTGTAATGCACAGTAAATACAGAAATAGTAACTACTCATTTCACTTATACTATATATCTACACTGAGCCTTCACCTCATTTATACTATATATCTACACTGTGCCTTCACCTCACTTATACTATATATCTACTCTGTACCTTCACCTCACTTATACTATATATCTACACTGTACCTTCACCTCACTTATACTATATATCTACACTCTACCTTCACCTCACTTATACTATATATCTACACTCTACCTTCACCTCACTTATACTATATATCTACACTCTACCTTCACCTCACTTATACTATATATCTACACTGTACCTCCACCTCACTTATACTATATATCTACACTGAGCCTTCACCTCACTTATACTATATATCTACACTGTACCTTCACCTCACTTATACTATATATCTACACTGAGCCTTCACCTCACTTATACTATATATCTACACTGTACCTCCACCTCACTTATACTATATATCTACACTGTACCTTCACCTCAAGGCTCACTTATACTATATATCTACACTGAGCCTTCACCTCACTTATACTATATATCTACACTGTACCTCCACCTCACTTATACTATATATCTACACTGTACCTTCACCTCACTTATACTATATATCTACACTGAGCCTTCACCTCACTTATACTATATATCTACACTGTACCTCCACCTCACTTATACTATATATCTACACTGTACCTTCACCTCACTTATACTATATATCTACACTGAGCCTTCACCTCACTTATACTATATATCTACACTGTACCTCCACCCCACTTATACTATATATCTACACTGAGCCTTCACCTCACTTATACTATATATCTACACTGAGCCTTCACCTCACTTATACTATATATCTACACTGTACCTTCACCTCACTTACACTATATATCTACACCGTACCTTCACCTCACTTATACTATATATCTACACTGTACCTTCACCTCACTTATACTATATATCTACACTGTACCTTCACCTCACTTATACTATATATCTACACTGAGCCTTCACCTCACTTATACTATATATCTACACTGTACCTTCACCTCACTTACACTATATATCTACACTGTACCTTCACCTCACTTATACTATATATCTACACTGAGCCTTCACCTCACTTATACTATATATCTACACTGTACCTTCACCTCACTTACACTATATATCTACACTGTACCTTCACCCCACTTACACTATATATCTACACTGTACCTTCACCTCACTTATACTATATATCTACACTGTACCTTCACCTCACTTATACTATATATCTACACTGAGCCTTCACCTCACTTATACTATATATCTACACTGTACCTTCACCTCACTTACACTATATATCTACACTGTACCTTCACCCCACTTACACTATATATCTACACTGTACCTTCACCTCACTTATACTATATATCTACACTGTACCTTCACCTCACTTATACTATATATCTACACTGAGCCTTCACCTCACTTATACTATATATCTACACTGTACCTTCACCTCACTTATACTATATATCTACACTGTACCTTCACCTCACTTACACTATATATCTACACTGTACCTTCACCTCACTTATACTATATATCTACACTGTACCTTCACCTCACTTATACTATATATCTACACTGTACCTTCACCCCACTTACACTATATATCTACACTGTACCTTCACCTCACTTATACTATATATCTACACTGTACCTTCACCTCACTTATACTATATATCTACACTGAGCCTTCACCTCACTTATACTATATATCTACACTGTACCTTCACCTCACTTATACTATATATCTACACTGTACCTTCACCTCACTTATACTATATATCTACACTGAGCCTTCACCTCACTTATACTATATATCTACACTGTACCTTCACCTCACTTATACTATATATCTACACTGTACCTTCACCTCACTTACACTATATATCTACACTGTACCTTCACCTCACTTATACTATATATCTACACTGTACCTTCACCTCACTTATACTATATATCTACACTGTACCTTCACCCCACTTACACTATATATCTACACTGTACCTTCACCTCACTTATACTATATATCTACACTGTACCTTCACCTCACTTATACTATATATCTACACTGAGCCTTCACCTCACTTATACTATATATCTACACTGTACCTTCACCTCACTTATACTATATATCTACACTGTACCTTCACCTCACTTATACTATATATCTACACTGAGCCTTCACCTCACTTATACTATATATCTACACTGTACCTTCACCTCACTTATACTATATATCTACACTGAGCCTTCACCTCACTTATACTATATATCTACACTGTACCTTCACCTCACTTATACTATATATCTACACTGTACCTTCACCTCACTTACACTATATATCTACACTGTACCTTCACCCCACTTACACTATATATCTACACTGTACCTTCACCTCACTTATACTATATATCTACACTGTACCTTCACCTCACTTATACTATATATCTACACTGAGCCTTCACCTCACTTATACTATATATCTACACTGAGCCTTCACCTCACTTATACTATATATCTACACTGTACCTTCACCTCACTTACACTATATATCTACACCGTACCTTCACCTCACTTATACTATATATCTACACTGTACCTTCACCTCACTTACACTATATATCTACACTGTACCTTCACCTCACTTACACTATATATCTACACTGTACCTTCACCTCACTTATACTATATATCTACACTGTACCTTCACCTCACTTACACTATATATCTACACTGTACCTTCACCTCACTTATACTATATATCTACACTGTACCTTCACCTCACTTATACTATATATCTACACTGTACCTCCACCTCACTTATACTATATATCTACAATGTGCCTTCACCTCACTTACACTATATATCTACACTGTACCTTCACCTCACTTATACTATATATCTACTCTGTACCTTCACCTCACTTATACTATATATCTACACTGTACCTTCACCTCACTTACACTATATATCTACACTGTACCTTCACCTCACTTATACTATATATCTACACTGTGCCTTCACCTCACTTACACTATATATCTACACTGTACCTTCACCTCACTTATACTATATATCTACTCTGTACCTTCACCTCACTTATACTATATATCTACACTGAGCCTTCACCTCACTTATACTATATATCTACACTGTACCTCCACCTCACTTATACTATATATCTACTCTGTACCTTCACCTCACTTATAGTATATATCTACTCTGTACCTTCACCTCACTTATACTATATATCTACACTGTACCTTCACCTCACTTATACTATATATCTACACTGTACCTTCACCTCACTTACACTATATATCTACACTCTACCTTCACCTCACTTACACTATATATCTACACTGTACCTTCACCTCACTTATACTATATATCTACACTGTACCTTCACCTCACTTATACTATATATCTACACTGTACCTTCACCTCACTTATACTATATATCTACACTGTACCTTCACCTCACTTATACTATATATCTACACTGTACCTTCACCTCACTTATACTATATATCTACACTGTACCTTCACCTCACTTATACTATATATCTACTCTGTACCTTCACCTCTTAGACATACAAAATACAAGTTCCAGTCTTCCTTTATTAAATACACACACATATTTGGTTTATATCAAATGTAGTCTGAATTCAATCACTTCTCTGCCCATCCAATTATGTATGTTAGAGCACACTAATAACATATCTATGTGTTGTCTATGTATTGTATATGTTTTGTATATGTATAACTGATGTTACACAGATACAAACTGTGTGTGCTGCTACAGCTAGTTAATGTTTTAGCATGTATTTCTGTCAAAGTGTTATTATTAATCTAAAAATCAAGCAATCCATATCTAATCTCAACATAAAGCAATCCATATCTGATGTGTTTGTTTATTTATATACCTAAAATATCTTGCATTGTACAGTTTTTTATTTTACTATACAAACAATTACATCAGCATCAAAAAGTTTTTTAGTGGATTTTGTTGTGATTTGAATTAAACATGGTATTAAGCTATGCGTATATATATTTTGTACAAAAAAATTCATGTCATACAAATAATATGGCATTCTCTGTCACCCCATATACAATTATACGTCGCAATATTATGTTGAAATAACATTACTGATAGATAAAAAAAACCGAACTCTCTCCAAAACTCATGTTTTCATTTATAGAATTTTGGAATTGTTGTACATGATTGTTGTTACAATTATCTTCCTATCATGTGACCAGAGCGCGCAATGACATCCTGGATACAAACAATAAATTTTGTGTCCACCGTCATAGCACCGTCCACCATCATATCAAACTGTGTCACAAGTTGCTCAATATAAGTATTTTGTTATACCAAAAAGTACTAACTACTCCAGTAAGATATACTTAGCTAAATAGTAAATTAGTTCTAACCCAGTTACAGCTAGATATGCATAGAAAGCATAAAAAGTGAGAGAAAATTAAACAAGCAATACTTACGCATAATAAGCCATTTCCGCCATGATGCCAGTTGTTGTAGCCCCCCGTTAAAAAAAAACAAAAGTTGATAGTAATTTATACGCCAAGTCTGCAGTTTTGACTGTGACCACCATCAGCATCCAGTCTGCACAGATAAACAACTGCACTATCTGTATACCGTAAGTTGATACTCTCTGTAAACAGTGCAAAGAATGAATACTACTGCAGGCTATGTATCCTCGTATACTTATATCTCTGGAGAAATGCAATCCATTCATAAACACACAATATCAAACACTTATTAGTAAATATATATATATATAAGGTAACTTACTACTTCAGACCAACAGATAAGTGGCTCCTTCCCATTTACAACAAAACTTGCGAGAAACCAGCTATAATTCAGTTCTAGGATTAAGCAATGGTGATACGCCCTCAAATATCAACTAGCTTGATAAACTTTACATGAATCATAGTTGTTTACGTTAAGTCAAAATGTAGCAGGCTTCTTGAGCTAACGACGTTAGATGTGCTTGAACAGGCACTCTGTTGATGAACTCCAATGCAGTGCATCA
The DNA here is from genome assembly GCA_945261195.1 of Cryptosula pallasiana. NCBI lineage: Eukaryota > Metazoa > Bryozoa > Gymnolaemata > Cheilostomatida > Cryptosulidae > Cryptosula > Cryptosula pallasiana. Next base: position 37,829,609 of record OX183133.1, read on the forward strand.
ACAGCGTAACATACTCAAGAAAACAGAGAAAATTATTAAGAATGAAGTCACGAATAGTGAGGCTAGAAATGTTAATAAGAAATATAAATGGAATGCTTATGCTAAGGTTATGGATAGCCGAGGTAGAAAGCCTCAGTTCCCACTATCTCACAACAATTATGTGTTAAGGTAATGATCGCATTACGGCAAATGATGCCTAAGTGGTTATGAGGGAAGTATTTGGAAATAGCTAATTACGAATGAAAATGTTTAGATAAAAGCCATAATATACATAATGCACACCTATTGCTCTTCTCGCGCATAGCAAATAAGATCAAGTAATGTTGCATAAAGATCATTGAGAAGCGCAAGTGAAAAATGCAATCAAGATAACTAAACTTTTTGATTATTTTGTTTGTACTATTACGAAAACAGATGTGATGTTTGTAATCTATAGACTTGATATATATAAGCGAATTTATAGCAAAATGTCTATAGAAACAATATATAAATTTTGCTTTTAGCCTAAGCATACCATTCTAACAAATCTAGTTCTTCTAGAGCTGATGAAATTGATACTCAGCCTATTTGTCAACTATCTGTATTATACTGTTGGATAATGTCACCGCGAAAATACTTAAAAAAAAAAAAAACAGTCAAGAACCAAATTGTAAATCTTCCACCTGAAACAGATAAATTTCTATACCTTATTTTATACCAGAACAGATTTAAGAAAATACACGCTTCAAAATTGCCAAAATAAGTCAATCTACAAATTCTCAGAGCATGCTGCATGACAGAAGACAAAAGAGTAACTCACTACAGACGAGACAGCACCAGTTGGTGACACGGAGCAGCAGGTGCGACACAGCTAAATGCTGGAGGGATAATCAGGTAAACAAATGAAGACACAACATGCAAGGAACGTTCTATACGCAGAAAACAAGTAATTTAAAAGTCTAACAGAATAAATACAAAAATTAGAGAAAGAATGGTAAATAAAAAGGGATGAAGGAGGTACCTGTACTGAGTTACCTGTATACTGTTCAAACACCAAATGTCACAGAAATGGGCAGGTAAACCATGTGATTGTTACATATAACAACCCAATCAGTAAATAAGTCATAACACAATCATGTTTTCAATATTCCACACATTCTCTCATCATTTCTCATAGCACGGAACTTCTAGCACTAATCTAATTTTCCTTGTGATGAGAGTTTAGTTGGTGCACAGGTACGAGCTGAACTTGACCTCACCTTGTCACATGACCTACAGACGGAGGAGCCGGGGAGAGTAGAATGAGGACGGGGCGCATGCTGGGAGACTCGTTCAGCTTGCGTTTCTTTTCGATACGCTTTTTTAACAATATCATTCTTTGATTGCATTTGGAGACCTCTGAGGAAGGAGTTCTCTTTGACACAGCGCTCTAATTGGTCCTTCAGATGGCGGTTCTCTTTCCTAAAATGGATGGCATCTGGACCACTGCACCTGGGTAACCCACAAATATATTCTTGAGTTATAGGCAAATAAACCAGTATAGTATACCTACAGTTTTGTGTAGCGCTCAAAAGTTTTTTTGAGTTGAAATAATCTTAATCATTTCAATTTCAAAAATCAAATGCCACACAAAATTATTCAAAGCATCACGGATATTTTTACTCATTGACAATATTTAATGGGATGGTTTTTAAGCTGACGTTATAGAGATAGGAATAGAAGAATTTATCA